>CM060979.1:119399849-119999849 GCA_030765065.1 Deroplatys truncata
TGGCTACTAGCAATAGGAAGGACTACAGAAGAAACCAAGAATACATCACACTAACTAAGCTGTGCATAGAGCAAAATTATTTCACTTTCAACGGAAACTACTACAAACAGAACTCAGGCCTAGCTATGGGCAGTCCACTTTCACTACTGGCAGAACTCTTCATGAGCAATATAGAGACAAGAGTCACGAAGGCTTTCCCCTGGATATGTAAATGATGGTACCGCTATGTTGATGATATTTTTGCAATAGTACCATAAAAACACTTGGAAGACGCACTAAAATTATTGAACATTCAGGAAAAATCCATAAACTTCCCAATGGAAAAAGAACAGAACTCATCAAGAAAGAAAACCACCTAACATTCGGCATCTACAGGAAACCCACACACACAAATAGCTACATAAAACAAAATCCTGTTCCCCACCAGCATGCAGCACTCAACAGTCTAACACACCGACTGGTCAACATCCCTATGAACAAAGAGGAATCCACATTTGAGCTAAACAACATATTGGACATAGCCACAGAAAACGGATTCAGGCCAGAAACAATACACAAGAAAATAAACAAAGCCATGAGCAAAAAGAAAATAAAGGAAGTTACCACACTCATCCCTACTGAAAAAGAAAAGATGATCTTCAAAAAATTCACATACCACCCAACAGCTTTCTACAAATTCCAGAGAATCTTCAAGCAACACAACATCTCTTTGGCCCTAAAAAGCAATTACACAATAAAAAAACCTACTAAATTCCAAACTAAAAGATGAACATCCCACAAGAGAACAAACCAGGAATATACCAGATCAACTGCAATGACTGCGAAAAAATATACATTGGGCAAACCAAAAGAAATTTAAAAACAGGAACAAAAGAACACTTCAGTTACATAAAGCAAAAACAGGAAGATAAATCAGCAGTAGCTTGGCACTTTTGGAGAGACAAACACACCATTGAGAGAAACCCAAAAATACTAAAAAAAACATCTCAGGAAAAGCAGAACTTACAACTTGGGAAAACATTTATATTTGGAAGAACAGAAACCGCACTTATAATTTTGAAACCCCGCCAGGAGACTTACTTTTGAAGAAGTTCTTACAATCGCCACCAGAGATCAAGCTTACAACCAAGACAAAGGATGCGGGCAGTCGACAGGGAACTGAGGATGGGAGCAATTAGCTCCTGAAACATGTATTCGTTATAAAAACAAGTAAGTGATGTAGTGTTACAATCAACTCAATAATTACTAAGTAATACTGCATTTGAATCAATTAATGTTTATCAAGATAAGTGATGATTTGTCACAAATATTTATTATTATATTATATGAGCTTGAAGTATCTGGCTGTTCTGCAGAATTTAATCTCTTAAGGTTTACAAACTCTTTAAGCACATTTAGCGACTGGGAAACAACTCCACTTATACTTGCTTGTCCCTCAATGTACCACTGAAATCATGCAGATGACAAAGCTCCTCCAATGATGATGGAATTATTATCTATCTCAGCTGCAATTTGTTTTTTGTTCTCTTCACCAGATAAATTACCATCTTTCTTGTTCCAAACTTGTACTAAAATATCTTGATCTGAAATCACACACTGCCAGGTTTTCATCCAAGGTGACATAAACCTCAAATTTAATGCTGTACTGTCATCCATTGGAGGGACCTCTTCTTTGTCTAAGATCTCATTTTTCTTGATAAGCCCTGCCTTTCAGAAACAGTTCACTGTAATTTTGTCGGTTGCTTGAGGCCAACTAGTGTGACACATTCGTACTGCATCAAGGATATTTGAGTTATGTTTTTTGTTCAAGGAAAATTCTGATGAAAGGTAGTATTATATGACAAGACACCAGTAAAAATGATACCCTGATCTATTGGCTGCACAACTGAAGTCTTGTTTGGCTGGGAGGAGGGGAGATAACCTTTACATTGTCCATAATAGGGATAGAGTTATGAGTCCAGGGGTATACTAGGAATGTAGTGTATTTGAAACACATTTAGATGAAGTTTAACATCTTAAATTACACCAATTTTTTACTTATATTCTGAACAAAAGTGTTGAAACATATCTGTAATAGAAAATTTAAGGGACTAAAAAAGTTAAAATTAATGATAATTTTGAATTATCAGTGTTTGACTACACCACACAGAATCATCCCTTAAGGACATCTATATCCCTTGCATCTTGTGTATACATATGGCACACATGTCCCATGTTGTAACATAGCTCTTAGATATTTCTTTCTTCCACTAATATCACAAATATGAAAATAATTTGAATCAAATGTCAGTATTATATGTTTACCACTATTTGTTTCTTTTACAGTGTTAAACCGGCAGTGTTTGATCTTCTGCTGACAATTGCTATTGCAGTTTACCTTTGTGTTGTTTATGTTGTTATACAGGTATGTACAAGAAAACCATACACTTAGACTGACATATTTTTTATTCTTTTCAGTTTTGATTTACCTTCAACCATTATTGGTTTTTCGTGCTTGACAGAGCATCATAAATACTTTTGCCTTAAAGGCTGTTACTACATATTTTCTAGTATGTATCCAATTTTACTAAAGTGGGAGGTTAGTAAGGTAGGCATTGTTGCTGCAGTGTACTAAGACTGTGATAAAGAATGAGAAAGGCCCACATAAAATAAGCAGTGATTGGCATGTATGAGCGTTGATGGGACTTTGGTAGCACTAGGGTGAAACATCTATTTTGCATTTAAATTAAAAATTATGTGTATCACTGTAACATTTTATTTTCATTCTTTTAATTTAGGTTAAGCCATGATGTTTCATAATTTTAGCTCAACTACCCAAGTATGTAGCAGGAGAAGTAGAGAATTGTCCAAATTGAAACTTCCTGGTAACCTTATATTGTTTTGTAGCAACTTTATTTACAAGTACTATATATGATAATATAACAGATATGGAAACTAATGGTTAAATAAGTAGCTAAATTAATTATACTGTTCTTAATTTATGTTCCTTTTATTTGGTATGTGTAGCTTTGCTTAAAATCCTAGTATTATATACACACTGTAGTATGAAAATGCAAACTGACGAGCATAATTCATTTCTTCATGTCTAGTGGCCCAAAACAAATTAAACTGGCATTTTTACAACCCCTGTTGACATCCACAATGGAAAGATGAATCAGGAAACACGGTTTTTAACCCTCTTTAGTGTCACATGGTAGAGTGGCCGCCAGCCCTTAAAATACCAGATACAAGCAGATCAACTTTGAAAGTCCACCCTGCCAAGTATGCCAGAGCCGATAATGTTGGCTTGTGAAAACCTCCATGGTAAAACTATTTTTGTGACAACCTATACTGATGAAATTCACACTTTTGGAAAGGTTCAACCTTTTTCCTTTGACTGCTTGGTTTATAACAGTATGTCTGGGTTTCACAATAGTAAGCAGTTAAATGTTATGCACTTTGTTTGTAAAATGGCAAGCGGTTCTTATGATATTTTTGCAGCAGGTGTTGACAAGAAACTGTTGCATTATTTCAAGCAATGTGAGGTGTGGACGAGTCATATAGTAATAATGGTGACTTACCAGCCACGCCTCCTGGTTTTCCACCATGAAAAAGGAGGCATTTCAGCAACTAGCCTGGAGATGATGCAGACATCATTGTCAACAATAGAGTCAGTTTTACTGTTCCATTGTAGATTCCTTAAGCAAAGATGGTTGTCTACAAGAAATAGCATCTACATTGCTGTAATTACCAAGGATAGTGCCAGTATACAAATTTGCAGTGACAGATTATTACCTGGAAAAAAGGAAAGATGCTGCATTGTGTGCTATTTATCGTAACATAGGTGGCAATCAAGAACCCTGTGTATCAGGCGTACAACCACTCATAAATGTGCAAAATAAGTGTGTGTAAACAATTATATACTAAGGTAGGCGTAGCATGCTTCACCAACTATTTTTTTAAAAAATGCTTGAAGTGTTGAGAACCTCTTATTTGTTCATGAGTTCAATCTAACTATTATTTTCTCAAAGAACCTGTATTACAATCTCCGGTTAAGTATGCAGTTAAATATTAACTAGGAATCAGTTACATTACATAATTAAGCAAACATTACTGTCAGTTACATTAAAAAAATAAAGGGATATGCCATTTCTTAAGAATAATTCTTTAGGTATTGTGCAACAGAAATGTAACAGAACTTAAAAGGAACCGGTGCAACTTTCGACAGTCTAATAGCATTTACAAAATTCATCCTTGTCCCTAACCTGGAAATTACTCTTTCAGAAGTCTAATTATTTTGGCTTCCCTCCTGTTATATAAATATTGCTCTAATATTTTGCCTTGGAAATACTGTCGACTATAATTGAGGCTAAAGGTATGCTATTTTTGTATGGTTACCTCCAAGATAATACCCTAACCATGGCCTGAGGTGGCGGTTAGTTCATTGCTAAGAATAACTCCCAGTTAGCAGTTAACTGAAGGTCGTAATATAAAAATAAATTCAAGCAGAGGGATGAGGAAGTTGGGAAATGATTCAGGTTAACGAAAATTGCAGCAAGGTTCTGTTTTCTATCACACTTATGCTCTGTAATAATTTGTAGCAGCATCACAACCTCTTCCTGAGCTTATGACCCTTTTTTAACTCAACTCGTCAACATTTTTTCTTATCTGCAACTGTCACCAATTTCAATGTAGTGGAGTAAACCTTACGGTTAATACCTCCTTGCCGTCAAGCACCTGGCAGAAATAAAATAAGTATGATACTAATGCATATTAGGTACCTAAACCATTTTATTCCTACTCTAATCAGTTTGAAATGTTTTAATAGCAACACTAATACAATACATATTAGCCAACTGTATTTTTTTATTTATTATCATCCTTTTAAATACATTTAAGGGACACGTCCAATTACAAATATAAAATAATTTAACAAGAAGTGCTATTTTGGAATGCCGGTGGAATGAATTTATATTGGGAAGCCAGAGGGAAAATGATGCAGATCAATTAATTCCCAATGGCATTGGTGAACAACAACAATAATTTAACAAGTACAGCTTATAATTTTACATAACTTTTCATTAACATTTTTACCTTAAGTATCAATTATCCTTTTACATTGCACTTACATTAAGTTTACCTTAAATATCATTTTCACTTTACATTGCTTTACCATGTCTAAATTCATCTATACTATAAAATTCATTTTTGATGCAGTAATTTGTATCACAAATTACTTAAATGTAAATAATGATTGTAATATGAATATGCATTTTTATATGACATTGATTTCAGATGTTTATTGATTGTAAATATTGTTGGAAAGTAAATTTATAAGGCTTTACTGAAACTGTCAATAATAGCGCAATAATGCAGCGAGGGGGTGAGCTGTTTATCATTATTGGAAACGAGGAAGTTATTATGAAGTGGTATTAATGTTACAATTAGTTTAACATTAATATAGCACCACGTTTGGAAGCCAATTTACGAGAGCTAATATTTGTGTTTACTTCACGTGTGTTGCCATCTTGTGTGACGTCACTCCTTATTTGGTTCGTTTAACTCCACCTGGCATAGCAATTTGCATGAATTAGTTTCTAAAAGAATTTAAGGTTATATATATATATATATTGTCCTCCGGCTAGCTATCATCTTTTCTTGGTAGAACTTGTATCTCTTGCAGGGTGTGAAGCGGAAAGGAATCTTTTGTCTAGAAATGATAGTGACGAAGAAATTGGTTTTATAATCTTTATTGCAGAACACGTTCACGAACACTTTCACAGATTTATCTTGATAATCGCCATACTGAAACTGTTTGTAATAACTTCTCACTTTTAACTCACGTACTTCAACTTTATATATTTAACTGTATAATACTTTATAATAGTCCTTGTAATTCGTTGCGCGTAACTTGACGAAATAAATGAACGGAGAATTTTGTAGAACTGGTGGGCTGACGTGTAATGTGTTGAGAATCTTGTTGAACTGGGAGGACGCTCCCTTGAATCTACACTATTTATAGGCTTGCCTAAAGATACACCTAAAGATTATAAATGAACTGCTATTGGCTAATAAAACGCGCCAACATTAGCGTCTATTTGAATATCCAATGAAAACCACTAATACATATTACTTTTAGGGAACATTCTGGAAGCTTTTACCGAAAAGGCGCGAAACATTACGTAACTTCCTGGTTCCCGGCAATGATAAACAACTCACCCCTTGCTGCATTATTGCATTATTGTTAACAGTTTCAGTAGAGCCGTATATTATTATTTACCAATAATATTTACAATTAATAAACCTCTGAAATCAATGTCACATAAAAATACATATTCATATTAAAATAATTATTTACATTTGAGTAATTTGTGATACAAATTACCGTATCATATGCCCCACTAGAAACATAATTATAAACATTTATAACTTGTTTAGAAAATTTTAAAATTGTGTTTTTAGTCTCCTAAATCTTGGAACACACGTTATCACTTTCACTTAACACTTCACACGCATTTAATACACGACATATGTCTTATCTCGCCACTACTTACTGGCTCTGGTTTAATTAATTTAGATATTAATCTGACATCACAAAATTTTATAGCAAATACTGTACCCTGAATTATTTAATTAATGTTACCAAATTGTTTACTTTAAGTTGTTGACAAAAATTTATACATTTAAGACTTTTGTAATTGTTACCAAAAATTTATCAATTCAAGAATTTTTTTTTTTTTTTTATTACTATACATATTTACCAAAATATTTACCCTTTACATATATTTACATCTCTTAAATCTAGACAATGTTTCACCTTTTCTGTTTTCTACATAAGTATATATATATATATTTTTTTTTTTTGTTCTGAATTTATTATTATTATTTTAACAATACTTTTTGAATTGTATTTACGTACTTTTAATTTAATATAATATCATGCTTTGTTTCACATGTTCAGTTACTAATAAAATGTTATTTTCCTCTCAAACATTTAGTCATGTCTAAAATTTATTTCTCCATTCCTATGACATACATATTTATTTAACCCTCTTACGTTCCAATACATTTCTCTGCAAGTCATCTTTACCTATCCAGCATTTCCTTTACATCACATTGCTATTTACCCTCCTGGATCAAATTGTGTGTGGCTAAACATTACTCGTAGCTGTAACCTAACCTCCAAATTGTTGTTAATGAATAACCTCTTGTATTCATTTGAAATTTCATCACATGATAACATTTGAAAACAATCTACAGTTTCCTGAACAACACATCTTTTAACAACTTTCATTTTCAATTCTTCTACTATCATCTTAATCTGAGAATACTCTGACAAATCTGTACTAAACTGTACTGGACTGGAGTTTTCATTTTTAACATCTTGGTACAATTTATTTCTTTGCATTTCTGACTCCTGTATTTCTGATATCTCCCCTCTGAAATTAACCTGCGCCTCATTTACATCTACATTCCTAACCTCTTTTATCTCTCTTACCTCACTTGAAATACTACTCATTTGACTTCCTAACTCTGTACTTTCTACATTAACCTCACTTGTAGTATTAACCTCACTTTCTTTGTTATCTATTTCCTTGCTCATGTCTAGCATTTTCTTTGAAATTTCTCCTGTCTCACTTACTATTACTTCCTCATTTTCATCTCTCAATTCTGGCATACTACTATTTAACTTCATAACTTTCTTTTCAATTTCTTCACTGCTTTGATCTACTGTTTGCTCTACTTTCTCATTCCTCGTACCAAGCCTTTCCATAAATTCCCTATGATCCTTTTCCATTTTCTCATTAATCTTTTTCATATCTGCTCTCATTTCCCTATGACTCTTTCGTATATCTTCCCTAATATTTCTCAAAATTTCCATCATTTCCATCATCATACCAGCATCAATATTAATATTTCCTGCGATTCTATTCTTACTTTCTGCACTAACATTTCCTCCCTCCAATACTACATTGTTTGAGCTTTTTTTTGTAACCTGTATTGAATTACAGCTAACTGTTACACTATCCCCTTCCATCATTGTTTCTTCTGTATTACTAGCAGCCATTGTTTTTGTTTTCTAAAAAAAAATTACGATACCTTTGTGATGCTTTATGTTGCTGTAGCTTTGATGTCCAGCATTCTGCCCCATTCTCCTAGATTTGTATGTCGCTTCTGCGTTGTGTTGTGATGAATCTACGTCGTCTTGTAGTTGATCTCGGAATTACGATGTCCAATCATCCCTATAGTCTGTCGTTCCTTTTGTTTCTGGAATCTGCGTCTTATAGATCATTTTACTGCTGCATTCGCCCCTTTGGTCCTCTCAATTCTTCTTGGTTAATTCTGATCCTTTCCTGGTTACTCGAGTTCCTTTCCTGGTCGCTTTGCCCCACGTTATGGGTGCCAATTTGCGACGGTTAATATGTTACTTATGTGTTTAACATTAATATAGCACCACGTTTGGAAGCCAATTTACGAGAGCTAATATTTGTGTTTACTTCACGTGTGTTGCCATCTTGTGTGACGTCACTCCTTATTTGGTTCGTTTAACTCCACCTGGCATAGCAATTTGCATGAATTAGTTTCTAAAAGAATTTAAGGTTATATATATATATATATTGTCCTCCGGCTAGCTATCATCTTTTCTTGGTAGAACTTGTATCTCTTGCAGGGTGTGAAGCGGAAAGGAATCTTTTGTCTAGAAATGATAGTGACGAAGAAATTGGTTTTATAATCTTTATTGCAGAACACGTTCACGAACACTTTCACAGATTTATCTTGATAATCGCCATACTGAAACTGTTTGTAATAACTTCTCACTTTTAACTCACGTACTTCAACTTTATATATTTAACTGTATAATACTTTATAATAGTCCTTGTAATTCTGTTGCGCGTAACTTGACGAAATAAATGAACGGAGAATTTTGTAGAACTGGTGGGCTGACGTGTAATGTGTTGAGAATCTTGTTGAACTGGGAGGACGCTCCCTTGAATCTACACTATTTATAGGCTTGCCTAAAGATACGCCTAAAGATTATAAATGAACTGCTATTGGCTAATAAAACGCGCCAACATTAGCGTCTATTTGAATATCCAATGAAAACCACTAATACATATTACTTTTAGGGAACATTCTGGAAGCTTTTACCGAAAAGGCGCGAAACATTACGTAACTTCCTGGTTCCCGGCAATGATAAACAACTCACCCCTTGCTGCATTATTGCATTAATGTTAACAGTTTCAGTAGAGCCGTATATTATTATTTACCAATAATATTTACAATTAATAAACCTCTGAAATCAATGTCACATAAAAATACATATTCATATTAAAATAATTATTTACATTTGAGTAATTTGTGATACAAATTACCGTATCAACGTAATGTTGGCGCGTTTTCGGTAGAAACTTCTGGAATGTGTTCTCCTAAAGCATATGTATTCATAATTTTCATTGGATATTTAAATAGACGCTAATGTTGGCGCGTTTTATTAGCCAATTGCAGTTCATTTATAATCTTTAGGCATATCGGGGAGTGGGAGTATAAATAGAAGCCAAGCTAGAGGTAAAGTCAGTCAGTCCTTCAGTTCACCGAAAGCATTCATACATTACACGTCGTCTTCAGTCAGTCAGTTCGTCATACATCGGATATAGATTCACAAGTTACGCGCAGCAGAATTATGAAAGATCTAAAGTATGGTAAAGTTAATTATACAAAAGATTGAAGTACGTGGATTAATAGAGATCAGTAAGAAGTTATTATAACAGTTTCAGTTTGGCGAGTATCCAGATCAATATGTAAAAGTGATAGTGAACGTGTTCGACAATAAAAATTATAAAACAAATTTCTTCATCAGTGTAATTTTTGGATAAAAGATTCCTTTCCGCTTCACAACTTGTATAGAGACACATGTTCAACCCAAGATAAGATAATAGCTAGCCGGAGGACATTTGAAATGAAATCAAACAAAAAGCTAACACTGATGCAAATTGCTAACACAAGATGGAGCTACGAACCTAACAAAGAATGACGTCACAAGATGGCTTCAACACACGTGATGTAAACAAACATTATAAGTAATACCGTCGCAAATTGTCTACCACAACGTGGGGCTACAATAATGTTACTTCAAATTGGCTCCCAAACGTGGGGCTAATAAATACAATTAACATTAAAAAAAACTACTACAAATTGGCGCCCAACGTGGGGCAGTTAAAATTATGTAACCAAACAAAACAAAAGCAACACAACATAAGATCTTCAAGTTCTAATAATTTACGTAAAAACATATTACGTAAGCACTAATTCGCTACAAATTGGCACCCAGAACGTGGGGCACGATAACCAGGAAAGGAACACGATGACCAGGAAAGAAGCAAAGTAACCAGGAAAGAAGCAAAGTAACCAGGAAAGAAGCAGAGTAACCAGGAAAGGAACACGATGACCAGGAAAGGATCAGAATTAACCAGGAAGAAGTGAGATGACCAAAGGGGCGAATGGAGAAGTGAACTGAACTACAAGACGCAGATTCCAGAAACAACAAAAGGAACGACAGACTACACGGATGATTGGACATCGTAATTCCGAGATTACAAGGCAACAGGGTAATTCAACTACAAAAACATCGAGACAACGTAGATTCATCATAACACAACGCAGAAGCGACATATAACCTAGGAGAGAGGGGCAGAAAGCTGGACATCAAAGCTACATCAGCAGATAGCATCAGAAAGGTTAGAAAAATGTTATGTTAATTCTAAAAAAAAAAAAAGTAAACAAATTTAAATGTACCTTAGGAGTGGTAGGATAAAGAAAACAATGGCTACTAATAATACAGAAGAAATAATTATGGAGGGAGATAATGTAACAGTTAGCTGTAATTCAATACAGGTTACAGAAAATAGCCCAAACTTTTTAGGATTTGAGGGTGAAAATGTTAGTGCAGAAAGTGAGAATAGAATAGCAGGAAATATTAATTCTGATACTAGTATGATTATGGAAATGCTGAAAAATTTGAATGAGAATATAAAAAAGACTAATGAGAATATGGAAAAGAATAATAGGGAAATGAGAGAAGATCTTAGTAAGAAAATAGATCAAAACAGGGAAGATATGGAAAAGAATAGTGAGAAATTAGAACAAAAACTAGATCAGAATAAGAGAGAATTAAGGGAAGATATTGGTAAGAGCATTACAGATCAATTAAGGGAAGATATGCAAAAGAATAATAGGGAATTAAGAGAAGACATTGATAGGAGTTTAGAACAAAAACTAGATCAGAATAAGAGAGAATTGAGGGAAGATATTCGTAGGAGCTTTGAACAAAACAGAAAAGATATTGGAAGGAGTAATGAGATATTAGAGCAAAAAGTAGATCAAAGCAGTGAAGAAATTGAACAGAAAGTTATGAAGCTAGATAGTAGTATGCCAAAAATGAGAGATGAAAATGAGGAAGTAATAGCAAGTGAGATAGGAGAAGTTTCAAAGAAAATGCTAGACATGAGCAGGGAAAGAGATAACAAAGAAAGTGAGGTTAATACTAAAAATGAACATGTTGATTTAGAATGTACAGAGTCAGGTAGTAGAATGAGTAACATTTCAAGTGAGATAAGAGAGATGAAAGAGGTTATGAATGTAGATGTAAATCAGACGCAGGTTAATTTCAGAGGGGAGATATCAGAAATACAGAAGGAGTCAGTAATGCAAAGAAATAAATTGTACCAAGATGTTCAAAATGAAAACTCCAGTCCAGTACAGTTTAGTACAGATTTGTCAGAGTACTCTCAAATTAAAGAGATAGTAGAAGAATTGAAAATGAAAGTTGTTAAAAGATGTATTGTTCAGGAAACTTTAGAATGTTTTCAAATGTTATCATGTGATGAAATTTCAAATGAATACAAGAGGTTATTCATGAACAAAAATTTGAAGGTTAGGATACGGCTACGAGTAATGTTTAGCCACCGACAATTTGATCCAGGAGGGTAAATAACAATGAGATGTAAAGTAAATGCTGGATAGTTAAAGATGACTTGCAGAGAAATGTATTGGAACGTAAGAGGGTTAATTATTTATATGTCATTTGAAAAGAGAAATAAATTACAAAAAAAAAAACAAAAAAAAAATGTTTAAAATAAAAAAAAAAAAATTAAATTTTAGTAACTGTAACAGTATTTGAAATTAAAAATGTAAAAAAAAATTGAAACTTAATGTGATATAAAAGTAAAAGTACGTAGAGATAATTCAAAGAGTAGTGTGAATATAAAGTACAAAACAAAAAAATATTGGGTAAAAATAATAATAATAAAAAAAAAAAAATATTTATGTAGCAAACTGAAAAATGTGAAACAGTGCCTAGATTTAAGAGATGTAAATATATTTGTGTAGAGGGTGAATATTTTTGGTAAATATGTTTAATAATTACAAAAAAATTCTTGAATTTATAAATTTTTGTTAACAATATAAGAATGTAAAAAAAAAAAAAAAAATTGCAGTAATTAAATAATTTGGGGTACAGTATTTGCTATAAAAAAAATTGTAATGTCAGATTAATGTCTAAACAAATTAAACCAGAGCCAGTAAGTAGTGGCAAGATAAAAAAAAAAAAAAAAATATGTCGTGTGTTAAATGCGTGTTAAGTGAAAGTGATAGCGTGTGTTCCAAGATTTAGGAGACTAAAAACACAATTATAAAATTTCCAAACAAGTTGTAAATATTTATAATTATGTTTCTAGTGGGGCATATGATGCAGTAATTTGTATCACAAATTACTTAAATGTAAATAATGATTGTAATATGAATATGCATTTTTATGTGACATTGATTTCAGATGTTTATTGATTGTAAATATTGTTGGAAAGTAAATTTATAAGGCTTTACTGAAACTGTCAATAATAGCGCAATAATGCAGCGAGGGGGTGAGCTGTTTATCATTATTGGAAACGAGGAAGTTACGTAATGTTGGCGCGTTTTCAGTAGAAACTTCTGGAATGTGTTCTCCTAAAGGATATGTATTCATAATTTTCATTGGATATTTAAATAGACGCTAATGTTGGCGCGTTTTATTAGCCAATTGCAGTTCATTTATAATCTTTAGGCATATCGGGGAGTGGGAGTATAAATAGAAGCCAAGCTAGAGGTAAAGTCAGTCAGTCCTTCAGTTCGCCGAAAGCATTCATACACTACACGTCGTCTTCAGTCAGTCAGTTCGTCATACATCGGATATAGATTCACAAGTTACGCGCAGCAGAATTATGAAAGATCTAAAGTATGGTAAAGTTAATTATACAAAAGATTGAAGTACGTGGATTAATAGAGATCAGTAAGAAGTTATTATAACAGTTTCAGTTTGGCGAGTATCCAGATCAATATGTAAAAGTGATAGTGAACGTGTTCGACAATAAAAATTATAAAACAAATTTCTTCATCAGTGTAATTTTTGGATAAAAGATTCCTTTCCGCTTCACAACTTGTATAGAGACACATGTTCGACCCAAGATAAGATAATAGCTAGCCGGAGGACATTTGAAATGAAATCAAACAAAAAGCTAACACTGATGCAAATTGCTAACACAAGATGGAGCTACGAACCTAACAAAGAATGACGTCACAAGATGGCTTCAACACACGTGATGTAAACAAACATTATAAGTAATACCGTCGCAAATTGTCTACCACAACGTGGGGCTACAATAATGTTACTTCAAATTGGCTCCCAAACGTGGGGCTAATAAATACAATTAACATTAAAAAAAACTACTACATTTTCTATTAAGTATTTCTTTATTGTTTTCATCATTACATTTCACTGGTTTATGTTCTTTATTTCTCTAGGTAATTCATTCAATAATTTTCTTCCTCTGACTTCTATGGCACGATTATTTAGAGTTCCCCTCAATGTTATTCTATAATAATCGTCATTGTTTCTTAAATTATGGTTATGTACACTGGAATTTTTTTGCATATTTATATTTATCACAGTTTTTATGCATTCATATATATATATATATGGCGCTGTTAACAGGTTTTGCATATATTAGCATATGTTAGAATCAAGAGAGACTCCAGCATTCTCCGCTACTAATGCGTTCTTATATTATATGCAAAATATATTTTTCCATTAACCTAAATCATATTCAGAGTGAAATCCCCTATAACCCAATACTCCAAAATACTGTAACTTATTTTCAAACTACGCTACACATATAGCTATTCTATTTTGCACTACCTCCAAGAACTATATTAACAGTAAATCTTTCTTTTTTTAAACATACTGAAACATGCTTAACCTATTCCAATGCAAACTAAACTAATGACATAATCCTTAGAAATGTGCCACTACCTAACCTATACAAATCATAATATTACAGGTATGCTTTATTACGTTTCTGAATGCATCCAGCCATCAGAAACGATCCATATTAATCACAAAATTCCTCAAACTAATTTAATAGAAACTTTAGATTTTATTATACACAGAAATCAGATGGCAAACAAAAGAAAATTACAACAGAAAGCTTACTTTAAAGATCTAATGTTACAAGTTTCCACCTAGGTGGCGTGTAATTGCACGAAAATGTTGCCAATCATATTGTTAAACTCCAGGTTAACTACCCTACAGTTAGCTTGCATTCGTAATATGGGGCACTCCATTTAACCAACAGGTAGCAATAACTACAAGTTAGAAAACCTCAGCTTTTAACTGAAGATCGTAATACAAGCCAGAGTTATATTAGTTATAAACAATAGTTATATTAATTATGCATTGGAACTGTGATGTATCTACAGTAAAATACAAATAATATTTCCTAGGAAATATATTTCATATTTTTGTTATATTGCACAGATTATTCACGATTAATTGATGTCTCAATGTTTTTCCAAGTTCATTGCTACCCAGAATGTCTTTTACGTTTTGCCTGAAAATGTATGGGAGCAGAGGCCTTTATACAACTCTATGGCAAAGGGGGCATTTTAAGGCTATGTTGACAGATTCAGAGTGTTGCAGATTTTCACCATGGACATGTCAGGCAATAAATTTTATTGCATTATATTGTAACTTAAGATTACAGACTGAATGTGCCATGCTAATAGGTATATAGTACTATGGTATGCCAGAGCTTATCTGTGTCTATCATTTATAATGATCATGGTCCCCCTTCACAGGGCTGCAACAAAATGCATAGCATGCAGACTTAAAATTTTATTGCACCTCAAGCGACTTCTAGTACCAGCAGTAAATGGATGCAAAATTTCAGTAATGGATGATGCGAACTGCAAAATCAACTCCCTCAAGTAAAATGTTTTATCTTAGTCACATTCAGTGCCTGTGGGATATAAGTTTCCCATTTTTTGTGACATGTTTTGTTTATAGTTCATGTTATGAAGCATGTTTTAATATTTTATTAATTTTGGAATTTACTGGTTCTTTGTCGAAACCATTTATCAAAACAGTGTTAACTGTATACTTATATTTATTTTCATTATTCCTGTGTGACCAGGAACTAGTGTGCAAAGTTAAACTTAAATGCAAAATCTGTGCTTTAGAATCTTTTATTTTTGTATTTAGGATTTTTTATTTTATTATTTTTAGCATGGGGGTTCCTGTGCATTTCAAATTTAATGCTGTTATTCTTCCTTTTAAGCTTTTAAATAAAGTCCATCTGATTTAGTTTCTAAGGTGAGCTTAAGAATGTGTTCTTGTTAGATTTTGTTTTTTGAGTTGGAATTGTAACATTAAAAAACATCATTAAAACCTTAGTTTTACCTGAACATGTTTCAAGGAGTATTCACCTCATCGTTAGCATTCTCCAACTGAAAACCTTGAAACATTATTCAGGTAAAACTTACCTTTTAATGATGTTTTTAGTGTTACTATTCCAACTCAAAAAAAAAATTATTTCAACACATCACGTTTTCTAACTTTTGTATACAAGTTATGCGTGTTCATGTATTGATGTAGAGGCGCTTCCTGCTATAACCACATATTTTCATTATTATGATAAGAATTCTCTCAGTATGGCCATATCAATTGCAAGACCAGTAATGATTTTGCACAATATACTCAATAGTAAGTGCAGTGTTTGCAGGATATTTCAGATTGTAAATATCAATAAATTCTGTCCCTTAGAACGTTTTATTCAAGACAAGTAAAAAAACGTACTTGAAAAGCATGGCACCTTTCTATAAGTTCCAGTGTAAGTTTATTTGCTTGATACTTTGGTTGTATCAATAGTTAGGAGCATTCCACACCAAAATTAGTTTTAGTGCAAGTTTTAAAAATTACACTAAAAGGTAATTCACCATCCAGAATTGTGTGGGTGATGTTCCTGTAAATTCCATTTTAAAGTTCTTAGTTTTCCTTTTAAGTTTTTATATCCAAAAGGAGTAAATCCATCTAATTTTATTTATAAAGTGAGCATATGTGTCTATTGTGTATTAAAATGCTTGCAATCATTAAATCACAGAAGTTCTTTTCTCTTTATTACCGTACATTTTTGGAAATTTTCAATTCTGAAGCAAGGCCAAATTTAGGGAATTACATTAATCCCCTAATACTGTTTGCTATCAACTATATTGCTGATTTTAACATTTGTTGACAAGTTTACTTAGGTGTTGGGACAAAAACAATAAAAAATTATATTCCTATTATAACAAATAATTTTGTTTCTTTATATAGTAGAACCTCACTTATACATTAATCACTTCTACGTTTTTCGTAGATATACATTAAATCTTTTAGGCACTGAGCTTTGTCCATTAATATTCAGTCCCATTATATGTGACGTTTTTCTGGTCTCCATGTTCAACATAATTCATTTGCTCATTTATACATTATGCTTATGCTATGTTTAAGATATATTCATGGCTTGTGTCTGCTGTATTCCTGCTATTGCAGCACAAAACAATAGGCATGTTAGGCAAGTCATGAGTGCTTTAGAACGCATTATTGCTATACGCCTGTTAACAATACGATCGAGCAAGATCATTCTTCTCCAAGTTGTATCATTAAGTATTCCTAAATAATGAAAGTGTTCTGAGTGTGCCTGAGGAAATTTAAGCTCTGGAAATTACACAACAATTTCTATTATCGTAAATAATTTGGTGATAGAATTTCATTGATAAGAGCATATAATTGACAGTGTGAAACACCAGTACTGTTTAATTATGAATAACAGTATACTGATATGCATGTAAATGATCTAGATAGAATATTATGTTTATTATTTATGTTTTGTTTCACTTATTTGTTTTCTTATATTGAATAATATTTAATTAGTTTGAGTAATAACCTAATAAAAGAGTTTCAGCTCCATAAGAAAATTCACTTTTAAATTTTCTCATTCATGCATTACTTTAGCCCTCTCCCTTTCAAAACAGGTATAACTGAGCCTGTACTGTACCTATATATACAGTGGCAGCTGCTGTATAAGAGCACAAGACCGTGTGAACACCCTAACTGTTGACACTTCTCAGAGTGGTTTTTTTTTTTTTGTGGATGCTATTAAGCGTAAGGTATATGCTGCAATTTAAAATCTACAGCATTTAAATCTACCACACTACTCCTTTAAACTCAATGAAATGTGGCAAGATAGTGGGTATCACATCTTGACTTGTGGATGCTTTAAGGAGCTTTAGCGCATATGGACTGGTATGACATAATTACCATATGGGTCAAATACATGCGGATCATTCACATTTGAAGGCATGCACAAAGCTTCTCCCATGCTATGTTTCCTACTATCACTACAATTTTACATTAATGCCACTGGTGTTAGTATACTTAACAGAAATAGGTAACCTGCACAAGTGCAGAAACTTCTCCCACTTATTTCAGACCATCCATACTCTAAAATTTAATTTACACATTACTTCTTCTTGCCTTAAAACACTGTACTTAATTATGTACACAATAAACATCCATAAAAACAACCCTTTCTTTCATCAGACAACTTATGCATTATTATTATTGTTGGGAGCAGCTGCAGTTGTATCAGTTTGTACATAATCATAACTATTATGCAGCAGATGCTATTTCACATTTTCAGAGCTATCTGACTAAAATTTTGTGAATACCAAAAATGTATACTTAGGAGCCGCTACTGTCTATATATAGTGATGTAACTGTCGTGGGCCATTCTTCGTCCTTCAGTGCTAGCTGACTGGAAAGGAAAGGAGGTAAATTCCAGAGCACAATCGAATGCAAGTAGATACTTCTGGATGCTTCCTCCTCCTTTCCCACTGACTTTTCCAGAAAGCTCTGCAGCTACATATAGGTGAGCGTTTGTGAATGAGAGTGTTGTGATGTAGACTGAGTGATACTTTGTAACAATCTGCAAGCGACAGACTTTACGATAACGAGCGGAAGAGAGGAGTCATGTGAACAACATACCAGTGAGTGAAGCGGAAGGAACAAGAGGCTGCTTCACCTTTTTCATTACACTGCTGTGTGCAAAAGAAAAGAAAAACGTGTCAGTGACAGTAAAAACTGATCTAAATCGCGCAGGTGTCAGGTTCAGGATTGAAATTTAAATGCCATGATGGAGAAAATATTTCAGCAATTATTAACTGAAATGGAGATGGAAATGAAATCTGGAATGGATAAGATGGGAAGTGAAATGAAGACTCATATGAGAAATTGAAATCTGAACTCGGTTGTGACATCGACTCTGTAAAATCTGATATAAACATTATGGTGAAAGACTTGAAAGACGGCATCACAAATGAGTTAGAAGAAATTAAATATAACGTAAATAAAATAATGTGGTGGAAGAGCGTCTAGTTCAGCATGAAAAATGATTAGACCAGCAGACAAAGGAAAGCAAGAGGATGATGGAACCACAGTGGAGATATGCCGTGACCTAGAAACCAAGATCTGTGCCGGCATTGTAGAGGGTCCCGTGATTTTTGGGGGGGTGGGGGTTGGGAATTGGGAAGATGAGGAATGAAGGAAGGGAAGTTCAGGAATAGCGCACCTCCGATAGCGCCACAGAATTGGAAAGCTGCCAGTCAATGATGATGGGAGTGGCCAGGTGACAGCCATTGCCAAGGCTCTGATTGCCACTGCAGATGTTGAGAGAGGGAGTGGTGGTGGAGTTGTATATCTTTATTGGTGTTATCAATGTAGATACTTTCGCTAATACAAAAACTGTGAAATGAAATCTGTAATACTCCATCTTGGTATCTAGTCACCTGCACCAAGACATTACTCCACATTTTCTATTTATTTCCCTTATCCTTATTAATTTATACAATATTATTGTACAGATTTAAATAACTACTAACAAAATAAAATGAAATAAATTGAAATAAAATAAAACAAATTACAATTAAACTACAGGTGGACCATTTAAGTTAAGATTTTACAATATTTCCAAAACTAAGCTCTGTAGAAAGAAATGTCTTGAATAAAAGTTGCTGGTATTATGGGAGAAAGTAAATGCCATTAGTTGTGTTTTATTTGGAGGACGTTGTGATGGTCATTTTAGGGTTAATTTAATTTTTTTAAATGGGAACCTACCTTTTTATGTTGTTTTCTCACTCATAAAAAAACTAAACAACATTTGTATAAAGCACTTTGCAATTGTTCTTACACTAATGTAAATAACAACAATGAAAATTCTGAATGGTTGGACCATCCATGGATGGTCATTTGAGGGTCAAGTTACGTTTCGTAATTGGGCTTAACATCCTTTATTTTGTTTCCTTATTCCTCATCAAAAAATAAACAGCTTTTTATAAACCATTTTCTAATGAGAAAACAACATACAAAATATAAGTTCCCATTTAAAAGAATTAAATTGACCCTAAAATGACCATCATAACGTCCTCCAAATAAAACATGACTAATGGCATTTACTTTCCCCCTTTTATTAAAGACATTTCTTTCTACAATGCTTAGTTTTGGAGATATTGTACAGTCTGAACTTAAATGGTCCACCCTGTATAGTTCAAACAAATATTAGTAAATTACTGTTTATACTGGAAGCCAAAACCACAATAACTGGAATCCAAGTTATTACCTATTTACTAAATTACTAAAATGCTAATTACTAAATATTTCTACTGGTATCCAGAAGTAAAGGTGTTCGTATCTATAACTGGCACAAAACTTCTGGAATCGTGACCTTGATTGCCACCCCAGCTGCCGAGCCTAGGAATGGTTTATGTTTAGCTTAATCAACGAAAGCGATATAATACCTTTGCTTACTCACAGTGCGTAACACATACAGTCTGCATAGAAAGTGTCTGCATCTTGTAATTTCAAAGAGATCAGTACGTAAATAGTGTTTTTTTTATATTTGTGATATTTATAACCATGGCTTCTACGTTTTCAAAGTTAAATGGTAAGGTATTACATATTCAAAGCAGGGAAATAATTGCAAATGTCCTCGACTTCATGAAGCAAGAAGCAGAGATGAAGGAAGAAAATATATCTTTACCCGAGTTCCACAAAAGCCTTAAGAGACTGAAAGAAAGAGTAGCCAAAGCAACTGTTGTTTCACTGAGTTCCGTTTCCAGATTTCTCAAAGATAAGAAAAACCATATGGATGAAAGAGTACCGTTTGACACACCTGTGAAGAAATATAAGGTCCCTAAACGTATTACAGAAATAGACGATTTCGACAAATGCGTCATTCGGTCCACAATTCACAATTTCTATGTGAAAGAAAAAACTGTGCCAACAATAAGCAGATTGCTCATCAATCTGAAAGATGTCATAAATGTTCAAGGTGGTGCTACAAGTCTCAAATCCCGGCTATGGCACTGAATTTTGCAGTCTGATACTAACTTTCCAAATGACTATAATTTTATATGTACTTATATCAGCATAAATTTTCAAGATGCTGCTACAAATCTCAGAAAAATTATAAAAGATTTAGGGTTCAAGTGGAAGAAAATGAAACCAAATAGCAGAGTTCTAATAGAAAAGCACGACACGATCTCAGCTGGAAGAGTAACTTACTCAGAGGTACAAATTAGAGGTCAAACTATAGTGTATGAAGATGAGTCGTACATACACAGCAGTTATACATCTAAAAGTTGAAGTGGCGATAGTGAATTAGGTTTTCAGGCACCTGTTGCCAAAGGGCAAATACTTATTATCGTTCATGCTGTTCGTTCCAAATGCCCTTCTTTTACAAGTCGCAACAAAAAACAGGAGATTTCCATCAAGAAATGAATACAGAAAATTACATGAAGTGAATCAACACCATGTTGATACCTAATATGCCTGCTGGGTCTATTCTGGTTATCGACAATGCTTCACAATGTGGTAACATTCAAATTGACAAACAACCTGCCTCAAATTCCTTGAAAGAAGAAATAAAAACCTGGTTGCTTAGGCATAATATAGCTTTTGATGAAAGCATAAGTGAAACAAATATAACTTAGTTAAAGCCAACAAATCCCTTCAGAAGTCATAACTCATAATACTTGGCCAGATATTAATACAATATTGCCATAATGTACTTAGACTGCCACCGTATCACCCAGATCTAAACCCAATCGAATTAATCTGGGCTGATGTCAAAAACTGGGTGGCCTGCAGAAATATCACTTTTAAACTAAAAGATGTGAAGCAGTTATGTCGCCAGCGATTTGCAGAAATTGGAAGGCCAGAATGGGAAAATGTATATCGACATGCTGAATAAATTGAGAATCGTTATTTCAAAAAATACGGAATTGCAGAAAATCAATTAGAAAAAATTCTCATCCAGGATAATGGTGCAGAAAGTAGCGACAGCAGTGATGGCGGCAATGATGTGAGTGATTCCGCAGAAGAGGAAGGGTTGTCAGGTATGTAAGAACTGGAGGCAGATGGTTGACAGTGTTTTTATATTAAGGGCATTTTACAGCGGTGGATTTAAATATACTGTATATAACTATAAGTTTATCGTGTAGTGCAGTGCATAACCGGTGTGCGGATATTTGACAATGACTGTCCCACGCACTCCTGCAGCATGCAGACGACCAGTCACGTCCTGATCTGGTATGTAACTCGCTTCATAGCTGTCATTAAGATTTTCACATGTCTAGAACTGTTGCGCCAGTTATAACATACAAAATATTCCAATCTGTATATGTTATATTCCTTTATAATCTATGTACTATTAATTTTCAACCTATGTATTAAGCATATTTATTATTATTATTATTATTATTATTATTATTATTATTATTATTATTATTAATATTATTATTATTATTATTATTATTATTATTATTATTATTATTATTATTATTTTCAATGCCTTAATAGATCATTTATACATCATACATATATTTCACTTTGCTAAGCTATCAAACTAATCTATATATCATTTATATCCTTGTTAAATATTTCTCACTTCACTACACTCTCAAACATCATATTATTTCTAATTCTTTACCATATTCAGCACACTTCCTCATTTTTAACTTCTACTATAAGCCACATCACACTGTCAATTTAAATACTTTCTTAACTTTTAATTCATTTCCTATTCACTTTCATTAACCTTTATTTTTATCATAATTCACTGTCACTACACACTCACTCATTGTCCCACCATATTTGGCATAATTCTTCTGTCACCATCTCTTCTTTTCACTCAAATCCTCCTATCCTCTCAGCATCCACTCCTTACTTGCCGCTCCTCCATTAAGATCCCCTGACTCCTCCATTCTATGTCTCCAACTCCTCACTCCAGCCTTTTTTCACTTCCAGTTCACCCTCATATCATCCAACTCCTCATCTCACCAAGCTTCTACATCTCCTAACTCCATCATCCACTCCATTATCTTCCTCATTTTCTTTCTCTCTTCCTCCATTCTTCATTTATAGTCTAAATATAACTGATCTAAATATAATGGATAGACAGCATTGGAGAAGACGACATAGCTTTTGGCTGCCCTGCAGGGGCAAGCAGCTGAAACCCTTTGTATTTTCCTGCCAGAGGCTTGGCGTACAACTTGAATAAACTATAGGAGGGGCAAGCATCGCCAGACTGCCTCTTACCTGGCC
This sequence comes from Deroplatys truncata, assembly GCA_030765065.1. Lineage (NCBI taxonomy): Eukaryota > Metazoa > Arthropoda > Insecta > Mantodea > Mantidae > Deroplatys > Deroplatys truncata. Next base: position 119,422,834 of record CM060979.1, read on the forward strand.
CAGAGTAGACAAGAGCGCAACAGCCAATGATACCTTAAAAGAATTTGCCATGGAGGTGGGGCAGCTGGTAAGGCTGTGACATATTTACCACAGGCTTTAATTCTGGAGAGCCAGCCTATGCATTTATCAGTGGGATAAGAGACCGGGAGGTGAAACAGCAGCTTCTCCTGGCGGAACAACGTATCTTCAACAATATCCTGGCAGCTGCCCTCCATACTGAAGCGGCAAAGATGATGACCGGAAGAGCCATCCCGGTGCTGGCCAGAGCTGTGATGACCACGAAGTACAATAGCTGGTGCCAACCACAACTGTTTAACCATCATAGGAGCATGGGGGGGGGGAGGATTGAGCCCTGACACTTGTGTGGACTGTGGTCATACCCTGGCTGAGGATCAGGAAAACGATTAAGGACCAGCATCATCTTCCTCTTCACTTCACATTGAACACTGTGACTGGGAACAGGGAGGATAATCTAGTAGCGAACGGATGGATTCGAGACCGCCCCTGCTGGATATACATTATTAAAGGCTCCTATAGCTAGGAATGCTCCCAGAGCAATGCTTTGATGTTTCAGTGAGTTTTCTATTTTCTTGATCAATTGATGAAGAGCTGTCTCGCATAATTTCCCTTGTTGATAAGCATGATGATTTGGATTGAGTGGCCTCTCTCTTAGAGAGGTTTCCCTAATATATTTATCAATAAGTTTTTCCATTAATTTTAGAATAAATGAGGATAAAATAATTGGTCTAAATGACCTAACCTGGTTGTTAACTTGACAGGTTTTGGTTTAAAGTCCACTCTTACTGGCCTCCAAGTTGTCGGTATGTAGGAAAAAGTCAGGTTAGTTTACCAGCAGCCTGCATAAAATTGGTATGATGGAAAAATTCCATCAGGACCAGTTGATTTATAAGTATCAAATGAGCTTATAGCCAATCAATTTTGTGGTCAAAAATTCTAGATGCCACTCTCCATCTTCCTCAGCTGCCTTCCTCTTGGGGTCTGAGTTTTGAAATGAATGACCACTGAGTCTGGGAAATGTGTTTTTATAGGGAGTTGCTTTTGGTTGCCCCAATCTCTGAGGAAGTAATTCTGGACCTGGTCGCCCTTAGGTTCATCGAGGCTAAAATGGACGTCGGGCACCGCATATTCCACCAGGGTCGCAACGAGATCCTGTTGAATCATCTGGAGGAGAAGTTGCAGCAGCGAGGCTTTTAGTGGTGGCGATGCGGGCGGAGAAATCATATATTGAACATGATTCTGGCTTTTCATCTTGATGGCGCTGCTTCCGGCTCAGGAGACCCCCTGATGAGGACCTTAGTGCCACCAACTGGGACCAGGAGCTGCTCAGCGGGACTGTTCTGGGGAATTGAGCTGGCCACCTGTGTAATGCCTGCGGCCAGACATCGAATGCCAATTGAACACAAAACAATTGGATAGTCATTTAGAAGCGGCTGAGAATTTCTTACGTGGCAAGAAAAAGCAGGTCCTTAACCTGTTTGCGGAATTTAGGACATTGTCAGCCTGTTAGGTGATTTTGGCCGTTGTCATGCTAGCGAAGAGGACGGAGATAGACAACCGGATAATTAAGTACATAGGCATAATAGAGGAATCCGAAAGCCGGTGGTCCTCGCAATAGTGAAACCAAGGATAGTGTCTGCGCTTCTGCGTTGACTACTGGAAGCTGAATGACATCACTAAGAAAGATTGCTTTCCGCTGCCACATATTGACGATAATCCTGACAGCTTAGGGGGGGACAGTGGTTTTACACCCAACACCTTAAGTCAGGGTACTAGTACTGGCAAGTGGCACTTCACCCCGGCGACAAGAAAAAGGCAGTGTTTTCTGCTGGACACGAAGTGTGGCAGTTCACATTAATGCCTTTCAACATTGCAACGCCCTGCAATGTTTCAGATTCATGGAATCTATGATGAGGGGCTTCGCTTATGGCCCTTGCCTCCTTTTTCTCAATGACGTCATTGTTATAGGCAAGAGATTCGAGGACAAACTGGCCAATCTGAAGGTTTTGCCACCTCAACCTCAAGCTAAACCCAAGAAGTGTCAACTGTTTAGAAAGGAAGTGCACTATGTAGGATACGTAGTAAGCCCTGATTGAGTAGCTGCGGACCTCCTGAAGTGTCCCAGGCCAAGAAATAAACAAGAATACGATGGTTTCTGTGTATCTCCACATACTAAGGGAAATTCACAACAAGGTATGCAAACATTGTCAAACCGCTGACTTAACTGACAGAGGAACGAGAGTCTCCCAGTGTTCTGATCAAGCAGAGGCAGCTTTCCAGAATCTGAAGAATGCCGTGTGCATGGCCTGATACTAGGATATCCCATTCCCGGTAAGTAGTTAATAGTGAATAAGGATGCCAGTGAAGTCGAGGGCATTCTGAAACAAGAGCAGGATGAAGAAGAGAGTACTATCTACTTCAGTAGAACCCTGTCTCAGGTCAAACAAAACTACTGCATTACTTGAATGCTGCTGGTTGTTGTAGAAAGCCTGAAGGAGCTCAAGTATCTTATAGGCAGGAGTTTCAGCTCCGAACAGACCTAGCTATTGGACATTCACAATTTGGAAGGGTAGATGGCTCGCTAGGTCCAACAGCTGGAGTACAATTTTACCTTGTAGCACCGGACAGGAAAACATACTAACTTAGACATCCTTTCCCAAAGACTGTGTCAGGAAAACTGCAACCACTTTGAGGCAAAGGAACATTGTGACCTTACACCCGGTCACGTACTACCTGCAGTCACTTGGGACGAGGAGACCTTAAGGAGGGAGCAGCTGGAGAATCGGGACATAGGGCCAATTCTGATGGATAAAGAAACTGAGGAACGACCTGCTGAAGACCATGGAGAAGCGGTTGCCGATTCTATTGGTTGCATATTTGAAGTGATGTGGAGAGTTTGTGCCAGCAATGCGACTTCTGCATGGCAAGTCGAGGCAGAATGCAACATGCAATATCGGAGTACCATTCAAAAGACTTGCCTTCGATGTGGCAAGCCGTTTTCCAAGGATAGACTCGGAAAATCACTACCTGTTACTGGCTATGAGCTATTTTACCAAGTGAGTGGAGGTTTATGGATTCCCAATCAAGAGGCTTCGACTGTGGACAATGCATTAGCGAACAAATTTTCTACCAATTCGAGATGCCTTAAGAGCTCTACAGGGATCAGAGAACTAATTTAGAATCCAAACTTGTGTGAGGGCTGTTCCAGCGCCTCAGGATACTTAAAACCACACCACTCCCCTTCATTCACATTCGGACGGAGCGGTGGAACGCTATATCAAGACAATCAAGAAGCATCTTCGGAAAGTGATATCCAGCCATCAGTGAGATTGGGATGTGCACGTGCTATTATTCCTCCTGGCATACCAAGCATAAGTACACAAGTTTACTGGCATGTACTAAAGGTAAGTTGCCGAAGGAAGTCTTAGGATTGCCAGTTTAATGTAATCACCCATATCAATGGTATGGTTTACTGCATTTGACATCAATCCCGGGTAAAATTAATGGTGATTCTTCTTTATCGCCTTGCTCAAACAGCCCTGAGAAGTGAACTATGAGACATGACTGACATAGGCTTTATCTTTCAGTGCCAGCTGGCTGTTTGGTTGGAAAGAAGGAGAAGGTGGCGATCCCAACCGATGTAAATTCCAGAAGCATAATCGAGATACAAGAGCATATTTCTGGATGTTTCCTCCACCCTCTTGAGGATTTCAAAGAAATCTCTGTAGCTACATATAAGCAAGCGCATCCAGAAAAGAGAAGATGAGTCCTGCATTCGACACTCCAGTGTGTGAAGCTGAAGGAAGAAGAGGCTGCTTTGTGCATAATTCATTATACTGCTACATGCAAAAGAAAAGTGATCTAAGTCACTATACAACACCACACAGGGTGAACCAGACCATCCATAAGTCGTTTATTTTGGTAAATAATGCATTAAACTTTTTGAGGCAAAAATATTTATAAATAAAGCACATGTGAAATTTTGCTTGAGCTTGATTTCATCAATAGGCATAACCAGAAGTGAGGTCATTGTCATAACAGTTAAAAAAAAAAAAAAAAAAAGGAGAAAAGGAAGATACAGATGATTTGAAAATTTGCAGATCAAATAATTCAACCCACCATTCACCTAGTAACTGAGGAAAACTGCAAAAAAAAAACCCAGTCAGATTGGTCTGCCCTGGGGGTTTGAACCCAGTAACTCCCAGATGCAAGTCAGTCATTACTGTGGCACCACCTCATTTGGTAGTAAATCATAATGAATATGCATATATACGAATTGAAAATGATCTTCCATTTCTAACAAAATTGTAAACTTCTAAATGAGTTGTATAGCTCCAAAAGTCAACATCAAACATCTTATTGAAAATGAGGTACAGCCCTTTTTTGTTTCTTTATCTTGAAATACATTTACAGAACACCAATGTACTCTCCAAAACCCGTCATCTTTTATGTAAAATAAGCATCGAAATTCAGAGCTATTTCCAAAAGCTAAATACATCATATTTGCTCAAGAAAACATTCCAAAACTTCACATATGCACTTTGTTCTACTGTCCAACACTCATCTATGCACCATATAAACCATTAGGAGAAGCAATGTTCCAAAAGCCGACAAGTAACAAAATAGCTGGATAAAACATGTGTGTAGATTTTTTCTGCAGTGTTTTTGTAGTACGTCTAATTTGCGGTTTAAGAATAACTGTTTGGAGGGAAGATCAACAATGCAACATTGAAGGTTAGCATCATTATTACTTTAGAGCTGTTTGGTTGCTTTAGCAAGTGGATGTGTTACTGGTACTCGTAATTATAATTAAAGTCTTCATGGAACCACACATTGAAGTGTCACTGGCAGAACCAAGCTGAGGAAGGGAGTCCATATCAAGAATTGGGAAAAATACAGAAAGCAGACTGACGGGTTGGTGTCAAATCAGTACTTAATAAAGTTTAAAGTGATTCTTATATGCTGCACTTTGTTGCTATTGGTCAGGTTGCTGATGTTTGTATATTTATTGTTTTATTGATTGTAGGTATGGATTCCAAGAGAAAAAATCAACAATAAAGGCAATAAATGAAGTAAATAGTGCTATAATCAATGCATTAAATAACCATGAACGAGTAATAGCTATTTTTTTAGATTTATCAAAAGCTTTGGATTGTGTAAACATAGACTTACTTATAAAGAAATTAGAAACACAAGGGGCTTGAGGATTAGCACAAAATTGGATAGAATCATATTTGAAAAATAGAACACAGACTAAATCATAGAAATAGCAGTGGTACAGTATACAAAGTCAAATCAAATTTTCAAATGGTGAAGCAAGGTGTTCCACAAGGTTCTAAGTTAGGGCCATTTTTGTTTTTAGTTTACGTGAATGATATATTTGAAGTAATACAAAGAAATGGAAGTATTGCAATCGGGTATGCTGATGATATTGTCATAGCCTCTGTCACATGCTCATTGGGAGGTGGGCGACTCGCTTAGAGGTACCAGAAAATTAACAAAATTGTAAAATGGCGAGGCTACGACTAGGGACACAGCTAATGTGAAAGGGCAGAAGTATTATTAAATACTGGCAAAAGGACACTTACATGGCTCAAAATAGGAAGAAGGAACTTTACACTATCATAAATAAGACAATAAGGATATAGATGACAGAGAGTTTATTAGATAAAACTGAATACTTTACCCCACATTCTTGGTTCCATGCCTGTCGGGCGAGGCCGCCATGCATTCCTGCACGGAGAGGGCGACTACACGTCTGTACTGGTTGACTACAACTCACTGACTCTCTGCCCCAAGCAACGCTTCCTAAAGCGTGGGGGATGCTAACCAAACTACCCCCACCTAAACTGCTAATCCCCCACCCAAGCTTTAACCGCCATCTCGAATCTAGGTGACCAGAGAGACATATGCGCGACAATCTCTGCATACGTCACATCTCCCCCTGGCCACCGAGATCGACGCCCTCGTCAACTCAAGGCAAATGTTGTACATAATAAAAAGACAAAGAAAAAAAAATTACAAGACAGAGTAAAACATGACATACGAAAAAAAAAATGAGATCATTAAAGAAGTAGTATTTATGAACATATATGGAGTACCCAAACGAAGACAGGAAAAGCAACGCTAACTGGCATATTTATGAGTCTCGAGTGTTGACGGATTATGTTTCTTCAGATCACTTATGCTCGAGCACCCTGCACACGCACACACACCATGCTGCCACCGTCACATGCACACTACACTGCATCTGGATTGATGTTCCGACGTAACTGTTTGTGGGTGGGATTTGCAGATCACCCACAACGACGAATTATGTCCTAGCTGTAATCTTTTGGATGCTGCAGGTCGTTGAAGATGAGGAAGGGGTGGGCAATCGCTGGCTTGGACTGCCTCCCAAAATAGGCTCCTTATGCCACTGCAGTGTAGTGGCTGCACGACAGCTCTCCTGTGGTGTCTCTGGAACCTCTGGCGTGATAGGCGGGGAGTACTCGTCTTATCCACTCGAGCTCCGCCATCAGCAAAGTGACTACAACAGAAACCATAGAACGGTAGAAACGGTGCTCCAACAGATCATCACACATAAAAGAAGTAGTATGTCATTTACAATAAAATATTTAAAATGTCCAGAAGGTTTACACTCAATAAATTCTTTTAATATGGGGCAAAGAGAGAGAAAAAATGACTACATGTTGACATAAAAACTAAATTTTACAGGGGGTTACCATCCAAAATTTAACACACAATGCTTTAAAATCCAAATACAAAATCACAAAAGGACCAGAATACATAAACATTACATCAGTGACATTCATTGTTTCCATACAATAACATGACAGAAATATAGAAACTTATTTGGGATCCCAATATTATTTAATGACCAGCTGGTACTATTAATGAAAAGAAAATAAGTGCACTTACAATACATTCATACATGACAATGAAATGGAATCATTCATACTGACCATGGCCCAAATTATACACAACACTGACTTAACTAGCTACTCAAAACTACTGTATGCATTACTACAGACTTCAAAAATAAATCCACAGTACATATTCAAACTACACCACATTATATTCTTTCAACTACAATAATCATACTCTACTGTCACTAACACAAATTCTCCTCTACATTACTATCTTCTCTATCTTATTATTATCCTCATCATCTCAATCATCATCATCATCATCATCATCATCATCATCTTAATCTTAGCTCTGAGCTTTCTCGTAGACAGTAATTACTGAGAAAATAAAACATCTTCACTGACTTGTCCCATTCAACATGCTGCAAAGTCAAAAATACCTGACATAGGCATAACCTTAAAGAAATCACATTAACATTTCAGGAATGACACAAATAACATGACATTATACTGTTGCATCCACATCCTCCGAATCAAAATTAAGCTGGAAAACAGGTGGTATTAAAACTTGTTGCATAAACACAAAAAAAATTATTCTCATTACATTCACTTCAATACATTTACTCTCTCGTGTGAATACATCACACACGCTATACTGGGCACGTTGCAGCAACACCAATAAGCAAAATCTCTCAACACATCACATCAAATCGAATTTCCAGGTACATGTAGCCCTCCTGAAAAATCAACACATTACACTCCAACTATCGGGGTTACTCTTTGGCACTTCCACCGAAGCTGACATCTCATCTCATCTCATCTCTCACTTTACCACCGTCGGGGTTACTCTTACGCACTTCCACCGAGGCAAATATTAACTCATATCTCTCACATAACCTCAAAACATACATACACACACTATTCATGCAACAATTTTCTGCAAATAAAAGATCACAGCATCATAACGAAACCCAAAATCAAATCAAATCAAATCGAATGCAACAGAACAAAATCACATCATTACTCAAAACAATACTGTCACATAACATTCCTGAAAATCAAACAAAATTAAGTACACTCACAGGTTTTTCTTATGCGTTTTTACCACAAAATTCCAGTGCAATTTTCCAAAATCTGGTAACACACATATAGCTGACCCATCAACATCCACGTCGTACTGGTCCATATTGGAGTCACATTAAACCTAATTAGGTGAAGATACTGGCAAGGTTGGTAGTAGCTCCTGAAACTTTTACTTAAATGAGTAATTTTGAAACATTTTCCCCCAAAAGTATGCATTGCGTAACTAGATAAACCAAACTTGGCAACGGTGAAGCAAAATTATCATCATTATCTTTACCACTATTCTTACTGCGAGTGTACAATGCACAAAAATAAATTTTCAATATATATACTCTTGACCTCTTTCGTTTTATTATTTTATTATTCCAAACAGATGCACCACACTTTTTATACACACGCAGGTTTTAAACACACAACACACGAATTTTGAAATATTTGCTGCACTTTCAAGTCGTTAACACTTACAAGATGACGCAATCAAGAATGCAATGTTACGTAGATCAGCTCACACACGCAACTATATTATCAAAGTTACAAATATCGCCCAATTTTCACAATTCACAAAAATATGTACTATAAAATGACCAGCACGAATAATTTATCACAGTAACAGAATTAAGTAGAAATGAAGCCAAAGTAAGGAGAAAATGGAGCCAGGAGTTTTAGCGTCACACTGACAGACAATGGAACAAATATAAAAATGAACTTAAAATTAAAATTCAGACTCGGGACTTTCAGAAAACAATGCAACAAGAATTTAGAATACAGAAACCACAAATTATACCACCGAAACCCTTACCCTTAAGCCAAGAAACAGATTTACATTTTTAGCAACCACATGGAGGACCAAAACCGTTACATTTTACAGGAGAAAAAGAAATTTTGCACTTAAAAACCTCAGAAAAAAATTAAATTATGCCCGGCCCTCCACCAATTGTCGCAGCCTCTGTCACATGCTCATTGGGAGGTGGGCGACTCGCTTAGAGGAACCAGAAAATTAACAAAATTGTAAAATGGCGAGGCTACGACTAGGGACGCAGCTAATGTGAAAGGGCAGAAATATTATTAAATACTGGCAAAAGGACACTTACATGGCTCAAAATAGGAAGAAGGAACTTTACACTATCATAAATAAGACAATAAGGATATAGATGACAGAGAGTTTATTAGATAAAACTGAATACTTTACCCCACATTTTTAGTTCCATGCCTGTCGGGCGAGGCCGCCATGCATTCCTGCACGGAGAGGGCGACTACACGTCTGTACTGGTTGACTACAACTCACTGACTCTCTGCCCCAAGCAACGCTTCCTAAAGCGTGGGAGCCGCTAACCAAACTACCCCCACCTAAACTGCTAATCCCCCACCCAAGCTTTAACCGCCATCTCGAATCTAGGTGACCAGAGAGACATATGCGCGACAATCTCTGCATATGTCACATCATGACTATAATAATTAGAGATTAAACAGCAACAGGGTTGGAAGCTAAAGCTAAGACATTAATCAAAATAATACAACAGCATTATTTAAATCTAAATATGATATTAAACACCCAAAAAACAGCTTGGATAAATTTTGAAATAGGGAAATGCAGTAAAAATGATATAAAAATTGAAATAGATGGAGAAAAAATACCAGAAATAAAACATACAAAATTCTTAGGGGTAACAATAGATAAACAGTTGAACTGGAAAACATATATAGCGCATATAGCCAAAAAAATAAACAAAGGCATTTTTATATTGAGTCAAGTGAGACAAAACATGGACAGTGAGACATTAAACAGGTATATTATGCATTTATGTATACACACATAAGTATGGGATCACGGTATGGGGTAATATTACAGCAACTGAAGTAAAAAGGATATTTAAATTACAGAAAAAGGCAATTAGAAAAATGGCAAAAATAAACAGTAGACAGTCGTGCAGATGGAATTTCAAACAATACAGTATTTTAACTGTTCCTTGCCTCTATATATATATATATGAAACAATAAAGATTATTTTACAGGAAATAGACAAACCAAGAAATAAAGGTATTCACATGCATAATTTAAGAAACAATGAGGATTACTTCAGAACTGTATATAGGGGTCATTAAACAACCGTAGTAGTAAGAGTATGGGAAAGGAGCTGTACAATAAGATACCTGAAGAAATAAAAGCAATTAATAGAATAGAACTTAAATTAAAAAAAATAAAAACATATTTAATAACAAATGCTTTTTATACCCTGGAGGAATTCAAGTGCGGAGTTGTATAGGAGTAGATAAAGATTGTGTATATGTAAATTTATTGTATTACATTATATCAAACAGTTGACGTGTCCCTAAAATGATGTATTTAAAGGACGAATAAAAGTATCTTATCTTATTCTGCGAGAAGCATCCCTGGAGTTTCTATCTCTAACCACAAAACAGGTGAATTCCAATACAGTCTTTTAACATAAGGTGATATAAACTGTGTTCATGGGATATTTTACAGTGTAACTAAGAAACTGATTCAGGATGCATTCATACTTAAATACACTTAAATAAAGCTGATTTCCCAAGAAAACTGAACAACATAACAGGTCAGAAACAAAGAAAAACATTTTCCATAAAATATAATGTTAAGAGAGTAGTCAGACTTCCAGGAACAAAGTGAGAACATGTTCTCCCAGTTTGTTGCCAAACCTTCTTAGAGATTTTGCATATTTCTAAAGATCGGGGACTTAATTATAAGCATACTTAGAAATTGGACTTGCACTGGTGGAAAATAGAGGAGGAGATACACCACGCAGTAAAATAAATATGAAAGCAAAAATGTAGCCATGAGAAATGTTATTGACAAGTTGGGTGAAGTAAGTAAACTCCATTGCTGTAGGGGTCAGGTCAAAGTTGGTTCCTTGTCAGTTGATACATGTTCCTCAACTTAATGCCCCCCCCCCAAAAAAAGCACTCTAAAACACAAGAAGCAAAACTTGAATTTATGATGCATTGAGATTTCACAAGTTAGAATGCAATGATATTTTGTGAAACGAGGGAACCTATGATCTTATTGTAAAAAACAAAACAAAAAATTGTTAAATTTTGCCCTACCTAAAATTTCCAGATCAAGCTAAATACTACACTCATCAGCTACACCTATATAACTTTACTGTTTGTGGTTGGGCCATCTCATCATAGTTGAGCCAAGGACAACACTTTCATGTATGCTTGGTTAGAATCAAGTCGATTAAAGAATTCCAATGAAGTAGCATCAGCTGTTTTTGACAAACTAAACAAACTTGATGTATCAGACAAACATAAAATTAAGTTGACTGCTGATGGCTGTGGCGGGCAAAATAAAAACAGCACAATAATTGGTATGACTTCTTATTGGCTTAAGATAAATCATCACACGATATAGAGGAAGTTGAGCTTATCTTTCCTATTATTGGCCATTCCTTTATCCCGCCAGACGGAATATTTGGAAGAATCGAAAAGAAAACAAAGAAACTGACACTTATCATCGAACCTGAAGATTATTACAATATTCTCAGTAATCACTGCACAATAACAAAACTTGGCACAGAGTGTCCAGTGTATGACTGGAAAAAGCAATGCAAAGTATTTTCAAACCACCCAGTGCCTGGCACTGCAAATTAAAGTTTTGTAAGAGAATTTCAATAAATAAATAAAAAAACTGGAGTTGTTATATGTGGAAAATAATTCTAAAAGAGTAATTCAGGTGTATGTAGGGGAATTTTGAAGTAAAACATATTGTTCTTCAATGGACATAATTCATGTCATCAAAAAAGAAAAACTAAATGATGTAGATCATTAGCTTTGCAAACACTTTGGTGAGGACTGGAGAGACAAGGAAGCCTTGGAATATTACAGGGGTACAATATACCATACTTATGAGGAGGAAGATGCAGCAGATGAAGATGACTGTAATTGTGAACCTCAGGCAGGGGATTTTGCTTTGTGAGTATAGAAAGTGTGAGAAACTATATGATTGTTTAGTAGTTATAAGAGAAAATACATTAATTTTTAAAATTTTAATGTTTTGTAGTTATTCTCGAGACTGTACTTGCAAACTACAGGCACAAGATTCTGTGAATACTAAAAATGTGACTGTACTGCAAGACTGGTGTTTAATAAATACAAGAAGAATGGGTTATCAAAATTTTAAAAATATTTTGTCATTACATAGTGTTAAATATGGTTACATAATTTAATAGCATATGATTTGTAAGTTCCATAACCCTACATTTTCATCATTGTTATTTCCAAAACGCAACATGTGTAAAAGTGAGTTTCCAAAACCATGTACATATTTTATCGTATAATAATCATTAGCTGCATTATATTATTATTATTATTATTATTATTATTATTATTATTATTATTATTATTATTATTATTATTTTTAACATATGAATTTTAATCCTCGGCATTACTTTTAATGATCCTATAATAAATTTCACACAATATTCACAATAGAATCTCTGCTATCAGTTTTCTTTTTTTTGGGGGGGGGGGGTTTTCTAACAAATCAGTTAGGGAGCAGATGTAGACTTTTGGAACTATACAGCACAAATATATTGAATGCAGATTGTTTGTAGTAATATAATATAAAGGGATAAGTAAACTAATAGTATTCAGATTAATTTCAATGACTGAAATAACTGTTAATGGAAGTAAAAAATGTTTCCATTGATGTGTTAAAAGTTGTGTGATTGCCTCATCCATTACAATGGATGACATTGTAGCTCGTTTGCTAGAGAGTAGTGACACTACTAAGTTACATCAAAAGATTCAGTTTTCTTTATGTGACAAGTATGGTTTCTTTAAGAAGTGTCTCTGTGTAATAGCATCTTTTGTATATGATTTGGGTGTCTTGGTGCAATACAGCTTTTGTATATGATTTGGGCATGATTGAAATGACACCAGCATAACAGTTTCAAATCTTCAATGGTCTCAGATAGGTTTGCCAAAAATTTTGCCACCAAAGATAAGATAAGATGCTTTATTGTCACAAAATGCTTACATATCAGATGAGCAAAGCTCAGTAAACAGGTGACTCGTCAAGTAAAATAGGTTAATTAAATAAACATTTGAAAATATATTACAAAAGGATTACAAAACCTTAGTACTATTTGTACAACAGTAATTATATTGTTACATTCTACTTTTTACATGGTTATATTGTCATAAATGTATTCGGCTACTGAATAGTAAGCGTTGTCTATTAATAAGCTCTTCAATTCCCTGTTAAATAATCCTTGGTCCTTTATGGCTTTAATTTGGTTTGGTAGTTTGTTATACACTTTTACACCTGCATAAAGTGGGCTATCTTCATATAATTTAAGCCTATGCATGGATGGTTTTAAATTGTTTTTTGTTCTGGTTCCATAGTTATGTTGATATTGTAAGTCGTACAAGTTATCATAATTTTTGTGGATATATTTATTTAATTTGTGTAAATATTGAGCTGGTAATGTTAGTATTTTAAGCTTTTTAAATGTTTTCTACATGGTTCTTTTGACCCAACCTGAGACATTATACATATGGTTTTTTTGGGGGTGGCATTTGAAAATGGTGTCCCATCCTACTTTGTTACCCCAAAGTATGATTCCATAGGTCATTATGGAGTGAAAATAATAAAATAAACAATTTTTCATGTTTCTAAGTTAGTAACCTGAGCTATGCAATGCATATTGAAGCAAGCTCTGTTTAATTTTTTGTTAATGTAATGAATATGATCATCCCATTTTAATTGTTCATTTAAATACACTCCTAATATTTTTGCAGTGTCTGTCTGGTTGATTGGTAGGTTGGTCCCATTACCTTTGTCTTGATTACAGAGATGCATAATACATGTTTTTGAAGTGTTTAATTTTAAGCCATTGCTGCTGAACCATTTCTTTAAATCTGTTAAGGTTACTGTTGCATTTTGTAGAAGATTACCATTATTCATGCCTTTAATAAGTTGGACATATCATCTGCATACATGACTCTTTTAGTATTTATACAATTTAGGAGATCATTGGTGTATACTATATATAATAGGGGGCCTAAAACACTCCCTTGTGGTACTCCAGCGGTTATTCCTTTCCAGTTTGATTGGACCGTTCTTATTGAATTATTCAGAATGACGCTCTGTTTCCGGTTTTTTAAATAGTTTTCAAACCAGGCTAATGCAATATTCTTTATGCCGTAAAATTCCAATTTATTTAATAATATGTCATGACCTACGCAGTCAAAAGCTTTCGAATTATCACATATAAGTACTGCAGTATGTTGTTTCTCGTCTATTATTTGTGAGACATCATTTACCAGATGTGTTAATGCAGTTATTGTTGAACAGTAGCTCTAAAGCCATGTTGAGAATTATTTAATTTAGAGTAGTGTTCTAAGTAAGTAATAAGTTGAAAATGAACAATTTTTTCAAATATGCTTGCAAAAGTTGGGAGAATCGAAATTAGCCGAAAATTTTTTGGTTCGGTATTTCCACCTTTATGTACTGGTTTCACCACCGCATACTTCATTCTATCTGGAAAGACACCCATGGATAAGGATTGATTAATTATTTTATTGAGTGGCACTCTTATTTCATGTTTTATTTCCCTTATGACGAATGGAGGTAGTTTGTCCTAACTGTATGAGGTTTTCACTTTTAACTTTGTTATTATATTTATTATTACCTCCGTTGAAGCACTAGAAAAATTGAACAAAGGCATTAACAATCTACAGCTATTTTTTAAGAGTACAAAATTAGAGTCTTGGACAGAGGGAAATTCCTCACGAGTATGCATAGCTATATCCACAAAATGATTATTTAATGCATCTGCAGTTACATTATCTAATACTTTGATTTCATCGTTACTTAAACCCTGCCCCTTTTATTACTCTCCATGTTGCCTTGCATTTATTTTCAGCACTTTTAGTATATTTATCTATGGCTAGCTGTTTAGCCTTTTTAATCACGTGTTTATAAATTTTACAATATGTTTTATAATACTGGATAAAGTCTGTGTTGGTTGTAGTTTTATACAATTTATGCAGGAATCTTTTGCAGGCACTGGATATTTTTATGCCTTGAGTGCACAAATCTAGTGAATATGTTTTAATCAATTGTGAAACTTGGATTTTAGGAAACATTTCATTATAACTATTTAGTAATTCCCTGAGCAAATTATTATAGTTAGTGTCGACAGTATCTGTAAGGTTGAATGACTAAGTTGTGTTATGTAATTTATCTTTGAATTTTGTAATGGTTTCCGTGCTATAGATACGCCTAGAAATTGCTTTTTTTACTTTGTTTTGTGTTTGGCTGACACCTTTGAATATACTGCTTTATGATCATAGAGACCCGTTTCTTGCTCCATACATTCTCCCTCAACATATTTTGTTGGTTAATATGTGGTCAATACATGTAGTAGAAAATTTTGTAATCCTAGTTGGATACCTATGTTAGAATTCAAACCCATAGCTCTGTACAATACTGGCATACAAGTTATTAGTATGGTTGCTATGATACTCATCATTAGCAATTGTGCTTGAATTTCCACTTGCAATTTGATTTGTATTGAACAGATGGATATTGCAGTCCATGGCTATAATGACTTTTTATATTTTATTAAACAGACATTCTAATTTGGTAAGGAATATTTTTAACGTGTGATAGTAGGATACCCTGTATATAGAGATTACCAAAGTGTTCAAACATTCAATATTCACTGTTGACAGTTCAAAACTTTTTTCAGTGCTTAAGGCTTTTAGATCATCCCTAATTTTAGTATATTGTAACAGGTGGTCACGAACTAGAATGCAAGATCCACCTCATGTCGATTCCTTCCTAGTATAATAGTCTGCTAGGGAGAAACCTTTTATTTCATTCAAAGCTACAATTTGTTCTTGTCCAAGCCAGTGCTCATGTAAACAAATTTCCGTCTATAAATAAACTAAATTCATCAATTTTAGACAATATGCCTTGTATATTGAGGTGCAAAAGCCAAACAGCAGCATGATCAACTTGATTTTTATCTATAGATGCTGTCATGTTCTATTACCTGAAGTTGTTTTTGTTTTATTGTCTAAGTCACCAACTATTACTACACTTAGGGTGGCGTGCACCAACTTGAAGTAAGCTCTACTTTCGTAGTAAACTACTATTCAAGTCAACACTCGGCGACTTCTATGTGAGAGTAAACTACTTCCGAAGAATTTTACTCCTTTCAGATACTCCCAGATTAAATTATCGTAGAAATAAATGTCAGAGAGCACCATCATAGTATGTTACTACGGAATTAAATAGAGCACAAATATAGGTTAGAATTTACTCTTGCAACCTGGATGGAGTAACTAACCTATCAATTGAACTAGAATACCGTATCATATTTGGAGGAAAACATTTTTGACGCGTTCATGGATTACTTAGATAACATTGTAGATCTTGATGAAGAAAACAGCGATTACTTAGGTTACATTGATGATCTCGACAGAAAAAAAAAAATGAAATGCGATAGTGCTATGCAAGAATCATATGATACTTATACAGAGAGAGAAAGTTCAATGAACATTTCGGTATTCGGAAAGAATCATGTACACGCCTTTTGAACCTGCTTGAAGAATATTTCCACAAAACTCAGACACAAATTCAGCTCTATAATCCAAATTGCAATTATTATTATGCGTCCTATAAGTGTTTCATACCGGAATTTTTCAGAAGCTTGAGCCGGCATTAGGATGAATTTAACGTAATGTGACGGTCTTACACTGTATTAAATGGAGATATTTAGAATTGACTTAACGCAATGTAACTTAAAAGTTTGGCATCAAACTTTTCCTTCCCGTTACGTCAAGTTTGATTTCACATGGTAATTAGAACCAATCGGTACTAGCTTGAAGTAATAAAAGAACTATGAATCAAGAATCATTCCCATTACGTTAAGTGCATGCCAATTATACCTTTAGTTTACCAGAATTTTCATGTCACGTTAAGTAAAGTTCATCGTAATCCCGGTATTACAAGCGAGCTTATAAATAAATGTTCACCATGCATCTGCTGGCCGTGTATTTCACTGCGTTGTTAGAGCGCTTTTGAGGTTAAGAGCAAGGTATCTACACATATAAATATACACAAGTGCTAAGAAAATAAAAGGCAATTCTTCTTCACTTTCACAGATTTCCCACACATTGTGTGTGGAATTGACTGCACGCATGTTACTATTTTGTACCCATCCATGAATATGGTGAACTTTTCCGAAATCAGAAAGGGTGTTTCTCTATCAACACGCAAATAATCTGCGGTGCAAAATGAACATTAGAAACATTGTTTCCAGAATTTTAAGCTGCTCTTCAGTACGTTTCTGTCGCTAGAATTATTAAACTCGTCAATCACAACTTTCCAGCATCTTTATAACACATTTTAGCTTATTTGCATTACTTGGGTCTTCATTGAAAACGTTAATAAAAGTAACCTCCTGTAAATCAGAAACGTAATAAAACTAATAAGGAACGCATGTCGCGAGTGTTGGGGGTATCTCACTGGCTTTGAAAACCAACGTAATGCAAATTATCACACGTTTTTTGCACTCATATTGTTTAAATGGATTTTATTTATTTCTAGCTGACTTTTCTCCCCTTTTCTTATCGCACATAACCTTATTCATGATTGCACCAAGTAAATCGTGCAAACAAAACAATACCTTCGGGAGTAATAAGCTCTTACTTCCGTAGTCGTAACTATAAGAGTAAATTGTAATTGAGCTCTCCAACGTTACCTTCGGGGTAAATTGCTCCCGTAGTAACCCACTTCCGTAGTGGGGACTTCTTTAGTAAACGTTACTTCTGAAGCAATTTACTCCAACATGGTGCATGCCACCTTTAGTTTTCCTGCTCTTTGTGTCTTGTAATAATATTAACAACTTTGTTCAAAAGTTGACCTAACCTCCATGTACCTTTTCTATTAAGGTGTAACCCATCCCTTCCTAAGCAGGTCTGCATCTACATATACTGCTTTCAAGGATTCACAAGCCCATCTAATAATTTCATTCACACATTGGATAAAATCCTGACATACATCTCGCCTTTTAATTACACTATTTACGATAATTACTACTTTTGGAAACCTTTCTTTTGCAGTTCTTATAACACTGTATAACTTCTTCTGGTCTCTTTGCCCCTCTTAAGTCATTAGTTCCCACATGTATCACTACGACTTCCGCATCATCAGGAAATTTTTGCATTTGCACTGAATAAAGGATTAGCCATCAAGCTAGATTTTTGTTGAAAATTAATGAGATTAGAATTACAGAAATGCTGAATACATATTTTGGTAGTCCATCTAAATCACTTACTTCCAATTCATGCAAACTCAGTGCTCAATGTTTTAAGAATTGGCAATAATTTTACATTTAGAAAAACTGCTAGAAAAAAAAATTAGCTTCAATATTGCAAAATGTTTCATCTTTTTCATTTCCAACATCTTTTGACTTTTGAAATAATAAGAGTTTTTGATGCTCAAGATTTCAGATTTTGATAAATAACTTCACTTGTCTTGCTTATCTTGCTAATTTGTATAAGTGAATTTATGCTGTTACTATCAAACATTGCTTTCTTAAGTTTCAGTATGTTTGGAAGGCTATATATTCTTTAGCTTTGATTGTTCTTCTTTGAGACCTTTAAGATAGAATGTTGGTGTTTGGTATTCCTTTATTATATGTAGAAGCGCAAGAAGATGTGAATAGATACTTTCAATATCATTAAAAATTATTTGAAAGATAGTGAAAAAGGCAATTCAAAATAAGTAATTAATGTGAAGAGCTGTAAACAAAATCATTCAATAACTTGAGGTAATTTCAGTTTTTAATGTAAATACTGCAAGCCACAATAATTACATTGCCACATCTTCAATTAAACTTATTACAATAGGCACACATGCATTTGTGTGGATCACATGGCTTGGATGCACCTTATGCATGCTTATACCATGTCATTTGCGATAATTACATTTAAAGTTCATAAAAGGAACTAGGTTGAATGTTTACGGATGTGTTTTAAATAACCATGTTTGTTTAATCAAGTTGAATAATGCAACAATTAATTTACATATTTGATTATGGCTCTCTCTAATTATTTTTACATACCTGCTAAAAGTTCCAATAGGCAGTCTTTCATCCTCTTCCCTGCTCAGATATGCTTGCATTACAGACATGAGAGCTCTCATCTTGAGAGCAAATTGATCCATTCTGAAGTAGATGAAGGGGAAAGGCATGGGTGATTCTGTCGAAAATGCTACTCCTTCTGTGCTTTTCACTTCATCACCAAATAAATAGCAGGAATTGCTGTTCAGCTCTATTCATTCCTCCTTCCAACTTACTCCCTTACATTTATCAGTCCTGTAAACCCCTCTATCTAGCATCACAGATATTTTCAGCTACTTCAGCTATCATGACTAGAACTCGGCAGTAGTTAAATTACGAGTATCAACATTTTCAAGATAACCATTTTGTATTAGAAATATATCCTTCATGCATTAACTTAATATTTCTTTTTTCTCATTTCAGAACTTCCAGTTTCTTTATACAGCAGCATCAAAATTTGCCTCGTGCAAAAGAACCAAGGTCCAATGAGGTAGTTCTGTGTGAATGTGAATTTTATGGAAATAACTTCTTCCATTGTTACAACTAAATTTTCCATAGCTCAGCTGAACAGAATTGCAATTGTTGCAATCAATTCAAGGTGCAATAACTAGTTATTGTTAAAGTGGTAATGTTTATTGTTTTGGAGTGCCTTTTGCTAAGGAAAGCTGTGCATTCTAGTCATTCACTCAAGTATATTATCCATATTGATGATTTATACATACCTAAATAAAACTTATTGCTGCTACAAAATGTTTCATTAATTTCTTCCTCCAACTCATTTATATATTAACATCATTAGTTTTGTAAGCATTATTAAACATTATTAAATTACATTTTGTAAGTATTCTTAAAACGAGATTAATGTGTTTGTATGAGCCATAAAAAAATCAATATTTTGGCTAGAGGTTTTCAACCACATTGTTTCAATAGAATATGGGGATCTCACCTACATTTATTATCTTTAAATATAAATCTGGCAAGTTGCACAATAGCACTGGAGATGTATACTTTTAAGCTCTAGTTATAACTATCAGGCTTACCTTTTTCCAGAATCTTCAGTTACATTGACATCAGTAACAAAGTCTATGATCTCTAGTTTCTGAGGTCGCGGGTTCAAACCTGGCAGAGGAAAATGGTTTCTTTTTGGGTGTAAAAATCCTTAGCATGGCTTCCTTTGGAAGGGAAGTAAAGCCGGCGGTCCTGTTCATAGATTTATCTGGTCTTTCATGCCCAATATAGAATGGGACACTAAGAACCATAATAGTTAAAGAGTGTCCATAAATAAAACTGTTTTTTTTAACATCTATGATATTAGGATATTTGGTACATGTAGCTAAGCAATTGACATCCTACGAAAACTGCTAGGAAATGATATCTTCTTTCACATAGTAACCAACATGCACATAATTTGTAACAATTGTAGCCAACCTCTGCAAAAAAATCCCCACACATCTGCATAATAATAATAATAATAATAATAATAATAATAATAATAATAATAATAATAATAATAATAATAATTGTGTAATACATCTGAATGGAATTAGCAAGTGGTCATTTTTGAGAAGTCCTGATCATGCTTTCTCTCGGGTTTTGTTGCATTAAAAACATAGGTATGCAGTCAAGCAGAATTTATTGTAGTGCGAGAAGCAAAGGTTGTATGTTCTTGTAGATATTCTTGCAGATTATAAAACTTTTAGAAATGACTTGTCCAATTAATAAGATGGATCTGTCGGTATACCTCAATGATATAGAAGCCTGCCTACCTTCAGCTGTTGTTTGATGGTCTGCTAAGAATAGGAATGTTATGTTCAAAATGTAATGCCACCCTGCACCCCATTAAGAAACAGTACTGCATGTATCCAGAGTTTTGCTGCAGGTAGGTGAATAGTGAAGTACAGCCCTACTCTTGTGGCTATTGGTATTAATAATTATTTATAATTAACTTTATTATTTTTTTTAGAACTGTACATGAAAAAGTCTTACAGTTTCTGTGCAAAGGAACATGGTTCGAGTGGGAAAAGTTATTGCCTGGTCAAATTCTTTTGCTCATCACTACAGTTGTACAAGGTGACAATAATGGAGTGGTAGGAGATCAATGTCTGAGCTCACAGACAGTATCTGACAGTTTTATTTACTGCAGTGAAGTATGCATGATCTCCAATCATATCAAATACATTGCAAGATGGAAAATTGGCAGTCTCAGTCACATCTTCAAATTGACAAATGCAAAATAGGATGATGCAAGTTCTATGGAGGCACATCATAGAGGGCAACTGTATCCTTGGGATGTTAGATGTTGAAACAAATGAGATGCAGATGACAATATGCCCTAATATGCCTCAGGATGCAAATGCCTCTATAATTTAATTGCAGAGCATGTAGAGTTCATCAGCACCATACAACCGATGCCTGAAGGGGTTTCTATGGGCTGACAGCTGGAGGATTTGCTGCTCACCTCACAGTCAATCATTCTGTGCACTTTGTAGATTTGATGACAAATGTGCACACGAATAGCACATATCACGCTGGCGAGCTCTACAGCCTCGCCTATCTATGGGTGGCATTTGACAGGAACATGTAGATGCTCACCTTTGTGAACATTTGTGTCATGCTGACACCAAGAACCATTCAACAGACCCTTTCCAGGAACTGATGGAAGACATTAAACCTGTGTACGCTGTGGTTGTAGTGATTAGATTTAGGCTAGGCATAGTTAAGTTAACGAATTAATGTTTAGTGTACATAGCTAGTCAGCATGATTTAGGGATAGTGTACACAGTTATATAGTTAGAATAATTTAGAGACAAAAAATGTTAGCTGTATTGTTTTAAGATAAATAATTTGGCTGCATTGTATTCTTCAATATGGCTACATGTGCAGTAAATAAATAATTCTGGGATGGGAAGCTATAAGTTATGTGAAAATATAAGGGTCACCAAATGGCTCATAAAAATAATAGTGGAAACACTTACAAAAATTAGTGACTTTGTGAGAAAGCAGCCGCAGTGCTATCTAGCGATCCACAGTTGTAACTTCAGCTCAGTGAGCATGGAAACTGTCACAACAAAAATATTTGTTTTATACAGAAATGAGTTATGACTTATTTAGCAGGCCTTTTAATACAAATAAAACAATATATTGGTTAGGAATGGCTTTATTTTGTGACTTAACTTTGCTAAATGACATAAATAATATTCTAGCTGATTTATGGTATATAATTTATCTTCAACCTGGAGCTTCGAATGAAATAATTACTTAAACCCTACATGCTTATTTTTACTTTCTCTACTATGTATAGTAAGTGGGGGAAGTATTGCATTCCACCCAAAAATTTGATACCGAGATTTCACCGGAAATACATGTTTTGAGGCCTCCTGAATCCAAAAAGAGCATTTTTGGAAACATGTCCGTGTGTGTGTGTGTGTGTGTGTGTGTGTGTGCGTGCGTGCGTGCGTGCGTGCGTGCGTGTGTTTTTTCTCTTCATCTTTGGAACTGCCAGTGCTCCCCACATAAACTACAACATTAATCATTGTTTTGGGGATTCTTCCAGATACACCTTCTCTTCCCTCTTTCTTTTGGCTCCATCTCGGGTTTATTTATTTTCTTTGCACAAAGAAAAATGGAGAGCACAAAACCTGGCAAATCCTAGAAAGAGAGGAAATGGATCACTTAACTTCAAGGTCATTAGCACCCTTAGTAAAACAGATCATGGCAAAGCCCAGAGATAAAGATGAATACAAAAAATCATGGCAAAAGCCAGAGATAAAGATAAATATACAAAACTAAGCCAAGAGAGATGAAAACATGCAATCAATGTGACTAAATCTGGATTATATTATAAAGTTCATCTTTGAAAAAAAACTTAAAAACCTTTTCGACTGCATGGTTATCGCCTGCTACTTGATATTGGATTCATTATACATTAGCACCTGCAGAATTTTCAAATGCGGTTATTAATGTTAAAATATCACCAATATAGCCTGATTTCTTCATAAGTTTCAAGTTCTGCATATATTAGCAAGGTTTACAAGCTACTTTAACCTCCAAATAAGTTGCTTAATGTTGTGTCCATTATACAATGCAGCACAAAGAACTTTTGGTATTTTGTCTTAACTTGAACACAAATAGTAATTCTAAACAAACACAAATATACTCTTGATTTCTTTTTAATAAAGTAAAAATGAGCATAGAATGTGCAAAATAGATTGTCTCTCCTGCTGTACTCAGACAGACATTGTGTTCTTTTTACACAGACTTCTAAGTGGTACTGTTCACATTTTCGCCCATACAAAGAGCGAAGGCAATCTTCCATTGGACAGTGTAAACCTGGCTTCATGCAGATTTTGTGATGAAAGTCCTGTACCAAAAAGCATGTAAGGATATGTTGAAGTTGTAAACACACTCCCACTTTTGATTTATCATCGCCTCTGTGGTGTAGAAAGCTGGGTCCCTCTCGCTGCATATCTTTTTCCTCTCTTTTGAAAGTGCCTCACAGTTGTTGGTTGATAGCAGTTGAAGCAAGAGTCTAAGTCCTCTATGAGAAATTGTTCTCGTGTTAGCTCATATACTAGCCTGGAGAGAGTCACTTTTGATACCTCAAGAGCTCTTCTTAGGTAAGTAGCTTTCACTTGTTCTAGGAGTTCAAGGTTTTTATTTTTTAGATGCCCATATTTTCTGTATGCCATACATCAGCATTGGGATGATCTTGGCTGTGAATAGTTGCAGTGCTGTTTTCACGAATAGTCTATTGATGTAATTTATTTCACTCATTCAGTAATTTGAGCAATAACACCATTAAAATTTTACTTGTCTGATGAGTTAAGTAAAATTATTTTTTGCTAAATTGATTATGGAACAAAACTGATTAGAATATTTCTTTTGGAGATGATTCGTTTGCACTGCGGAAATCTAAAATTTGTAGAAAGTAGGACTGCATATTTTTGTGTTATACCAATAAGCTCATCTTTGATAATACATAATATTTTAGCTAGTGCATTAATATTTGAAAGAAAGCATTCTATGATTACTGCTTGAATGTATTTTAATGCATGTTTATTCCTTTAATTGTTGTGATGCTGCTTTTTTTTTGTGCCTACTAAAACAAGACCCTGTTGTTTGAAATGTTATGCAAAGTTATTTGTAATGGCTTGTTATTTGAAGCTTTTGTTGGCCAAAGGTCACAAAGTCTTGTGTTGACACTCTTCCACCCTTTCTGAAAACCATTTGCATAGTTTTCTCTGTTTATGTGCAGTCCATTTTCTTGTGCCCACAGCTGTGCTGTCAAAACTGTGGTGAATTTCCTCATGTTCCATTGCGCATAACACTGTCATCAGTGTACATTTAGAGGTTTGGCGGCTGTTAATGTTAGTACAATATCTGTAGTTGTGAAGTTAAAAATCAGAAGACTTATGGGGTCTCCTTGTAAAATGGCATTTGTTTGCCTTATGGGCTTTGATGATGTTTAGTCCATCATGCACCATGATTTTGTTGTTAAATAGAATGCTCTGAATAATATTTGTTAGGTAGTTATTCTCATTTCTCAAATCAAGTTTCTTTATTGTAATGTTACTGTCAACAGGTCGAAGACTGTTGCGGCAGTTTTTTTTATCATGAATCGTAATGCGCTCAGTCTTTATCTGCAGGGTTTGCATGATACGGATAGACAAAAATCAAATTATTACACAACTTTTAATTTCTTGTTTTATTTTATTATATTTCAACAAATATATGTATTTTTTTAATAAACAAAGGATGCCATCTTTTTATATATTCCTTTTTAAACTACTCTTAATGTATGTCTGAGAAACTGTACTCTTCTGTTCTATGAGTATGTCCAAAATATGTATTTGTTAATCCTTAGACAGAGAAAAAACAAGTTATATATTGTTAAAATGTTTCTTCTGATACATAACAACTGTTTCTATAGAAATGTTAAGATATTTTCATTTGTCTTTTATTTTCTCCTTCATATATTAACGAATGAATTGAGTTCTTCACACTGACAGAAATTTTTCTCTTGGTTATTTTATTTTTCTCAGACATGCGTTTTAAGATACAAATATTTTCACTGGTAAGTAATGATCACAGTTTTCATATAAATTAAGCAATTCCCTTAACTACATATGCATTTAAATAAAAGAAAGTTCCAATCAACATATTAGAGCAATATTTCAATTTTATAATTAAAAAATATATAGTAAACGTCTCTTTGAGGTCTTATATAAACTGTTACAGTGTAGTTAAATATGGCATACAGCTTCCCTTTGGAATGTCTGAATGCCAGTTCTATGTCAGAAGTTTTATTATAGCTTGCGGGGTGTCTCTTCCTTTTCGAAAACCAAACTGTTTTTCAGGTAATTGTCATCTGTTCTGCCATATAGTCTTTTGATCAGGAGTGTGAAGAACACTTTGTGTAGAGTGTTTTCGAGTGTGATGCCCCTATATGCATCTACGGAGGATGCATTCTCTTTCCATTTATATAGAAGTTTTATTGTGGAGAGTCTCCAGTTTTCAGAAATGTCTCCTTTTTCAATAAATTTGTTGAAGAATACTGACCTTGTCGAAATAAGATAAGTGATGGTATTGTAAGATGTTCGTTGAATATTGTGTCGGATCCCGAAACTTTGCCCGTCTTTGTATATGCTAGAACGGCAATTATTTTTTTTGTAATCTCTCGGAAGCTTTGGCTGCTTCTGTTTTGAGTAAAAATTGATGTGCTACTTCTGTTCATATTTTCTATAAATGTTTACCCCAAGGTTGCTATTTCTATTGATTGTGGGAAAGGTCTCATCTTTTTAGAACTGCCTGAGCATCAGTGCATGCTGATTCCTTATGTTCTTTAGCCTTTTTTTCAAAGTAATTCCTTCCAGTTTATCATGTAGCAGTTTCTTGTACTCCTTTCTTCTAATGCTGTGTTGTTTCAGATTTTCTGTCAAGGCCTGTTGTTTTGCTCTGTGCGGGTATTGAAGTACCCTGTTTCTTTCTATGTTGCACTCCCTATCAAAGCACGGTTGTACCTTCCTATCATGGAGTTTTCAGTGATTTGGGATTTGCATGATCTTTCCAGAGAGGTAGCAGTGTAGTTTAGGTTACCATTCTCAATTTTTTGTTGTATTAGGTTAATGCTTTTGGCTACTATATTTGCTAAAACTGGCATATGCAGCTTCCGTTTTGTTTGTGTTTGCTTTCCTGTTGCTGTCCTTGCAAGCCCTTGGGTGTGCATTGGTGTGAAATATGCATTGTACAGAACAAGGTCAATAGTACTGAAGCCACTAATGTTGATGTATGTTTTATCTTCAGTTTTGTTTGCAAGACATAATCCTTCCTCTTTTAAAAAGGCAAGAACAAGGTTTGCTTTTTGGTTCTTTTGGTCAATGCATCAGTTTAGATTACCAATTAGGACTACAGCTTTATGTCTATTCTTTGAAAGGATTCTCCAGTGGCCTTAACCATCTTCAGTGCCAAGTGCTGTGGTTGGAAGTAAACAAATAAGTTGCTCTGTTTCTACTGGGCCGTTCCATTAGTCGCGGAATCAGCTTTTTATTATATTCAAGTTATTAATTGCTGAATATTCTTAGGAATGTATAACTAAGAAGCATCTTACAGGCACATTATGTTGTACAGTTTTCTGTGTACTTCAAGGAAATGAGACAGATTATCATTTTGAATGTGATTTACAACCCACAAATAATTAATGTCACAGAATTATCTTTTGAATCAACCACAAGGTACTATTAAGTGCAAGTACCAAAACTAATTTATAAAGAATAAGAACAAAATGTTGCTTATGTTAAAGAAATACATGATATAAGGAATACAATGCAAAACTATATTTTGTCACGGAATCAGTGTCACAGAATCAGAATTTGTATCTTATCAAGTAAGCCACAGAACATACAAAACTACTGTAATTATGTATAGCTTATTTAAGAAATTACGTAATACAGCATGTCAACAGTAAGCATGCTTAATTACATGTTCATTAAAGTTATTTACTGTCCACAAAATGAAATGGTGAAAACATAATGGATACTTTGCCCAGTCAATTGTGTCTTTGGCTGCTTATGAAGGAATGTAATTTTGCATATATCAACCCAACAATAATCTTCTGGCTCAGGAAATATATGTATACTTGCCATTGCCATCATTGCAGCGTGAATTCATCATTTCACATACTGTCTCTGTTACGGTCATTATTTGTGCAACATAGGACTTTTTGCTCCTCTTGCCAGCATATTTTGCTAAGACAAATCTGCCTACAATGGCTGTAGGTGTTCCAGACTGAGTTGATATAGATCTAGGTGATGAAACTCATAATTGACATCTAAATTCATATGGACTGTATGTTATAGCATTATGATATTCCTTCAGCATGATGGTAGAATGATTCAGCACAATTACAGAGTGCATGCACCTTGTGCCTGGAATAATAGCAGTCTTTAAATTATCCCAATGGGAATCAATATCACCTCTTCCTTCTTGAATGGTACACTATGTGATCAAAAGTATCCGGACACCCCCACAAACATACGTTTTTCATCTTGGGTGCATTGTGCTGCCACCTACTGCCTGGTACTCATCCGTGACCTCAGTAGTGAAACAGCAGAATGGGACGCTCCATGGAACTCACGGACTTCGAACGTGGTCAGGTGATTGTGTGTCACTTGTGTCAGAAGTCTGTATGCGAGATTTCCACACTTCTAAACATCCCTAGGTCCACTGTTTCTGATGTGATAGTGAAGGGACATGTACAGCACAAAAGCGTACAGGCCGACCTCGTCTGTTGACTGACAGAGATCGCCGACATTTGAAGAGGATCGTAAAGAGTAATAGGCAGACATCTATCCAGACCATCACACAGGAATTCCAAACTGCATCAGCATCCACTCCAAGTACTATGGCAGTTAGACGTGAGGTGAGAAACCTTGGATTCCATGGTTGAGCGGCTGCTCATAAGCCACACATCAAGCAGGAAAATGCCAAACGACACCTCGCCTGGTGTAAGGAGCGTCAACATTACACGATTGAACAGTGCCAAAACGTTGTGTGGAGTGATGAATCACGGTACACAATGTGGCGATCCGATGGCAGGGTCTGGGTATGACGAATGCTCGGTGAACGTCATCTGCCAGCGTGTGTAGTGCCAACAGTGAAATTCGGAGGTGGTGGTGTTATGGTGTGGTCGTGTTTTTCCTGGAGGGGGCTTGCACCCCTTGTTGTTTTGCGTGACACGATCACAGCGCAGACTTACATTGATATTTTAAGCACCTTGCTTCCCACTGTTGAAGAGCAATTCGGGGATGGCGATTGCATCTTTCAACACGATCGAGCACCTGTTCATACAGCACGGGCTGTGGCGGAGTGATTACACGACAATAACATTCCTGTAATCGACTGGCCTGCACAGAGTCCTGACTTGAATCCTATAGAACACCTTTGGGATATTTTGGAACGCCTCACCGACCTACATCGATACCTCTCCTCAGTTCCGCACTCCGTGAAGAATGGGCTGCCATTTCCCAAGAAATCTTCCAGCACCTGATTGAAAGTATGCCTGCGAGAGTGAACGCTGTCATCAAGGCTAAGGATGGGCCAACACCATATTGACTTCCAGCATTACCGATGGAGGGTGCCACGAACTTGTACGTCATTTTCAGCTAGGTGTCCGGATACTTTTGATCACGTAGTGTAGTTGCTGATAAGTATCTTACACAAATCTTTGAGTTCTTACTCACACACTATTCGTGCATAGATTTTGCATATGTGATGCGTGCTACACCTGATAGAATTGCCAGGTATGCTTGCCTCTTCAGTTCTGCACCAATGCCATCAACAGCACCCTTGCCATGACTGGTAGCAAAAAAGTGCCATTCAGTGTGTTTTAATTCAAACATACAAAATTGTCATATTTTCAAACAAATATTTTTGTTTGAATTGCCTGGCAACAGCATCTGAAAACACTTCAATACATTTTACTTTTGGATCCAACTCTTTTATTTCCCTCAGCAGCAACTTCAGAAAACCATCTACAGAATATTTGTCATGCGACAAGTTAATCTGATATAATTGCAAATGGATGTCTCTTTAGCAGTCCACATATATCCTCTGAAAAGTGTTACTTGCGGATGTCCATAATAGCAGATTGGATTTCATCCTGACTAATTATAACAAAATTCTCTGCAAATTCTACCTAAAGGATACCAGTCTCAACACCATAATTTTCTTTAGCTTTTTGAAGCACTATGCTTTGCTTTCTCTTGATAAATGATTGCTTCTTGAATGGAGCAAGTTGACTGTCCAATACATCAAGACATTTAGTCACAGTTCCTTGTTTCCCAAGTTTTGCATGGTAGTTACCAATGTTTTGTTTCCACTTCATATGAAGTTCTGGCTCTGGAAACACACTCCTAATGCAGTCATCAAACTTCCTTGCACACATTTGGCAGGATCCAAACATGCATTCCTCGGAATCTTGATTAAACATAATTAGATCAAGGAAAGAACTGAAGGTAGTTGGTACTACAGTATTAGCACCGTCGTCTTCCGTGATGTAGTGGTTACCATGCTAGCCTCTAGTTCCCGAGGTCGCGGGTTCAAAACCCAGCGGAGAGCAATGGATTTTTTGGGCATAAAAATCCTTAGCATGGCTTCCTTTGGAAGGGAAGCAAAGCTGGTGGTCCTGTGTCGTACACTTATGGCACGTAAAAGAACCTCAAGTCTGATAAAGAGGTCACTGAGCAAAATTTCCGGTCTTTCACCCCCAATATGAATGGGACGCTAAGGACCACAGCAGTTAAAGAGCGTCTATAAATAAAACTCAATTTTATTTTATAGCATTAGCATCACCATCACCATATTTTGACAATGCAGTCAAAGTTAATATGATATTTTCATGACACTTGCATCTGCAAGAAGTGTGTGATAGATCCCAAGGTACTTAAGAAACACTGGACAGAGAGCACAAAATGAAAATCCACATTTTACTTCTGGGCGTTTCTCCTTGAATGATATGATATGCTTCTTTTAAACTCATGGGCATAAATCTCTTTTGATGCATTTCTTTTTCACTGCTGTCATTCCTTGTTATCACATAGTCTTTGCATCCTGGAGATATCCATGGTATATATGTAGAAGTTCATCACTAATGCTTTTATGTGTGTGTGTTTCGATCAATAGACAATTTTGGATTCTGTGGCAGCAACTGAAACTGTTTGGTGAGGCACTGGACAGTCTTCATTGCCTTGGACTCATTGGAAGGTTCATCTTTGCATGCTGCACAGCTTTTCCAAGACTCTTTTTGTAGGGTGAAAGATTGCTAGATGAGCCAGAGCTTGTGCAATACTTTCTGGTACTTGTGGTTCAAGAATGGAGGCTTTTTCTTGCCTGATACCTTTGGCCGTGCTTCTCTGTGAGATTTCTTCAGGCATTTTAATTTCCTAGAGTTCATGTTTAGTTTCTCTCTGCTTTCCTCTTCCTGTCCTCCTTATCAGCATCATTTAACCCAGCAGCATTTCTCCTTTCTCTCCAAAGCCGAATTCTTTCTGCTCCACTTATGGGCATGTTTTCTGTTTTTATTATACTTCAAAATAAAGGATTAGTACACTGATGTGCAAAACCTAAGGACGAGATGGGTAAAGTAACACAACAAATGAACTACTTGGTGGAAGTAGATGGAGGTGCGGGAGCATATTGCCAGAGGTCTCTCTCACTACACAGAAAGCTGGACGTCACATGGCGTGAGTGTAGCGAGCCTATAGTGTCAAACGGGTCTGGTCCCGCAACACGGGGCAGTTGACGAAACAGGACAAGACGGCGTGTGGCAATTAGCGAGCTGTTACGGTGCACTGTATTGGTGTTTTTCATTGCAACATGGCCCGTAGACACCATTTGGGTGACTTCACCGGGGAAGAATCATCGAGAAACTGGAAGAAAGGCGAAGTGTGACGAGTGTTGCTCAGGAGTTTGGAATTGCTCACAGCATTGTTTCACGTGCATGGGGAACCTTCCAAATCACAGGAACTGCTGTCCCAAGGAGAGTCGGTGGTCGACCACGCTCAACTACAGCAGCAGATGACCGCTACATTGTGCAACAGGCAAGAAGGGATCCACGTCAAACAGCGGGTGCAATTGCAACCACACTTAACAGGACAGCTAGGCACGCAATCTCACGACACACAGTGGCACGGCGATGCGATGGCCCCAAGTGCTTCAAAATTGGACCAACGAGGAATGGGGTCGCGTGCTCTTCTCGGATGAGAGCAGATTCAGTCTAAGTAGTGATTCTCGACTACCCTAATCTGGCGAGAGGTGGGAACACGTAATGAACCCAGGAACATCCTTGAACATGATCGCTTTATTGGTCCGGGTGTCATGGTTTGGGGAGGCATAATGTTGCATGGGCGCACCGACCTCCAAATCTTTGAACATGGTACGCTAGATGGTCAACTTTATTGTGATAACTGTACTCCTTCCCCATGTGCGTGTTTTCAGGGGTGCATTTGGCTCTCACTTCATTTTTATGGATGACAATGCCCCACCGCATCGAACAGCGCAGGTGGAGGATCTCTTGGAACAAGAGGATATTCGGCGAAGGACTGGCCTACCCGTTCCCCCGATTTAAATCCCATCGAACACGTGTGGGATGCTTTGGAGAGATGCATTGCAGCACATCCTTATGCACCAATGACCATCCAACAGTTGTCAACAGCGTTTGTGGAGGAATGGAACGCCCTACCACAAGAACTGCTTACCAACCTTGTGGTCGACATGGGAGCACGATGTAGAGCATGCATTGCTGTCCGTGGTGATAATACATCCATTTAAGCACATGTATCTGTAAATCTAGAGAGCCATCATATGTCTATTGACTTTAGTGTAGCTTATGGTCTATGAATAAAAGTGGCATTTCTGTTCGTCTCATTGCATATTTCGTTTAGTTACCTATTGTAGCATACCGTAGCAGTTCCCTCTATGTATGATTCAAGTTTCATCGAGTTATGTTACTTAGCAGTGTCACAGCATACGAAGATGACTTTCTTCCTTAGGTTTGGCACATCAGTGTAGTATAGAAAGCCATTTGAATATACCATATAAGTTTTTTATTGAAATGATTACGGAGAAGTGTATGGTAATAAGTCTGCATCTTCCTCCTCAACTTATAGTGTGTAAGAGAATTACACAATTTATGTGATTCCGTGACGGTACTGTAGCAACACGTGTAATTGAAATTTCCTGCTGCTAAGTATTACCGTACTTATCTATTATGAAAACTTAGCTTACACAGTATTACTGACCTGCATAAAAAGCGGCTTCATAGTAATAACTTATATGCAATTTTGTCACGGAATCAGTGTAAAGGTTATATGAACTTAGCAACCATATTTGTCGTCCTCCGTGGTGTAGTGGTTATCATGCTAGCCACTACTTCCCGAAAACGCGGGTTCAAACCTGGCGGAGGGCATAAAAATCTTTAGCATGGCTTCCTTCTGAAGGGAAGTAAAGCCGGTGGTCCCGTGTCGTAGATTTACGGTACGTAAAAGAACCTCAAGACTGATAGAGGCCTCTGAGCAAAATTACTCTTACGCCCAATAAAAAATGGGATGCTAAGGACCACAGCAGTTAAAGAGCGTCCATAAATAAAAAAGAAAGGTAACCATATTGACAGACCTACAAATCATTCCTTTATCCATAAATATCTGCTTTGATGTATTCCTTCTCAGAATATAATAATTAGAGACAGTGAACTTGCAGTAAATTAATGTCTGGGTTCTCCAGATAGTAAACTCAAATAACACCACGTGGCACTGGAAGCCATTTTGATTTTCAGTGTTGCCAACTAGGAAAATGACATCTACAGATTGAACATTGTTGAAATCACGAATGTAGGTGCAAGCTCTTCAGCTTGTGTATTAACTTTGATTCTGAATCCCGTTTATTTTTGAGCTTAAGGTTGACTTTTTCATGGAATTCCCGTATTGTTATCTGGTTCGGCGAGTTTATTCTGAGGCGAGATGTGGTTTGATTAGACAAGTAATGCTTCCGCTTGGTCTCCCTGTGGGTCCTTCCATTGTTAACATGTGGTAGGCATAATATACTTGAATGCTTCTTTCATAAGTGCTGAATGTTTCATTGAGTACTATTATTTCGAATGTGAAAATGTTCTTTGGCACCTCTCATTTGAAGCTTTCCCGATCTTCAATATTCCAGGTTGAGATGGTTGCCTGGTGCGTTGTTGAATTAGATACGGGAGTAGTACCGCTTGCACCGTTTACCCATGTATGATATTGAAACCGAAAGTCGTGAACAATACTGCTATTGCTGTGTGTTATGGAACCGTAAAAGTGAGTGATTACTAATTTTAGCTCACAGCCACGTTCTTAGAGTATTATTTTTTTTTAAAACTTCATTACAAACAATTAACACGCCATACGCATCACCCCCGAGGCATTTCCACTGCCAACATTCATAATCCGAACAAAGTGGAAGGTACGAAGAAATGCTTAAAACTTCGGGGCCGTAAACCACAAAGTGTAGCCGAGGATTAAGGGCCCTAAGACGTAAAGCGTCGCCGAGGGATTTTTTTTTTAAGACGAGTAGTGAGGAAACTGCGAAGCGAGGACAGGGCGTAGCCGTAGGATCCATGAAGCTAAGCCCCAATGATCCGGGATAGCGTTTTCAATTGTTGGCAACTTCATTCTTGTCGATTGTTTAGATTGCGTCTCACACTTAAAGGACAGTACAGGTTAAATGGGGCACACTGTTACCACATGTACTATACGTACACTCGCAACTTTTGCGCCCGTCTGCGATCCGTCTACCAATCTAATGTTATCTTGTGTATGATACATCATCAAATAGTGAAATATCTGCACTGCTATTTAAGGCAATTGTAAGACATTTAAATTTTCTCTTGCATTTTATGTCTGTGTTTTTAGTACTTCGAAATGCGATTTTACAGACAAAACTATATTATCAAAGAAATGTCGAGATATAACATGTTAAAAGTTATAATTTGGTAGGATAACATCACTGTCTACGTCACCCTCCGTGGTCTAGGGGTACTATGCTGGCCTCTAATTCCCGAGTTCGAGCTCGCGAGTTCAAACCTGGTGGAGGGCGATGGATTTTTTACGGGCTTAAAACTACTTAGCATGGCTTCCTTCGGAAGAGAAGTAAAGTCGGTGGTCCCGTGTCGTAGATTTACTGTACGTAAAAGAACCTCAAGCCTGATAAAGAGGCCTCTGAGCAAAATTTCCGGTCTTTCATGACCAATGTAGAATGTGACGCTAAGAACCATAGTAGTTAAAGGACTTCCATAAATAAAAATAATTTAATTTTATAACCCTTTACAAAATCACATTCAACGTGGGTAGAACGTTTTCTAACTACTACTAATGAAAGACTGCGCCACACTCCGCTTTGTACTATTCCATTATATTGCGTTAAGGCGTGTTTTTGTTTCCCCCCATCTTTTCTGCATTCTTTTTTATGGGCCCTTAGAGGTCCTTTCGTTCGTTCCTTTTTATCCAATACACTACCATTTCTGAACACGGGGTAGCTTTAGCTGTTTCTTTTACTGCCGTACTAACGCTCGGTTTATTTGAAAAATAATCTGATACATTCATTATTAGCGTTTCTTCTTATTTTGCCAACATTGCGTCTCTTCCTAGCTTCTCCCTCCATAAATATTTACATAAAATGTTAAATAATCTACATAATAATTCAGTGTCTCATTCGGTATAAACGTAGACACTTCCTTACAACTGATGTTAATCTGTACTGTCTTGCGTGTTAATTAGCTGATTACATGGATGACCTTTGTAATACACAATGTAGAAAGTTGTAGGATTCCGGTTTCTTTTAAAAACTTGTCTCCAACCCTCCACAAATTTTTCTCTCGCTTAGTCCCCGTTGTAAGCCCAATAATAAAAAGGTTTCTCGCTATATAGCTGACTTCTACTGCGTAGCTATATAGTTTCCCGAAAATATTTAATTTGAAAAATTATAACGCTCATCTCAAACTGGGCACACTAATTTACTCTAGCTTACAAAAAATTGTGTTGCCTTCTACACTTTAGTTTATTAGTTAATGCAGGATAAGCATAGAAACAGTAAATATCGAACTTTTAATAAAAAAACTCGTTTTGTTTAGAAACTTTTGCCCACATAAATGTTTAAACGACTCAAAAACTGACAATATTATAGAAAACAATGTTCTGCATAGGATGTGTTAAGAGCTGAAATTAATAACAATATTTACACCATATTATTATTTATTAGCAACTTGATGACAGCTCGAGAGTAGGAAAGGGTGAAGCTAATGACAATCTGCCATAGTATAAAGGTGATCAATTACTCTTTGCTCAACCAAAAGTAAATTATCAAGGAATGAACAATTACTCTCGTCGGAGTAATTGCTTAAAATTCCGTGTGTATGACCAGTAGAGTATTCACTTTTTACTTTCTCTACTACGTATAGTAAGTAGGGGAAGTATTGCATTCCACCCAAAAATTCGATACCGAGATTTCACCGGAAATACATGTTTTGAGACCTGAATCCAAAAAAAGCATTTTTGGAAACATGTCCGTGTGTGTGTGTCTGTGAACAGCATAACTCAAAAACAAACAGTCGGATAAGCACCAAACTTGGTATTTAGGTTCAGTATCTTCCAGAGATGCGACACGAAGGTTTTCAAGAAAATCCCCCCACCCCAGACTACCCTTTACATGGAAGATTTTTCGAAAATTTTAATTTTCTCAAAAATGGCTCTAACGATTTTGATGAAAATATCATATGTTTAAGATAATGTCATGGGAAATGAAATGTATATCTCGAATTTTCTGGGAATGTCTCCAAAAGTATTCTTCATTGTGAACGACTTTTGCATAACTGGTAAACCATAAGAGATAGACAAAATTTTACTACACAAAAAATGTAGATCACGTTAAAATACACAACTTATGTCATATACATTTCTTTTGTTGAGTGAACCGTTTTCGAGATATTGCTTGTTATTTCCTTAAATTTTCCAATACTTATACTTTTTCTCAAATTCGTTATTCATTTTTTTATGTCCTGGACATGCAAAGAGAATGGAATGCGCCACATAGCAACCAGCGTTAAAATATTTGACTATCGCTTAAAAGCTACCATATATTACCAATAAGATTGACATCTCGATATCTCGATTAACATAAAGCATATGGAGAATAAGCGTTTGTAAAATTAGATTGTACAGGAGTAGAGAAAGTCATGTGAGTGTAACACATCAGATTTTTTCAGAGTAGTTACTCTATAATTTTTAAGTTACCTTAGTAGGCAACTCGTATCTGAAGAGTGAGGTTAGGATTGAAGAAATGACAGATTTCATTGTAGTGTTACGACGCAGGAAAACAATTTAAAGCAAGACGGGATTCTTTCAGATATGATTATAGATCACTATATCGACGTAATGAGGAAAGCGTAGAATGGATGGCGAGAGTTTTCTAGGATAATCGAAAGAAACCAGGGGTGGTGCACTTGGCAATCTTCAAGAGATGAAGCTTTTTTCGCGCTATCTTGGTGATCAAGCTTCCAATTGGGAGTTGCAGAAGATGTGGGTGCGGAACACAGCACTGTATCAAGAACATTTACTAATGTTTTGAATGTTGGGGGAAGAGCAAATGCGGTTAAATGTTTTGCAATGCAGATGCACTTTAAGTTGCCGGGACTATTGACAACAGAGATGTTCAGCTGAAATTGGCTGTACACATATTTTCATTAAAAAACCGCACCAACATCAAAATGAAATGAAATTGGGTTTTATTTATGGACGCTCTTTTAACTGCTATGGTTCTTAGCGTCCCTTCCTATATTGGGCGGAAATTTTGCTCAGAGGCCTCTTTATCAGGATTGAGGTTTTTTTACGTGCTGTAAATCTACGACAGGGTGCACCGGCTTTCCTTTCTTCCGAAGGAAGCCATGCTAAGGATTTTAACGCTCGAAAAAGTCCATTATCCTCCGCCGGGTTTGAAACCCGATCTCGGGAACTAGAGATTAGCATGGTACCCCTAGACCACGGAGGACGACGCGCCATCAGGATGAATATGTAAACCGGAAGGGTCAACACTATCAATGTACAGACTACATGTAATGTTAGGAAGGTGCTCATCAATGTAGATGTGACATGGCCAGGCTCAGTCCACGATTCTTGAATTTTGAGAAATTCCGATATTTGTGGAATCGTGACTGTAAACCAAGTAAATGCACCACTTTTGGCTGATTCCGGATATGGAATTCCGCCATGTTTAATGACGCCATACAGGGACCCAGCTAATCCTGAGTAAGAAGCATTGAATAACTGCAGTAAAAAGGAGCGTATAGTTATAGAGAGATGCTTTGGCCAATCAAAACAAAGATTGCCGATACTTAAAAATAAGCGTTTATTGAAAAAATGCTTTCAGTTATATTGGCATGCTTTATTCTTCACATCGTGTCTAATCGATTCCAAGATGAAAATTTCCCGTAATTACTGATTAATGAAGATGAAAATGAGCTACAGCCAGCGTTTCAAGGCGAGGGTAACAGGATCTGGGAGCAAGGGCAGCACAGAAGAAACGTCTTAGCAAATACTATGCATAAACGCCAGTGGCGAGGCGTGACTCTCAAAGTCAGGGAAGCTCCAAGTAATAATTTTTATTAAGGTAAGAGAGAATAAGGAATGTTGTATCTATAATTTTTCTTAATCTCTATAAAAAAGAAATAGATGTAAATTCTTACAAACAGATAATGAATAATATATTTTTATAAATAAGTGTAAATTAAATATCGTACCCTATTTTTTGTATATCAGATCGATCCTTCTAATTTTTTCTCAAATATATCAATCACATCTTTGTAGAAGGATGAGCTTTGACACAAAGTTGTAAGCAAGGACTTTTCAATGCTGAGAGGAGTTATACCTGGCACCAATCAAGAAGGTGGTTGACATTTCGCGGAGCGAGAGAGGCGACGTTGCCGCTCATCGCGACCACGTGGAGAAGGAGACTGGGTTGCGCCTGCATTGTAGAGCGGATACTATTTATATTCGTATACGAAGACAATTGTAAAATAATGAATCTACGTGCAGAGGATAGATCATGCAAGAATATATCAGTATAAAGATCTGCGTTAACAGAAGAAACATACTTTTGAAATATTGATGCTTATTCTAATGGAAAAATTCCACTGATTTCCGAATCGCTTGCACCGCTGTTGTTGCTGCTGCTGCTCCTCGCTTGATAGACTTATTCGGTTCCCGACTGCGCCCAGTTTTTCGTTTGGCTACGCTATCTTTGTCACTATTTTTGGACATTGTTAAATATCCATTAAACACAATTATAAATGCTCATACAACACACACACACGCACAAATACACGAAACACAAGGCAAATACCATACAAATAGGACGACGCAAAAGAACTTTTCAATACGCAGGCAATCCCTAAACTGATACAAACACACAAGCAAGCTGGCGCTAAAAGGAGGAATTGTTTATAACTGCTGCGACAGCAGAAGATAAGACTTCAGTTCTGGTTACTGCAACGGTCACTCGCCCGGCACGTCATGCCAATCACGAGTTACAATATAGCAACAACGCATTTGCGCCTATCGTTGCTATAGAAACGTCTTAGTTCTAATTGGTCCTTCTAATGGTTGCTATGACGACCGCTGTGACGTATTCATCCCCTCCCATTCATTTAAAGCTTTCCGCCACTGGTTAGTAACTGTCAATCACCTTCTTGATTGGCGCCGAGTATAGTGAAGAAAGTCTACTGATCTCGAGTATTACGAAGATAACATTTGATCCTCTTCACTGCTGAAAATGACCTCTCAGCGCACGAACTAGATGCTGGGATGGTAATTATTAAAGGGACAAGTATGTAAGTTTGGATACAGAGACACTAATACCACTTCTGTCAAATACTGATGCAATTTCACGAGTGTCCTTGTGCATTTCAATTTCTCTGAATAACACACAATTCGCTTCTCAAAATAGGAAAATCAAAGAATTTGCCAAAGCACTGCTTTAAGCTCAAAACCTCTACTTATTGAAACTGTTTTGCAAATTCTTTAAAGTTTCCCGAGTCTAAAATACTAAGAAATTTGAGTTTTTCCAAGTCAGCAAATCTGGAATCAATATTGATCTTCATTACATCAATAATTTCCAAGAATAATCCATTATAAGAAGTTGATACATTTTCCCTGGTATAGTATCTACTCTTAAGTCTTTTATTAGGGCCAGGCATACCAGACATTAGATACGTTATGCCAGATAGATTTAAAATCATCCCTGCGTTTCGTAACATGCATTGAATTTTTTTCAACTTGTTTACGGCAAAACTCAATATCAAGAGCCTTCTTTTGGAGTGTTTGAAACAGTATGTCAGACCGAGGAAATATACAGTAGAACACATGAAGAAGAAACTTGAAATAAAACCCACGTAATGTTGAAAGAAGACTCTGTGCAACATATACTGTTTCCGAATCCCAACTATCTGCATTTTCAACCACTGAAGTTGGCAAGTTGTCTATATCTTGTTTGTACTTGTACACAGTTTGTAATAGGCTGTTACCATAATTCCACCTTGTTGGAGATAATTTTGGAAATCTCTTGTTTATTTCACAGTCGAGTGCCATTCGCTTTATAGATTTAGAAAAGAAAATGCCAAAACTCGAAAGTGAAGTAAAAAATATTTTACACTGCTTAATAAAGCTCACAGCTTCTGGGAAAACTAAACTCAGTCTAATGTGCATAGCAATGCACAAATACGGCTTGTTGGCATTTTTCTCTTACTCTCACCTGAAGACCACCGTGTTCTGACATTACAGCCGCCGTATCATATGCCTGTGACACCAGTTTTTTCACAGTTAAATTCTTTTAAGATATCAAACACATGATGTGCTAAAGGACTTGCTGTTTTATCGACACTGACGTCTCCGAAACACAAATCTTTTTTCAATACTTCCAGTTTTTGTCACATACCTAAGCATAATAGATAGTTGTGACTTCGTTGTAATATCTGTTGCCTCATCCACAATAATTCCTACAAAAGAAGTCTCAGCAATTTCCTCCTTTATTTCGTTTGCCATCAGTTCCAAAACAGCATAAACACAATTCTGTATATCCTGGACTTCCTGAAGAAAAACGTCGAATTTGACAAGTGATAAGTCTATATCACAGTCTCCTAATTCCTTCAACATTTCAATATAGTTTCCTCTTTTCAAAGAGCTTTCGGGCTCGTCATGATGGACTCGTCGAAATGCAAGTTCCTGCTTTCCCAAAAAGAACGGCGAATGTTCGCGAATACATTTTAAAAATGTATCCAGAGCAAATAAAATATTCCTTGGCATGAGTTATATTATTACTCTATTTATTTTACGTCGCTTTAACTTCGGAGTAATATCGCGACGGATCTTTTGGTGGATAACTCTTAGATCGAGGTGTGGTGGACAGTTAGCTTTCTAAGTCTCATCCCTGTAACCAACCCGCTTCGTCGTGACCACAGACACTCTAGTGCATAGCAACTGGATCTTCTGCTTCGTGTCGTGCAGTGCAGATGGAATTAGGGTGCTGCCCAGTCTAACCCGCCTTCATACAGAAAGGCGGACATTTAGCATTCTAGGTCTCATCCCTGTAACCATGCCATCTTGCTTTGTGACGTGTCCACGAGATCCTAGCGCATAACAAGCGGATCTTCTGCTTCGTGCAGTGCAGGGAATTTTCTTCTGAAATTCTTGGGGAAGCGGCGTTTAAAGCGTTTCTATGCACGCTTCGCCCATGATGGACGCAGATAAAGGTTATATTGCACCATTAGCACCATTCAAAGGTTATTTACATCGCTTATACCATTCTTTAAACTAAACTTCCCTAAAGAAGTGGGATATCTTCCATGCAACATTAGAAAGAGTTCCAAGATTACGTTTCTTTCTTTCTTTTTTTTTGGCCCCACTAAAGCTTTTCTTTCTTTAAATCTAAAACTTCAGTTTGTTTCGCATCATTATTCTCTATATGTTCTGATTATACAGATGTATTGTCTTTTCGGATTCTTGGAGAGATTTTCGTTCCTTTGCAGGAGGCTTTCGGGAAGTGCTTGGTCCTGGATTAAACATGGGTAAACCAGCGTTACCATCTTTAGTTCCTATTCTAGCTTCACCTTCAGATGCTGCAGATGGTCCTGTTCCGACTCCGGCTAAAACAATAAGAATTGTAGCTATTGGATATTTTTTGTAAAATACCTTTATTATTGTAATAAAATTTCAGTCATAATTTAATTTATAGTACTAATTTTTATATACTGTATCAAGTAATTACCTTGTAATCTGGACTACTGTTTCCATCCATTAGTTCCAGTATCGTTTTCCCAATTTTTCAGTTTTATTGTTTTGTTTCCTGCTTTTTTTTTTAACAACATTAAGGCATGAATGCGTGAAATAAACATTAATAGATATAGACAAATATTTACATGGCTACTAGAGAAAGCAACTGTGAGAAACATAGATAACACTATCAAAAATATTGTAAGATTTTAAAAAAGGTTATAAATGTAGCTAAAAAAACTCTGCTATGAAAACCAGATAGAGTCTTCAAATAACAAGCCTAATACAATATGGAAAATTATAAAAAAAAGAGACGTAAACATCACACAAAAGATGAAATAAAAGGAATTAGAGTAAATCATATCACCACAAGAAATAGCAACATTATTTAATGAGTATTATATTCAGTTAGCAGAAAATTTACTGTTACAGTCCAAAAAAAAACATGTGGAGGACCCTATTTCATATTTGAAATAAAGAAAGCTTAGAACAGCCTATTTGTACAGAGATAGTACCCACGAGCATGATAGAAGTAAATAAAACGATAAAATCCCTCAAAAGCAAGAATTCATAGGATTATGACGAAATAACTACTAAGATATTAAAACTATGCGCCGATAAAATTAGCAAACCTTTAAGTCATATATAACTTCTCCTTTGTAACAGGAACTTTTCCTGACAGGCTAAAATATTCTATAGTTAAACCACTATACAAAAAAGGGCAAAAGTCACAACTGTCGAAATATAGACCAGTATCATTACTAACTGCTTTCTCCAAAGTATTTGAAAAACTTATGTTAAAACGAATATGTCACCACCAAATTAAAAATAATACTTTAGCAAAGGAGCAGTTTGGATTTAGGAAAAACATGTCAACCAATCATGCCACTTTCAACTTAACGAATGAACTTTTGAAATCACTTGATAATAAATGTAATACACTAGGAATATTCTGTGACCTTTTAAAAGCATTTGACTGTGTAAATCATAACATACTCTTATCAAAATTATCATATTATGGCATTAAGAATTAAATATATCAATGGATTGCATCTTACCTATTAAACAGACATTAAAATTTCATAATAAATACTGCAGATAATTTCAAAATATGTTCCAAATGGTCAGAAATAAAGCATTGTGTTCCACAAGGTTCGATTTTGGGTCCATTATTGTTTCTAATATATGTCGACCTCCCCAGAGTAATAAATGAACATGCTCACCCAGTTCCCTTTGCAGATAATACAAGTATTATAATTAAAGAACACAACATAATTCGCCTCTCAGAGTTATCCAACGGTATTTTCAGTGTGCTAAATAATTGGTTCGATAGTAACAAAATTCATTTAAACTTTGAAAAACTTAAGTATATCAATTTTCGCACAAAAAATAAAAGTATTGCAGACATAAGAATTGAACATGAAAACAATGAAATTACTGAAACTTGTAGCATAAAATTTCTTGGTCTTATTATAGATCATAATATGAATTGGAAAGACCATATTGACTACATCCTACCAAAACTAAGCTCTGCATGTTTTGCAATTAGATCATTAATTCATTTTACAAATAAAAGCATCCTAAAAACATATATTATGCTTATTTGCATTCAGTTATGACTTATGGAATAACATTTTGGGGAAATTCAGTAGACGCAAAAAAGAATATTTCTTTTACAAAAAAAGGTAATAAGAATAATGGCAGGAGTAAAGAAATCAACTCATTGTAAACCACTCTTCAGAACATTTGGAATTCTACCATTAGCCTGTGAGTATATATTAGCTGTACTTTTAACCGTGGTTGACCACTCAGAAGTGTTCATAAAAAATTCAGACATACACAGCAAACAAACCAGAAATGGGCAGGACTTACATAGGCCAAGCAATAACCTACAAGTATTCCAAATGGGGCCTTACTACAATAGTATAGTATTATTTAATTCACTTCCATCGTATATTAAGGAACTGAAAACTAATAAAAATAAATTCAAGTTAGCATTAAAAAGATATCTCGTCACTCACACCTTCTATACAGAGGAGGATTTCTTTCATTAAAAAAACTGACTATAAAATGTTACCAAATTTTATAACTACGTTAAGTATAAATAATATTGTTTTAAATGTTTTTAGCTCTTACGTACTCTACACAAGAACTACAATTTATTCACATACAAGTACACAATGGAATTATGTATTTATGACGTAATTTACATCCTAGAGTAGACTAGCTTTTTTTAAGCTGGTATAGCTCACAGGTCTACAGATTGAGATGTTATGTTAGGACTCGGTGAAAATAGGATTCTGTAATAGAGGAATAAAACTATCGGAAGATCCATCGATGTCGGAAGCCTAAATTCATGTTTTGTTTGCAACATTTACTAACCCGTTTCTAACCTTTGGAAACATGGTTTTTAAAATTTAAGAAGAAACATTTTTTCCAGTAAATGATTTGTTTTCCTCACAATAGTACTAAAAATTAACTAGTTTAAGAATATCACATGAGATATTTGTCCGAAATTTTATTTGTATTTCACTCCCCACACAAGTGATAAAACAGGAGAAACATACGGCGGGTTTAAACAGTAGAGTTACAATTTAAGTGTTGTGACGGGCCACTTGGGTGGCGTTGATAATGTGCATCGGCTAAGAGAGACGATTTTCTTACGCATAGGTTGTATGGGCTTGAAGTTTTGAAATAAGTGAAACTTCTGTGTATTTACTAAATATGTCAACGTTTATTGGTCCCGCCACCTTTACAGCTTGTTCTTATTACAGTGCATCATCTCCTT
This sequence comes from Deroplatys truncata, assembly GCA_030765065.1. NCBI lineage: Eukaryota > Metazoa > Arthropoda > Insecta > Mantodea > Mantidae > Deroplatys > Deroplatys truncata. The sequence goes on from CM060979.1 coordinate 119,467,049, forward strand.
GCAAGCAGTTAATGTGTACCAATCGCGAATTTAAAATTTTACTCGCGATACCTTGAATTCCGGTTGGGATACTGGAGAATATTTATGTCCCACTATCTCGATATATTATTATATTCTTGTGTATAATGTATAGTGCTTCGCCCGGCTTTCTGTAATATTGTATCAGCCCCTCGGACTAGGTGTGTGGGGTGGGGGAGAATGTATGTGTGAGCCTCGTCCGTATACATGCACGCCAGTTTTGTTCTCTAAGCCACACCTATACTTCTCCAATTAGTTATTAAATAATGCTATTGGTGGATTTTATTTTAATATTTTCAGTTATCTTGGTCTCGGCATATACGTACCATCGCATAATTTTGTAAGCTTGTAACTTTGTGTCTCTAACCTCTTCAAGTGACTGACCTCACGTACCAATTTCGCCAAAGGTAATTTGTAAAGATGTTTCCCCTTTTATTGTATCCTGGCTTGGAGTCTACTTCCCAGCAACCCATTTTAAGTGCTAAGGTTTGTTTGGTTGTCGGTGGTTGTATGGCCAGCATATAACAAATCTGATATTGCTTCGTAATAAATCTAAGTTTATATACCATATGTATGCATTTACGGCATTAATACCCATAATCTATCTGTCCTGAAATTGGTTCCAAGTAAATGCGCGATGCATTACATTAAGATACTACACCTTACTTTAACCTAAGGTTGAAATAAACCGAAACAAACCTAAGCACGCACATCAGCTGTCAGAGCTCTAGTTCGTTGTACGCATAGAAATAGTTCGCGCGCACTTACGCAATTTGTAGCATTTAAAATTTGTAATACAGGTTTAATATTAGTACCACATGACAATACTAAAGAATACGTATTAGAATTAAAGAAAAGGGACATTAACAAAAGAATGATGGTTAGTAATTCCCTTCACAAGCCGTCTATTTTACTGCAGTATTGCCAACGTTATATGCAAATCAGCCCGGTATTTGTGCGTTAACATGTGTGACAACAAGCAGGGTGCTGCTTCTGCAGTAGCAAAACACAGAAAAGGAAACCCTTTAAGCAGTGATGAGAAAAGAATTGTTCTAAACGTGTTCAGGAAGTTTTGCGAGAAATGTCTAACCTCTTCCGTAGATGACGTGACATTAACCCCAGAATTTACTGGCGCGTCTAAGACAAGCATTTATAGTGCGAGGAAGGAACGAACTGCTACAGGTAAGGTCTGTACTCTAAGCAAGAAGAGGAAAACGTGTGAGAAAGGTTCTGTTTGTGGCTTGCGATGAATTTGTGGGATCTGTGGTTCGCCGCAAAGTGCATAATAAACAGTGATCCTGATTTGCCAGACTTGAAAGAATTTTCCTTCCATCGTTTATTAAAATAGATAGGATTTGAATTTCGCAGAAATCGCAAAAATTATATTGTTGATAGGGACGATATTGTGCTGTGGAGTAGACGCTATTTGCGTAAATTAGAGAACTAACGCAAGAGGGGAATAAACTATATTATTTAGATGAGACCTGGTCCAATGAAGGTCATACAATTACAAAAGCTTGGTTTGACAGCACTGTCAAAACAAAGAAACAGGAATTTTTGTCGGGACTACACTCGGGCCTTAAAAATCCTAGTGGGCAAGGCAAGAGTTTGATTCTCCTCCATATACGTAGCGATTCCGATGTGGAAAATGGGGAGTTGGTTTTTGAACCCCAAAAAATCTGGGACTATCATGAAGAAATGACTGGTGATGTTTTCAAATCCTGGTTCGAAAAAGTTCTTCCTAAATTGGAGCCAAATTGTGCCATTATTATGGATAATGCCCCATACCATAGCGTACAGCCAGAGCGTATTCCGGATAAATCGTGGAGAAAAAATGATATAATAACTTGACTGCAAAACAATGGCATCGAATATAACGAAAGCGTGGTGAAAATTGAATTGTTAGAACTGGCAAAGCCCTTAAAAGGCGTGTGTAAAATACGTGTGTGGATGATTTTGCGGAAAGAGCAGGATGTTGCATTGCTAGACTCCCGCCTTACCATTGTTCCTTAAATCCGATTGAACTTGTATGGAGTCAGATGAAAGGTTACATAGCAAGAGACACTCAAGTTGACCGAGGTTAGAAATCTTGTCCATATAACGTTTAGGGAAGTGGCGCGACTGTATCGCACATATAATAAAGGATAAAAATTATAAACTGTGGGAATTAGAGGGCATGATGTACACCGCAGTGGAACAGTTTGTTATTTCACTTGGCGACGAAGCCGCCACCTCAGATGATGAACCAGATGACGCATCTGCTGACTCAGATCTCGAGGAATCGGTTTAATTGAACCACGTAAGTATTTTAATGATAATGCTTTGCATCATCCAAGGTGTAATTATAACAGTAGAACAATAACAATTGGTCTGCTGCTTAGTCGTTATCTCTTCCTATAATACAAGGTTGGCACAACCTCTACCGTGTGCGTACCAAAACATAGGTACATGCGCGGCGGAGATAATTAAATTGAATTTTATTTATGGACGCTCTTTAACTGCTGTGGTCCTTAGCGTCCCATTCTATATTGAGCGTGAAAGACCGGTAATTTTGCTCACATGCCTCTTTATCAGGATCGAGGTTCTTTTACGTGCCGTAAATCTACGACACGGGACCACCGGCTTTACTTCTCGTCCAAAGGAAGACATTCTAAGGATTTTTACGCTCGAAAATATCCATCACCCTCCGCCGGGTTTGAACCCGCAACCTCAGGAACTCGTGCGTGGCGGAGTGATACTTTACTTCATATTTATAATAAAACCCGAATACAGTAGAGCATCGATTATCCGAAACATTTGGGGACTGATTTATCGGATGACCGATCATTTATGAAAACAAATTGTACAGACGCACTATATGCAACGAAGAAACACTGATAAACACAGCTGTGCATGTGTATTTCGTATCACACCTCTTGCAAATGACAGAGGACTGATAGCCTAGTTCGACAAGTTCAAATGGCAATTAAACTAGGCCTATAAACTAAACTCCCTGCTGTAACATCCCGTTGCCGCGCCAAGGCCTGCCGCCCCGCCGCTGTCCCCCACATTTGCCCACAACAGGCACCATGAGTACGGTACAGTACTGGAGGGTGGTACGTAGTCAGCGTCTCGGTTCCCTCCTGGCTGGTATATGCGGTCTACTTAATCTGGAGCCGCTACTTTACAATCAAGCAGCTCTTCAATTGGCCAGCAGGAACCTAACGAGGCTGAGTTTACCCCGGACCAGGTCTTACCGCGGGAGAAAATCCTCCGCACTGATGCCGGGAATCGAACCCTAGTCTCCCGCTTGGTAAGCAGTTGCGCTATCACCGTGCGAAGGAGACGACCAAAATAGGCCTATAATAAAGGAAAATAAGTCATCTTTGCTTTTTGGAGGTATCATAGCTGAGACCTTTTTGGGGGGCAGCTAAATCTCGCAAACGTTTTAAAGATAACTATTGGAGAGCATCATATTCTTATTCTAAGTACTTCATATCCGTCTCCAAGCAGTGAAGCTTCCTCACTGGATGGTACCTTTTTAACATGGTCGTCGTCGTTGCCGCTAGCTCTTCTTCGTCGTTGCAAGTGTCTTGATCGTCTATGACACTGGCAATTATTTCATCATCCATTAGTATTTGATAGCCAATCATCATCACATTCGAGCCAATTTTGAATTTTTTTCCTGGCCGCATTCTTCAAATCTCAATTATTCTTTAATCGGCCCAGCTAATTCTGTTAAAAATTGGCTGTTTGGTGGCTCTTCAGGTTCAGCGATAGGCTTACTTATTCCAAGCTTTTGCTAGTGTAATGCCCTTGATATTAGCCCAAGCTTCCGCTGGCATGTACCCAGCATCCTTCAAATCAATTTCTTTGTACAGTGACTGAAACATTTTTCCTATCAAAACTAAATGGCGCGCACAAAAATTTGAAATTACCAATTGTAACACTTTCGGTTCACCGATGTTTCGGTTGATCGATATTCGGATAATGATGCTCTACTATATGTTCAGAGATAGTGATCATAATAACAATAACACGAATACATATGCCCTATATATATTTCAGCTAGAACTCGCTCGTCGTCCTCCGTGGTCTAGGGGCACCATGACCTCTAGTACCCGAGGTCGTGGGTTCAAACCCGGCGGAGGGAGATGGATTTTTCGGGCGCAAAAATCCTTAGAATGTCTTCCTTCGGAAGGGAAGTAGAGCAAAATCTGTGGTCCCATGTCGTAGATTTACGGCGTGTGAAAGAACCTCATGCGTGATAAATGGCCTCTGAGCAAAATTTCCGGTCCTTTACGCCAATATACAGTGGGGCGCTAAGGACCATAGTAGTTAAAGAGCGTCCATAAATAAATAAAAAAAAAACCTAAAACTCGCTTTACATTCTGTACATAGGTTGACAACATTTCATGCTTGCGGCGTGTTTTCCATTTGCACCGTTGGGCTTAGTCACTTAGATCACGCCCTCGCCGTTCATAGCAGAAGAGTAGTCACTGTTATATGGCAATCAATACCTTTAAAAACTGTGGTGTTCATTAAATATGTTATCTACATTCATGATTTTTTGGTAGAAAATGCATTATATTCGTATAAATATAATATGTAGGGCCCGGATTTTTAGGTGAAATAAATTGTAGTTCTTATGTAGAGTACGTTAGAGCTAAAAAAATTGAAATAAACTTTCATTTTAGGTTGCTTATATGCTTAAAATGTTTTTTTTGTTTTTTTTTTAGGTTTTTCTTGATGGAAATAGTTTTTTTATGTTTTGCTTCGTGTATCAATACAGGTATCAATAATTTTGCTTTTCTGGTGCTTAGTTGTAAGATTTTTTTTTTTTTTTTTTTTTTGCTTGCAGTAGATAGTTACATACATTCTCAAATTTTCTGACGTAAACGATTTCCTATTATCACGTAACACATTCTTGTATGAAGAAAAGTTTCTTTCAACAGAATATGACGTCATTAGAGCGTAGAACATAGATGCCAGCGCAGCAGGTTCTAGGGGTAGTTTTCTTGTATACTTTTCTCCCTGCAATACTGAATCGATGATTTTTATATCTTCAAAACCAGGATTTGTAGAAGAATCTTCTTTCTTATTTTCTCTAAAATGGCTCTAACGATTTTGATTAAAATTATCTCTTTTTAAGATATTTTCGTACATACGAAGTATAAATTTTGCATTTTTTTTAAAGAGATTCACAAATCTTCTTCATTTTGAATGACCTTTATATAATTGATAAACTGTAATCGATGGACCAAGTTTTACTACACAAGAAATGCAGACCCCGTTAAAGCGCACAGTTTGTCATACATATATTTTATGAAATTAACTTTTTCGGAGGTTTCACGGGTCGTCAGGGAATGCTGGAGTGGTTTCTCTCAGCCCCCGAATTTCCTGTCCCTCCATATCGTTCCATTTCTCATTTCATTCATCTTTAACCCCGTTAGCTCTGTTTCAGGGATGGAAGTGTCGGCGATGGTGCTCTGGTGCGGCGTGGCAGGGAAAAAGGGTGCTCTCTGTGGAACGTTATCCATCTCTCGGTCTTCGGCTGGTTGCCGGGGTATACGATCCGTCTCCTGGGGGCGTTGGGCCCTCTTTGTGGGGCGGGATGCCGGTTTGCCTGCCCGACTGTTGGGGCGTCTCAATTTGGAAACTGCAGGGACCCTGTCATTGTTGTGCCGTCACCCCTGGTTCGGCCGCCCGGTGTTTCTCACCTCGCCCCTCCCTCTCGGGGGCGCCCCCTCGAGGGGCACGGGCGCAATATCCTCATTCACTGGATCTGTGACGAGTCCACTCCGTTATACATTCCGTACCATTCTAGACCAGGGAAGAGAAGTATTTTAAGAATTCAGAACGTGAATCATAATACAAAGTATGTAAGTTTAACACCTATGTTATTTTCGAACCTTCCCCCCCCCCTTTTCTTCAGATTTTTAATTTGAAAGCAAGTTTACTTTTGAAAGTAATTGAATTTTTAGAATAGAGCTTTCAAATGAGAATCTAATTGCAACAACCGTGTCACTATTTTGAAAATTTAGATTTCATGTTATCCAAACCGAATAAAACAGCTATACAGAAACTGCATATTTTGCGCTAAACGTTGTTTCCTCGTATCTATTAACAGTTTCTCCTTTTAGATACAATAGCTGTTGTTATTCTACGTCCACTATACTGTTGGCACCCTTTGTCTTGTGAGAGTGTAAGAGGGAATTATTTTCAAATAAAATCATCTATATTCGTTGTTCAGTAACAAACGCAAAATATATCTCATTTTGAAGAAAATTGAACGTTGCACTTAATTGTGCTCAAACTGCTTCAACAGTTTGATATTGATATTACTTTTCCTTCCGTATTGTTAAAACGGTACTGGAATATTATCAGAATTGAATGTGCCAACTGTACGGAACTACACACTTAGCGATAAACCTTGTGATCAATCTCTATGAAGATTAAAAGCAAAACAAACTTATATTCAAGATAATAAATACCCTCTGCTGTAGGAGTTCACGAAGAGCAGTCCATTGCATGGTAATTTTGAAATTATTATTATTATTATTATTATTATTATTATTATTATTATTATTATTATTGTTATTATTATTAATATTATTAGCAACAAACGTTAAAAACAATATATACATTATATGTACCTTGTTTCTCAAGAAAATTACTGAATAATGCATCTTAAACTTCTGCGGGACCCGCATAAGTAGTGGAATATTTTGTTTTTAAACAACATATTATGTAAAGAAAATTTTAATTTGTTTCTTTTGGATATATCTAAGAAAGAGAAAAGTATTTAGTTTCATCTTCTTTCCTTTTTGAGTCAGGTCGCTGAATTATACGGGCATACACAAAAGTTAATGTGACTTTGAGGCGATATCGGCACTTACTATCGGCTATAGCCAGGCATGACTAGTCGAGCAGACATTCCTTCCCCTTTTCCTCTACACCCCCTGGTCAACCGGAAAACATTTGGAGCCTTCTGTACTACGATCTATGTTGGTCTCTTTTGTTTGTGAGCCACATAATCAGAGGTGCACTCGCTCACATAGTGTTGAGATTCACACACGTACGTGTTAATTACGTACACCGTTCGGAAGCACGTATTGTGTAAAATATCTGACTTAATCAATAAATTCAGTGAAAGTGGTGCTCTTGGTGGAGACTGTTAAATATACGTTAATTGTGCATTTAAAGTTAATTAGTTAAGTTATCGTAATGAATAGTAAATAGCAACGAATCATTTGCACGATTCCTATAACCACATAGAGAGTGAAAGGTGTTTGCCAATTCTTAAGAGTATAAAAACTTATATACACACATACCGGATGGTTCATTTAAGTTGAGACTGTACAATATCTCCAAAACTAAGAGTTGTAGAAAGAAATGTCTTGAATAAAAGTTGCTTGATATTATGGGGAAAAGTAAATGCCATTAGTCATTTTGTATGGAGGACGTTATGATAGTCATTTTATATATTGAGATTTATGTAGATGCATAATAATTTCCTACAGTTCATTTTATATTCTTGAACTTTTTGCATTGCGTGTTGTTGATTGCTTGGTATCATCACATACACGTTTAGACACGAGATAAGTTTGGGCAAAGGGCAAAAATAAACTCTACATTTCCGCTTAAGATTTTATGTTCTTACCCTACCTCTGAGTAAATAGAATAAGCATGTTCAGGAAACACAAGTTTATCGATGTACAAGCATGTGTGATTAAGATATGTAAATAATTTATTTTGTGTAAACAAAGCACAGAATATCAATTTTTTATAAAAACATGTATTCTCCACTGAAATTTTAACCGATATTCATTAACGCAAGGTGCACCTACATGGCAAAAGGCTTCCTGTACAATAATTATTAATATAGTTTAATTTACGCTCGCTTGTCAGATGCGTTTTATTGCACGTTTTATGTCTGAAATGCACTAATGCATAGGATTGTGTACGTGCTGAAAAATATATGTAGGATATTTTGCTTTATATTATTGTTTTTGTGTGCGTCTGTTTTCCGCTAAACGTGGAATAAAACCTGCCGGCCTAAACGTGCTTAATGCGAAAACATCGCTTGCCGCCCTCCCAAATTTGCAAATCACAAGCTGCTACTGGTGGACTACCCACCCACGCTTTTAAGTGGCGACACTTAAATAGCAGAAAACCGCTATTATGAATTGGATTACCTACAACAATCGGTAAAAAGTCGCTAAATCAACGTCTCCAACATTTGTAAACGTTAACGTGGATCATTGAGGTTTGTCTTCACAGATCCTTCGGCTACGACCTGTCATCGCTCCGTATAAAATACTTCCCCCGGCTATTTTTTGCGGCACAAGGTTGCAGAATGTTGACAGTGAAAATGGACCCATAATGCCTCGGGCGTGATCCGTACATTAATTGTTTATATTGAACCGTTTTTAAAATTTTTGATTTGTTCATTAAATGTGTTATTCATAATTTGTGTTGAAAACGTGTTAGAATGTATGATATTTATGTCCTGGAATAATACAGCAAAATATGTGTGTGTTATGAGTATGGTGATTCCGAGTCGTTGATAGATACAGGAGTATTGTTATCATTCTTATGGTTCCTTAATAAGTATCACTCAGTTCAAAACACTATTTCAAGTAATAAGTGAGGAATAAGTATTAAAGTGACTATGTACATACGTTACTCACAGTGGAGCCAAATGAACAGACCAAACAAACATGCTAATTTTCATATCCATCACTAATAGCATTTATACATAAAAGGATCATGGGTATATACCATAATAACTTTATAAGTAATGCCATTAACCAGAGTATATTTACGTAGTTGATAAGAAGTAAGTTACCTTTCCTATTAAGGGGCATGTTGAAATATGAACTGCAGTAATACAAACATCTAATTTCTCAGCATAATCTGCAATGAGCTATTGAGCTTTTATACCTACCACTATAGGTTAAACAACGGCAATCTTGCTGTAAGCCTCCCCCTTTGCTACGCCACACCGGCGTCTACACCCTCGTCTACGCCACGCCACTAAAACATACCAACGTTTGAGAACCGAATTCTCGAGGAAGATATGTGAGTTGGCAAGAAGGAATTTAAGTTCCATAAGGGAACGGAAGTGACATATGAAGGGAAATTGTGTTTGCGGAAAGGACCGGAAGTGTAACTGAAACGGATCGTAGGGTAGGTGAAGTCACGTGATTAAACAGCCAATTAAAATGCAGAGGTAAAAGCGGCGCACGATTTTGATTTTACGCAAACTGGAACACATTAATAGTTATCGTGCATTTGCAATCCCCAATAACTTGCTGAATTACTTCTGGTAATATGGGATATTTAAAGCATATCGTTTGTCAATCACACTAGCACATGAAACTGCGCGATTGTTAAATAAGTGTATATTACGAAATGTATTTACATTTTAAGGTTGTTTTCCTATTGCGCGAGGTTATGATTTAATAGTTATGTGATATATGCATCAACTTAAGTTTATTTCATCAGAAATTACGTAATACCCGCTATGAAATGTATTCACATTGCGGAATTGCGCGAGGTTGTGATTTAATAGTTATTTGAGGTTATGTGGTACATGAACATGGCTTTTTCCGCCTTCTTCCTCTCGGCAGCATGGCTTACGTATTTCCAACAACACTCCTATTCTATAATACATATTTGGCGTAATTTTAACGATTTTTCATTCGGAAAGGTTGTCTGTGTGCTGCGACGTAGCAAAGAGAGAGGCTGGCAGCATCAACACCACACAATTTGGTTTAACTGTTGTCAATTGAAGGATATGAAAATGTAAAAGTTTGGTATGCACAATCATAGCATATATTACACTGGAACAGTAAATAAAACAACAATTACATTAATATTAATTCATATGCACGTAACTCGAAACTAACTTAGGAACCACAAGGTCCACTACTGCTTCACTGCGCTTGCCTCCCATGCATAACAAAATTTTAAGTAATAACTTGCGGTTAAGCATATGGGATATTTTCAAATGAAAGTGCACAGTTATAAATTGGTTGTCTTGGATGGAAGAAAATTCAAAACGCAAACGTTTTATATGCATAACTGTAGCATTATAAATACTGTACAAACTACTGCTATGGTAACATCAACATTGATCACACACCCTAACGTAAGCTACAATACTAGGTTCACTGGCTTGCTATAACCTATAGTGTGTTGGTCTATACTTGCTACCCACATATTGTGAGGTTAAACTATAATTTGTAGCTAACATACAGAATATTTTCAAATGAAAGTGCGCTATAATAAATTAAAGTACTAGTCGGCCACAACATGAATGCATATGGTGGGAACAGGAACTAAACAGTTGCGAAACAAGTGGACGGGGCATCAGAAGGACAGTCAGGTAAAGAGAACTTCCGCAGTTATGAGTTGCATTTACTAGCGACGCTGATGCCTACACATGTAATACTGCAAGATAAGTAGAGTAGAGGGAAGATAGGCCATTCCGGTATATGTCGTTCTCATTGGTTGCACTCAAGTACGTCAAACTGAAGGTTGAGCGCGCTCGCAATTCGAATAACAGTTCAAAGTTTGCGCTTATAAGCATACACAACTTAAAGCAAAACTTTATATATACACTGTGTGATCAAAAGTAGCTGGACACCCCACAAACATTACGTTTTCCATCCTAGGTGCATTGTGCTACCACCTATTGCCTGGTACTCATCCGCGACCTCAGTAGCCATTACACAGTAGTCATTAGACATCGTGAAACAGCAGAATAAGACACTCCGTGGAACTCACGGACTTCAAACGTGGTCAGGTGATTGGGTGTCACTTGTGTCAGAAGTCTGTACGCGAGATTTCCACACTCCTAAACATCCCTAGGTCCACTGTTTCTGATGTGATAGTGAAGTGAAAATCTGAAGGGAAATGTACAGCACAAAAGCGTACAGGCCGACCTCGTCTGTTGACTGACAGAGACCGCCGACATATGAAGAGGGCCGTAAAGAGTAATAGGCAGACATCTATCCAGACCATCACACAGGAATTCCAAATTACATCAGGATCCACTCCAAATACTATGACAGTTAGGCGTGAGGCGAGAAACCTTGGATTCCATGGTTCAGCGGCTGCTTATAAGCCACACATCACGCAGGAAAATGCCAAACGACGCCTCGCTTGGTGTAAGGAGCGTCAACATTACACGATTGAATAGTGGCAAAACGTTGTGTGGAGTGACGAATCACGGTAAACAATTTGGCGATCCGATGGCAGGGTGTGAGTATGCGAATGTCCGGTGAATGTCATCTGCCAGCGTGTGTAGTGCCAACAGTGAAGTTCAGAGGTGGTGGTGTTAAAGTGTGGTCGTGTTTTTTCCTGGAGAGGGCTTGCACCCCTTGTTGTTTTGCGTGGCACGATCACAGCGCAGACCTACATTGATATTTTAAGCACCTTCTTGCTTCCCACTGTTGAAGAGCAATTCGGAGATGGCGATTGCATCTTTCAACACGATAGAGCACCTGTTCATACTGCACAGGCTGTGGAGGAGTGGCTAAATGACAATAACATCCCTGTAATGGACTGGCCTGCACAGAGTCCTGACTTGAATCCTATAGAAAACATTTGGGATGTTTTTAACGCCGACTTCGTGCCAGGCCTCACAGACCTACATCGATACCTCTCCTCAGTTCCACACTCCGTGAAGAATGGGCTGCCATTCCCCAAGAAACCTCTCAGCACCTGATTGAAAGTATGCCTGCGAGTGTGAACGCTGTCATCAAGGCTAAGGATGGGCCAACACCATATTGACTTCCAGCATTACCGATGGAGAGAGCCACGAACTTGTACGTCATTTTCAGTCAGGTGTCCGGATAAGTTTGATCAGTAGTGTACATTAAGTAAATTACAAATTCCTATGAAAGCAAGTATTACGTTTTAGAGTAGTATATACAGGCTGTAATAAAAATGTACGGCACAAATTGCTGAACACATTCCTCACGCATAGACGAAGAAATTATGTTATATGGACATGGGTCTGGAAACGCTTTGTTATCATGTTACAACTCACTAATCATGGGAACACACAAGAATAGAATGTACCAGCATACCACATGCAACTGTTTCTCACAGGAGATGTTCAATATACTCTCCGTGAGCATTGATACATGCATCAAACCGCCGTTGTAGTGAATTCCGGATGCGCTGTGTATCCAAGGAATATTGCGTATGGTTTTGCAGCCTTCCATAATACGGGCACGGAGACCCTGAAAATCTGGTAGTGGGGTTCGATACACAAGAGCTTTCAAATGCCACCACAAATAAAAGTCCAGTGGGTTTAGGTCCGGGAACCGGGGAGGCCAGACAATTCGTCCGCCTTTATCTATCCATCTGTCACCGAATCTGTTATTTAGAAGCCGACGGGCATTAACATTAAAATTAGGAGGTGCTCCATCGTGTATGAAGTACATGTTTTGTCGCACAGCAAAAGGCACATCTGCTAACAGATCAGGTAGAACATTGTCTGCGAAATTATGGTATCTTTGTCCGTTGAGCCTGGGTGGAAGAACGTGAGGCCCTACCAAACAGTACTAACAATGCCGGTCCAAAGATTGACAGAAGACCTTTGTTGATGGCTTGAGTATTGATTTCGTTGGCGACGGAGGTTTCTAGCTATCCTCCAGGCGTCGACAACCTCGAGGTCCTTTTCGGCTATTGTGGTCTTCCACGCTTGCACTCTGTGCTCACGCAGGCGCGCACGGCGTAATTTTACCGAGAGTCCTCCGTTGTGTGACGTCCTTTGGCGCTGGTATACCCAGGAACATCAGATAAGAAGTACGGGGTCCAGTGGTAGGATTTCTGGATTGGGGTTGGTGGGGTTTGAATGGTGAGGCTGTGAACTGTTAGCACCACTGTGGTTGTGAAGGATTGTACTGCTGTCTCCACAAAAGGTATCGACTGCTGTTTCCAGCTCTCCAGGTTATTCTGGAGTTGGGTGGGACTTACCGTTGAGACAATACTTTACGCATTCGCAATGGATTTCTCTGTAGCCTGCAAAGTCGTTACTGGTTACCCTGGTGTTGATCTCTGCCAATACGGCATTGTGATCGAAATAAAGTGTCCTGTTTGTTGTGAGCGTGACATGGTAAGGATAGTCCTTGCTGATCCCAATGTCGATAAAAGATGGTAGTCCTCAACCTTGCGAGTGATGTGTAGCTTGCCAGGAGACCAGTACTCTTAGGTGGGGATCTCTGTCCATCATGTGAATAACTAAATTTGTGCGGGGGCCCGAATGCCAACGCTACTGTTTACATTAACGTTGACTGCTAAAATCACGATGGGAAGAAGGACTACGAAGGATTGGTTACGAACAGTCTACCAGGTGGGTGGTAAACAGACTACTATAACTTCCGTGGCTCCAAAATCATAACACATTGCTGTCGCCTCAAGCATTTGCAGGAGAGGAAGGCGGATAGGACTACGTTTTGTCTCACAAGTACGGAGGTGCCGCGTCCTAGGTTAGGTACCTAATCGCTGCGATGATAAGCAATGAAAGGGACAAATATACGGTAGACAAAATTGAATTACAGAATACTTATGTGTCTCCGATATTAAGATGAGGTCCAGCACATAATGGGTTGCAAAATTATGAAACTCGTCCTTCTGGTCCCTCACACCATTGGCATTCCAAAACATTAAGCGGAAGCAGGTACGAGACTTAGTTCTATCCGTCATTCTGGAACAATGGTGCGAGATTGAACAAAAAATTGAGGCCCTCAAAAAGGATTATCTCCTTGCTCGTGGGATCGGAAGCCTGGGTAAACCCGGAGATGATATCCCGGACACGGTACTCATGGTTCTGCAGCAGCTGCTCATCCATAACATCAAGTCCGGTAAATAACCTACAGGGGTGGTTTGAGATATTTCGGTTGGCTGGTGAAAGGACTGAAGAGATACTGGGCAATCCCTTGTCCTCTCGTCCCTGGAGGCATGGGTGACGGTGGTTCTGAAACTACATCGACGGCCTGGTCCGAGTCGTTATCGGGATGCATCCTCCGCCTCTTCTGGCTGGGTGCTGGTCTTCTTTTTGGTGGTTGGCCTTGGTCTGGTGTGTGGGGGTTTTCTGTGTTCTCCCCAACCAGGGACCATCTACGCATATGAGATGTCCCTTGGTGTCGGGCGATTGTGACATGATGTTGACGGCTGCGGATCTGGTTTTGGTGCCTGCTGCACTGATGGTTGTCTAGCTGCGACCTCTGTGGGACCGTTTGTGATGCCCTTCTCTGCTGATTCTCTGCTCTCTTAGAGGGCCTTTCGGCTAGGTTCTTGCTGATGGCGGCGGTTGTACAATGCATCTGCTCGAGAGTTCCAGAGCATGGAAGCGATCGCTCTCGGTCTTGTGGAACATCCTCCATAGAAGGCAATGTGTTTTCCCTTGCAGTTTGCACACGTGATCACACCTGTGAGAAATCGGGGGTAGACATCTTTTGGGTATATATCACCACACCCAAAGTAGCGGAGTAGACGGTGGTCATAGTTACAAGAGTGGTTGAAACCCAAGCAACGGCGAGATTGAGCGGGGCCGCCAGGAGGCTTCTACTGTGTCCCATACATTGAAGATCGAGGAAACCTGATCTATCCTAATTTCCGGAACATTAACCCGCTCCACTGGTACAACGTAAAGGGGGATGGGGATTTTTGTGGGCTATTATTACCCAGCTGGAGCGGGTTTTGAAAGCTGCTTCACAAGTTTCGTTATACCCTGGCGGATAATGCCACTTTCCATATCCCCTATAGTGTGCCCAAAAGTAGGCCCCTGATAACACGCTTCAGATCTCTTGTGTTGTCAAGGCCAAAAGTAAAGTGAGGAATGTCCTTACGCTAAACAGCACTCAGAAGGAACGTATAGTCTCCCGTGGTCTTAGGCTGGAAGACGTGACACTTCCCCCGCATCACCGTGCATTCCTGATAGAAAGCAGGCATGACTTCCTGATGGAAGGGAACTTCGCTTCGCGCACATTTCGAGGAATGCCACTCTATGCCCCTAGCATTTCAGCTCACTTTACAGCTGACGACCGAGATGTCACCTCGGCTTGGACTACGTCGACACCAACCCTAACATGGGAAAAAGGAAAGCGGAAGAACCAGACACGGGCAAACGCCACGAAAACACCGGCAAGAACCTTGCCATTCCCGCCACACCGGAGCAGGATTCAACTACATCCATCTTCCTGAGTCGTACCAAACAACGCTGCTGCCAGCCGCCAACCCTACTCATAAGCTGAGCAGGGCACCTCATCACCGCAGAGTACAAGGCGATCTTCTTCACCGCCGGAGCTGGTCCATCTAGCGCCATCACCATCTGCCGCCACTAGTTCTGCTGCACTTAGTACTGGAGGCAGCACGACACCCCTGGCCGTCAGCAAGATGGACGTCACGGAACACGTCTCCTCGAGACCCAACCTCACTGGTTCCCCTACAGCTGGGCACCGCATCGGACGCGAGAGGGACTATAGCCTTGAGCCTGCCACTGCTTGAGCAGAACTTATGGATTGATCCCAGCAGGAGCGACTGTCGATGCCCTGTCACCGCTGCTGTGCCTTCAGGCACTCAGCGGAGGCCTGCAGCGCAGCATCCAGATGCCATTACTGCTGATCGGGCTACCTAACAGCAATCTTCACCAAACATGATCTCCGTCGACGTCGCCGTTTCTGCACCACCTTTTTCGGGTAGAGGCACTTTACAGGATAGGAGCAGTGCCGCCTGTACCCCCGAAGCAGACAACCCAGGTCTACACCACCACCAACTGCTGCACAGCAACCGACGCCGCCGTGTGCATGTGCTAAGCCTCTACACACTTCTGGCATCACAATAAAACGCTCCAACGACTACACAGCCCCTTGCGACATTTCAGACAGGATTACGGACCTCGTTTCCCAGCTAGCTTAGTTACGCCGTTCAACCTTCACCCGGCTTGCAGCAGTGGAGGCCAAACAGCGAGTCTCAACGAGGGTAATCAGTACCCTCTCCAGAGATATCTTCAGACTACAATACGACGACGGTGTGCTTGCGTCTGCCCAGCGTAAGCTGAAACGGATTGAGTGCCACCTAGTAGAATCTTATGACCCAACAGACGACAGCGACAACCGAACCTCGCGGCTGGTGGCCCTTTGGGCCTCAGTCGTGGGGACTCGAGAGCTTCAAGCACACACCAACAACTGCATCACCAAGAACTTCACTCAAACTTCAGACGACTCCAAAAAGGTCGTAACCTCATCCAAAGCTTCCTTCAATCCCAGTGATGCTACACTCCCTTCATTCCAGTCCCAAATCCAATCCTATAAAATCCCTATCGCCATTAATCCTTTCCACTATCACCAGGAATTTTCTCCAAACTTCACCTAAACTCCGCCTGGGGCAGGCTGTGTCTTGGTTAAGCCTGTCTCCCAGCCGTCAATCGTTATTACACTGATGATCGCACTGCGGTCCAGTTTACACCATCGCCTCGGAATGCGTGAGTACAGAATGGAGTTTTACTTATGGACGTTCTTTAAGTGCTGTGCTCCTTGGCGTCCCATTCTATATTGGGCGTGAAAGACCAGTAATTTTTCTCAGAGGCCTCTTTATCAGGCTTGAGGTTATTTTGCCTGCCGTAAATCTACGACACGAGACCACCGGCTTTACTTCCCTTTCGAAGTTATCCATGCTAAGTATTTTTACGCCCGAAAAAGCCCATCGCTCTCCGCCGGGTTTGAATCCACGACCTCGGGAGCTAGAGGCTAGCATGGTAACCACTACACCACGGAGGACGACACGCGGGTGCTTAAGGCCTAACCGCTGCAAACCTTTTGCTTTCTTAATTCTGTAGAGTAGTTTTTAGTGCGTATGCCTGCAATTGGCGAGTCCCATACTCTCAATCCCGTCTCGCATCGGGGCTAGGTTTTTTTTATTAAATCAGTTTCTCCTCTACTCGAGGAAAAACTTCCCTGCCATTCCAGCGCTGGAAATGGATCTGCAGGCATCAAGAGTAGAAGAGGAAGAGGGGAAACACCGCGGAGAGGAACATCTACCTACCACCAACGGAGACATTCTCTCTGCGGAAGGAGCAACCGGATGCCGAGCAGCTACCAGTAGGAGCCCTTCGGTTCTTGCTATCTCTTACAAGTCTTGTGCAATCTCTATAGGTAGAACACCACGTTGCAATGTTTCGTTCTGGAATACGGTATTACGTCGACACCAGCGTGTTCCCGTCCTCTGGTGTTCGCGCACTTTGGCATCTACGAGCTGCCTCTTTCAAATCTCATTCTTCCTCCTTTTTGCTATTTAGTGCGTAAGCCCCACGTCCTTATTTTTCTGGGCAGGTAGTCTTGCTGCCTTCAGCACTCATCCTCTTCTATCTTTTCTATAGTTAACTTTTAGGAAAAAATATATAAACATATCTCATACTTTATATAATAGAACGCCGAAACTGCTCATTACTGCGAACCACCAGAAATGATGTACACGACTCGGAGCCCAAGTAGGAGAGCCAGGTGCGAAAACTGCCACAGTCCCATCGGAGTTTGACAGTCCTTGCTCCCCTTCACCAGACAGCAGCAGCCATTCGTCGCATCCCTCAACCAGTTTCACTCCTTCAACCGCCTCACACTCGTACGTAACTTCCACTACCTCCTTACCTAACGAGACAGTAAAGCGGCCAGCTGCTCAATGGCAGCTGCCACAGAAGCATACCAGCACATCAGTCACCACCAATACAACCGTCAGATGCATTGCCACGGCGCCTAGTCAACCTACAAGCACGGCCGGCACTGCTGAAAAATGCGTCGCTCAGGCTTACGCAAAGGCGGTTAGCATCTAACTCGTGCTCCGGCTGTATATCCACAAACAGCACTCCTCACATTTCAGTGGGGTCATGGCCGATTTTGACAGGGAACTCCCAAATCATGACTTCGTAATCTACAGAGCCTCCCTATAGGGGGACTTTATGGTTCGCGAACACCTGGTGACTACCGAGCTCTCGTACTATACCTGCAAGCCAAAAATCTCAATCTCAGTATGTCGAAAAGCCTCGGCGAAAGGTCACACTGCCTGTTGATAAAGCCAGTGTGAACTGTTGTTTCTCGCTCTGGTTACCGAGCGGGAAAGATGCCTGCAGCATGAGCTCCGTAAAATAAGTTAATTTTTTTATGCAAAAAGTGAGGTGTTTTGATTAGTGATATACTAGAAGAAGTAAATTGTAAGTAGAAAATATTTTGTTTATATACAACAGTTCTAGTATTAATTATAGTGGAGGAAATAGAGAAAGAAGGTAAAGAACATTGTAATAAAACGCAACAGAATGGCTACTTGAAACACAGCAGCAAGTTGGTTTTGCTGTCGTTGCAAGTAGATATGTCACGAACCTGTCAGTCAGCTGTGGCTGAGGTTAACGTTTGCTGCCGTTGTGTTATTGACGCTATAAAGGGTTTTCATATTCTGTTTTATTGCATCAAAATTAATTTAAACTATAACAGTCTTAAGTAAAGTATTTATATTTGGAGCAGTAAATAGTTTTCGAAGGATACTTCCCTCGTATAATTAAAATAGAAGAAAAGGAGGTTATTATGCCTCAACATACTTTAGACAGATCATCTGATCGAAGGGGAGAGAGAATGGAAAGAGCAAGAAAGGATGCAAATAAGGAGTCATCAAGAAAAGGATCAGTTACTGAAGCAAGTGTATTTAAAAAGAAAGAAGAAATAAATGAACATTTTGAGGTGAAGGAGATCTTTGGTGAAATTATAACAGAATTAAATACAATTGTGGGAATAGAAAAGTTAAATGGTAAATAAATTTATTTACTCCTAGCCAAATTACAACAAATAAATGAGAAAGCTAAAATTGAAACTAAGAAGGATAAATCTAAAGCCAATTTATTGAAGGAGTTGTATAATAAAAATCTAGAAGTACCGATAAGAACAGTTGCCCAAGTAGCACCAACTCCAGCCTAAGAGAGAAAATGCTCAAGTCACAAAAACATTGTAAATGAAAAAGCCTACTGTTTTTATTACATCGACTAAAATGCAGATATTAAGGAGCTACAGAAAATATTGACTCAAAATCTCAAACCAGCTGATGAGAAAATTAAAGTAAGAAGCCTAAGAACAGCAGGAAGAAATCTAATAATGGAAATGGAAACAGCAGAGATTACAAATAAAATTATTAACAGCCAAAATTCGAAGAATAAGGATCTTAAAATTGAATCACCCTAAAAGAGAAATCCGCTTGTCATCATGTATGATGTATTAGCAGGAATTAGAGATGAAGAAATGAAGGAAGATATTTTAAGCAAAATTTTGAAGGAATTATAACCAGAGAAGAATTTGAAAAGAACTTCAGACTTAGATTTAAAACAGAGCCAAGGAACAGGGCAACGTTACACCATGCTGTAGAGGTTTCGGTCAAGTTGAGGAAAATGATCATACCAAATGGAAGGATTTTTATACATTTTCAGTCAGTTACAATAAAAGACTTCATCCCCGTAGCAAAATATCTAAAATGCTTTGATTACGGACATGTATCAAAATTTTGTGGCCATTGTGGCGAAGAAGATCACAAGAGGGAAGATTGTTCCTAGAAAGAACAATCACAGATTTAAATACCATGCTATAAACGTAATAAAAAGTGCGGAGGAAAGCAAGATTGGCCAACATATTGCATGATGTGGGAAAGGGTAGTTTCACTATTGATTACACTAGTGTGCATGATATCGGATGGCTGAAAACTAATAAGTGATTCTGACTCACTTTTTATGCTGATTTCAGAACTGCTTTTAGTTTTTTTCCCATCACGTTTATTTTTTTCACAATTTCACTTCAAAAATATAGAGTTGAGCCAGTAGATGATGAGTATTGTTGAAGGGAAATTTATCACTTCTTGGAGGGAAACTTGTCAATACAGACTTGTAAGTCTTTAGGTTGTTACACCTGTAGATGCTGGTTGCTATTTGTAATTTAGGCATTGTTGTTAATATCAGAGGCTTGCATTACTAGTGCTATATCGTGATTGAAGTTATATGTATATTATGTCTACACGCAAGTTTGTGAATAATCCAAATGTTTTCTGCTACATTTGTGGAAATTATACAGTGCTTCAGTAGAGAACTGATATAACAGACTTTGTGAAAAAAAGTGTACCATGCTTATTTTAAAATGAAACTTGGTGACCAAGATAAGGCCTGGGCTCCAAAGACAGTTTGCCGCTATTGTGTTGAGAGGTTAAGATTGTGGATAAAAGGAATGAAATTATGCTGTCATTTGCAATTCCTGTGGTGTGGAGGGAGCCTAAAGACCATCTTAACCCTTTGAAGCACGCATTTAGGAAAAATTGTAAATAATAGATTTAACACTGAAATGTTGGGACAATATCATCTTACAGTGTGCCCCACGGCGATGAATATGATGTGTTATATTGTCCAACAGATGTCACACTATGCCATGCACTAGCTCAACACATGTCACGTATGTCATATGTTTATGCTGCCAACATATAACAAATTAATGCCGCCAAAACGAAAATTAATGCCGCGAATGCGGAAGCGACCACAGAGTGTAGCCCAGGGATCTTAGAAAACCTGTGCTTTATGAATTAATGGAAGGTTACGCTTACGTTAGATTTTTTATTTATGTAAGCTTTCGAAAGGTTAGGTTTAGGTTAGTTTTTTTTATATAAGCTTACGTTTCTGAATTCACGAAAGGTTAGGTTTAGGTTAGTTTTTTTTATATAAGCTTACGTTTCTGAATTCACGAAAGGTTAGGTTTAGGTTAGTTTTTTTATATAAGCTTACGTTTCTGAATTCACGAAAGGTTAGGTTTAGGTTAGTTTTTTTTATATAAGCTTACGTTTCTGAATTCACGAAAGGTTAGGTTTAGGTTAATTTTTTTATATAAGCTTACGTTTCTGAATTCAGGAAAGGTTAGGTTTAGGTTAGTTTTTTTTATATAAGCTTACGTTTCTGAATTCACGAAAGGATAGGTTTAGGTTAGTTTTTTTTATATAAGCTTACGTTTCTGAATTCACGAAAGGTTAGGTTTAGGTTAGTTTTTTTATATAACCATAGGCTTCTGAATTACCTTTATATATATCCTTGTTTTAATTTTTTACCACTGTTTACATCAAAGCACGCGAGCGAAGCGAGCGTGCGTTCCTAAACTTACGTTTCTGATTCACGGGAGGTTAGGTAAGGTTAGGTTTAGTTTTTTTTATATCAGCTTACGTTAATGGATTCACGGAAGGTTAGGTTTAGGTTAGTTTTTTTTATATAAGCTTATGTTTCTGAATTCACGAAAGGTTAGGTTTAGGTTAGTGTTTTTATATAAGCTTACGTTTCTGAATTCACGAAAGGTTAGGTTTAGGTTAGTTTTTTTATATAACCATAGGCTTCTGAATTACCTTTATATATATCCTTGTTTTAATTTTTTACCACTGTTTACATCAAAGCACGCGAGCGAAGCGAGCGTGCGTTCCTAAACTTACGTTTCTGATTCACGGGAGGTTAGGTAAGGTTAGGTTTAGTTTTTTTTATATCAGCTTACGTTAATGGATTCACGGAAGGTTAGGTTTAGGTTAGTTTTTTTTATATAAGCTTATGTTTCTGAATTCACGAAAGGTTAGGTTTAGGTTAGTGTTTTTATATAAGCTTACGTTTCTGAATTCACGAAAGGTTAGGTTTAGGTTAGTTTTTTTATATAAGCTTGTGTTTCTGAATTCACGAAAGGTTAGGTTTAGGTTAGTTTTTTACTTTCTCTACTACGTATAGTAAGTAGGGGAAGTATTGCATTCCACCCAAAAATTCGATACCGAGATTTCACCGGAAATACATGTTTTGAGAATCACTGAATCCAAAAAAAGCATTTTTGGAAACATGTCCGTGTGTGTGTCTGTCTGTGTGTCTGTGTGTCTGTCTGTCTGTGTGTCTGTGTGTCTGTGAACAGCATAACTCAAAAACGAACAGTCGGATAAACACCAAACTTGGTATTTAGGTTCAGTATCTTCCAGAGATGCGACACGAAGGTTTTCAAGAAAATCCCCCCACCCCAGACTACCCTTTACATGGAACATTTTTCGAAAATTTTAATTTTCTCAAAAACGGCTCTAACGATTTTCATTAAAATATCATATGTTTAAGATATTGTCATGACAAATAAAATGTATATCTCGAATTTTCTGGGAATGTCTCCAAAAATATTCTTCATTGTGAACGACTTTTGCATAACTGGTAAACCATAAGAGATAGACAAAATTTTACTACACAAAAAATGTAGATCGCGTTAAAATACACAACTTATGTCATATACGTTTCTTTTGTTGAGTGAACCGTTTTCGAGATATTGCTTGTTATTTCCTTAAATTTTCCAATACTTATACTTTTTCTCAAATTCGTTATTCATTTTTTTTATGTCCTGAACATGCAAAGAGAATGGAATTCGCCACATAGCAACCAGCGTTAAAATATTTGACTATCGCTTAAAAGCTACCATATTCCCCTTGCATCTACAAGAAAATTACCAATAAGATTGACATCTCGATATCTCGATTAACATGAAGCATATGGAGAATAGGCGTTTGTAAAATTAGATTGTACAAGAGTAGGGAAAGTCATGTGAGTGTAACACATCAGATTTTTTATATAAGCATAGGTTTCTGAATTACCTTTATATATATATATATATCCTTGTTTTAATTTGTTACCATTGGTTACATCAAAGCACGCGAGCGAAGCGAGCGTGCGTTCCTAAGCTTACGTTTCTAATTCACGGGAGGTTAGGTTTAGTTTTTTTTATATAAGCTTACGTTTATGGATTCACGGAAGGTTAGGTTTAGGTTAGGTTTTTTTTATATAAGCTTACGTTTATGGATTCACGGAAGGTTAGGTTTAGGTTAGGTTTTTTTATATAAGCTTACGTTTGAATTCACTAAAGGTTGGTTTTTTTATATAAGCTTACGTTTCTGAATTCATGAAAGGTTAGGTTTAGGTTAGTTTTTTTATATAAGCTTACATTTATGGATTCACGGAAGGTTAGGTTTAGGTTAGTTTTTTTTATATAAGCTTACGTTTCTGAGTTCACGAAAGGTTAGATTTAGGTTAGTTTTTTTATATAAGCTTACGTTTCTCAATTCACGAAAAGTTAGGTTTAGGTTAGTTTTTTTTTATATAAGCATAGCACGTGTTGAGTTAGAATGCTAAAGACAGTATTCTCACATCCCGTGCAAACCATTTTGCTTTATATTAAATACGCACTGTTAATTTGCACGCGTTGCGTTTCAACAAAATCGCAGAACAACAACAACAAATAGCGGTAACAACGGCGCATCGCATTTTTAGCCGATTTCACAGTTTTATTTACGTTGGCAGTACCCAATTTGCATGTAATTTTTTGCAAAATGGCTACGTTTGTTTACTTCCTGACGCGATTTTCCTATATAACTAAAATACCTTAAACGGGCAGGCAGGTGGGCACCAGCTATAGACGAGACCACATCGTGTTCTAAGCTCACTCTTAAGGTAATTTATTCGCTTTATAAGCATTTTCTACGGGCACACTATAAGATAATATTAGCCAAATGTTGTTTATATATGTGTAAGAAAAATCATCAAGTGTTAAGATTATACTATTTTAAATTTATAACTAAAAAGAGTGGTGGTTTCATGGTGAAACCACTATGCATTACAGCATTAGCATTGACTCATTTTGAGTGGAAGCTAAAGAAACAGTTTTTTGTCTCATTCAGACAGAGTGCCACTCCACAAGTGTCACAAGTCTATTTACTTCTGTGTGGATTGTCTTTAGTGCTGCATTCGGCACAGCGTCTTGAAGTTCCACGCACAGGCATATGTGCTACCTTGTCAAATGTCTTCTCATAGGGGACGATGGGTTTGAAATAACTCACGATCTTGGTAAGAGGTTTGCTTCCTTTAGGTGATGACAGTGTAGCTCCAACCAAACCATCAACAACCGCTAATCTGAGATTCTTCAAGGATAGATTTGCACCTTCACTTCGTATTGAGTACAGGCTATAGGCATTAGTTATAGTGACATGACAAAAATGCCAAAAAATTCGATGGCACCATTTTCTACATTTTCTATCAATCTCGTACAAGGACTTCAGCATATCTGCTTTGACAACATATCCCATATGCTTGTTGTAGTCCTTGACTAGCTAAGGGCAACTAATTTATGAGATGGTTCCATCTTTTTCTTTCCTTGAAGTGATGGTAACAATAGTAGGATCATGAAAATTTGAAAGGAAGAGTATGGACCTCCTATCCTTCGACTTCAACCAGGATATACCAGCGTATGATGTGTGGCTTTCACTATCACCACGTTTCATATCGATATCCTTCATTTCTTCCTTTGGTAGACCAACACACCCACGTCTGACTGTTCCACATGCAGTGATTTTTTGCTGCTTCAAGAGATCATCAGCTCCACACTTGTGAAATAGTTATCAAAGAAGACCTTGTGGTGGGCACCAATCAATACTTTAGTTAGATCTTCTACTACTCTTTCACCCAAATTCAGCTCCCTAGCATTGTCCACTTTTCCAGTATACATTTGGAATTCACAAACAAAGCCAGTTTCATCTGCACGAATCCAAACTTTATATCCTCTCTTTATAGGTTTTTGGTGGCATATACTGCTTGAAAGAACTGCGATCCTGGAATTTTATCATTTCTTTCATCCACAGATTGGTACTGGCCTGGGACGTAACACTCTTTGTATGTTCTGCTTAGAGTATCCAGTAGTGGCCGAAGCTTGTAAAGTTTGTCATAGCCTGGATCTCCTGGTTTTGGCTGAAGAATGTTGTTGTTCAGATGAAGATTGGTCAGAAACCAGCCAAATCTATTTACGGACATTAGCGTTGAAATGTATGTATCTCTAAGTTGTGGATTACTTGACCAGTAATCTCTATATGAGGGCTGTTTTTTCACTCCCATTAGAATATTTATGGCCAAGAAAACCCTTATTTCATCCAAAGAGGCCGGTTCAAATTGTTTATCTGACTGGGTAGCATACAAATTAGTTTAATACAATATATGCTCTAGTATTTCTGCAGTAAATATGTGCAAGAAAATATCAATAGTGGATTCCACAGTTTCAGGAATATTGGGACCATAATCCTTCACAAAAACATCACTCTCGAATTACGTCGCTTTTTCTCCCATATTTCATCCATATTTGACAATCTGACACTTAGTGGTTTCTCATCATTACTATCTTCAAAACACTCATCAGGGACACTAAGCTCACCACTGTTCTCATCTTCGATTTCAATTGTACAAACAGGGTCATTTACAGTAGCTGCCACTTCCACTTCGTCACTATCATAAAAATATTGTCAACAGATACAAGATCGCTAGGGATTTCATTCAGTATGTCATTTATGTTATTCTCCAAATTATCCCAAATCAGATAACCACAATGATCCCAAGTTCTCCTTGTAGCCATTTCAACTGACCTGAAATAAAACGAACATTTTGTAGGTTATGGTGTCTATCTATCCTACTTGCATGGTGGTTACGTCTAGAAACCACTAATATTTATATAATAATGGCACTGCAATTCAAGTATATGCATTTTTAGCAATCAAAGCGTATTCAGAACATTTAGAAGAAACAAAAAAAAACATATAAAAATATACCTAGATCTAATATTTCAGCATGTAACAAAAATGAAAATGTTTACTACTGCTCCCGCAACAAAGCAAGCTGCCCCAACACCTAGCAACTGGGTTTATACAGGCTGGCCATACAAAAACCAGAGTAGTAAAATTTACCTATGCTTGTTAACGGCCAGTGGTGGCAGCGAGGTGGTAGCAAAGTGGAACCGCCATGCAGCAAGGAAGAAAATGCCCCATGCCACTATGCTTTAAAGGGTTAAAGACTGTTATTTCTGTTTAGTTAATGTTCAGGGGTGCAATTCGAAAAATAAGAAACACATTGTGTATCTAAGTATTCCTTCAGCCATCAGGCCAGTTTCACACGGAGAAGATCTGCCTGCTCCTCTTCTTCAGCTATTTTAGAGAACTTGGAAGAAGATGGTGTTGAAAGTGAACCTCATGCAATCACCGAAGACGATTCTAATGATGTCTACCGCCCTGAATACGACGTGACTCCACAACTGTTCTTTCAGAGTGAACTAAATGATCTAGTACGTGATTTGAATTTGTCTAAGGAATCTGAAGAGTTACTAGGCTCCCGTCTTAAAACTAAGAATCTTCTGGAACCAGGAATACATTGCTCATGGTACAGACACAGAGAACAAGAGCTAGTTCTTTTTACTTTCTCTACTACGTGTAGTAAGTAGGGGAAGTATTGCATTCCACCCAAAAATTCGATACCGAGATTGCACCGGAAATACATGTTTTGAGACCTCCTGAATCCAAAAAAAGCATTTTTGGAAACATGTCCGTGTGTGTGTCTGTGAACAGCATAACTCAGAAACGAACAGTCGGATAAACACCAAACTTGGTATTTAGGTTCAGTATCTTCCAGAGATGCGACACGAAGGTTTTCAAGAAAATCCCCCACCCCAGATTACCCTTTACATAGAACATTGTTCGAAAATTTTAATTTTCTCGAAAATGGCTCTAACGATTTTGATTATAATATCATATATTTAAGATATTGTCATGAGAAATGAAATGTATACCTCGAATTTTCTGGGAATGTCTCCAAAAGTATTCTTGATTGTGAACGACTTTTGCATAACTGGTAAACCATAAGAGATAGACAAAATTTTACTAAACAAAAAATGTAGATCGCGTTAAAATACACAATTTATGTCATATACATTTTGTTTGTTGAGTGAACCATTTTCGAGATATTGCTTGTTATTCCTTTAAATTTTCCAATACTTATACTTTTCTCAAATTCGTTATTCATTTTTTATGTCCTGGACATGCAAAGAGAATGGAATGCGCCACATAGCAACCAGCGCTTAAAATATTTGACTAGCGCTTAAAACCTACCATATTCCCCTTGCATCTACAAGAAAATTAGCAATAAGATTGACATCTCGATATCTCAATTAACATGAAGCATATGGAGAATAAGCGTTTGTACAAATAGTTTGTACAAGAGTAGAGAAAGTCATGTGAGTGTAACACATCAGATTTTTTCTCACAGATCGAGGCCTCGGTTTACTGCAATAACATAAACGAGTAAATGCACTTTTCTGACATTGAACATGATCCTACTCAGTGGAGACCTTTTCTATAAATTCATCAAAGAGGAGCCTGAAATGCGTGTTACTGCATTATGGGAATCTGTATGGGTCCATTCCTGTCGCACATTCAGTTCAAATGAAAGAGACAGTTGAAAACATGAAGATACTTTTAACAATACGAGGAACACAAATGGCGTATCTGCGGTGATTTCGAAGTTATTGGAATACTATTAGGACAAAAAACTGGGTTCATAAAAATGCCTTGTTTTCTGTGCGAATGGGACAGTCGGGCAAAGCAAAGACATTGCAGTGTGAAGGTATGGTCACAACGGAGAAACTTGTTGCCTGGAACTGAAAGCATCCTGCACGAACCGCTTGTAGAGAGACAAAAGATATTGCTTCCGCCACACACATAAAATTGGGCTTGATAAAGCAATTTGTAAGGGCTCTACCACAGGATGGACCCTGCTTCAAGTACCTTTCCAAGAAATTTCCCTTAATTATGAAAGGGGATATACCATACTTATATAAGAGTTGTACAGTAGTAAGATAATTCACCAAGAAACATGTTAAAATACTCAACATCAACATTTGTGCAGAGCAAATTGTACGAAACGGGCGAACTAGCAAATTACAGGAAAAACATAATTCGAAGAGCACATCTTTCACCAAGCCATCGAGCAGGGACCCGGTAACGGTCAGGAGAAATAGAAAGAGAGAGAACAAAAGGGACGGAGATTTTGAACCGGCTTCACAACGCGCCAGGGTGACGCGCAAGGGCACGCATTTGGAGCAACATATTCTCATACATTTTAAGGTAACGCGGTCTGAGGACCAATTAGAAACGTCGTTACATTTTAAAACGCAGAGGTGAGCATCACTAGACTCAGGTATATAAGAGCAAAGAAGTCCCCAGAGCCTTCTCTCTCTCTCTCTCTCTCCCTCCCTCCAAGAATTTCGTCGGTAGGAAGTGTTACGCTCTTAGCGAAAGATGCACGTGTATGCAAACGGGTGGGAGTGCGTGTGCAAATAGTTAGGCTCTTGACTTATTTAAAGTGGTGGGATTGGAATATTGGGAAAAGCTAGCCGTCCATAAATATTTAAATTGTTAATAAACTACACTTAGTAAGGGAAATGAAGTATATTTTTAATTTGCCTCACCCACGATAACCCTGAGAACCAAGAGTTATATATATATAGGGAAAAGTTAGGAATGGAAAACTCAACAGCCGACGAGCATCCATAGCCAAAGAACAACACTGCAGCAGATAGCATCAACCCAAGAACGACGATTTCCCGCTACAAATAGCGCCCAACAACCGTTTCCCGCTACAAATGCCGCCAACTTGGTTTCATTAAAGGAGTCAAGGAGGCACCGCACATCAGCTTCGAGGGATTCATCACCCACACTACTAGACCTTCCAGAACTTCCAATCTACAAAGAGTAACGTACCAAAATATAATTTATAAGTTATATCAGTCTCAATTGTTACCTTTTAAAATTGCATGTTGCTCAGAAACAACAAAATTATAATCATGGCTGAAAAATCCAATGCTGACACCCATGTAGAGGGAGAATCCAGTGCTCCACCTCTGGGCCAGCATAATAATCACAGACTACCTGAGTCACATACTATTGCAACGCAAAACATACAAGATGAGGTCACAATTAATGTAGTAGAATCCGGACACAGCTCTGCCAATTTAATGCAGATGCTGCAGTCCATGCTCACATCAACATTGAGAGATGCGAATAGACAATTACAAGAAATAATCACAACAAATAGCCAACAATTACAAGAAAATATTACAACAAATAGCCAACAATTACATGAACAATTACAAGAAAAAATCATAACAAATAGCCAACAATTACATGAACAATTACAAGAAAATAGCATAACGAATAGCCAACAATTACAGGAACGATTGCAAGAAAAAATCACAGCAAATAGCCAACATGGACAGGAAATGTTCGTAGCTAGCAATCAACAACTGAACAATGCACAGGAAATGTTAGTTTCTAGTAAACAGCAATTACAGGAACAGAATCACAACAAATAGCCAGCATATTCGAGAAATGTTAGAATAAATCAGTTTAGGGCAGGAAAACATTCAATCAGAGATTTTAACATAAAAACAAAAGTTGCAAGTAAATAAAGGTGAAATAGCCACTTTGTCCGAATTTGTCACTGCACAAGTAGACACAACAGCTAAGAACGAAATAATGCAAAACCAGTTAGAGCAGGTAAAAGAAACCTTAGCACATAGCCAACAAGCATTAGCAGACAGGGTAGATTCGGAACTCACAGCAGTTAAGAAAGTGGTAACTGCATCTCAGGTAGCCAATTCATATGAAATTAACGAACTTAGAAATGTTGTACAAACAATGAATGCAGTGCATGACAAAGAAATTAATGAGTTAAGGAATTCTGTACAAAGATTGGAACAGGCACCTACTGCAAGTTCAAGTTCACCTAGGGAATGCCAAAGATCGGCGGAACCCGGCAGCACTTCATTGTTACCGGGCGAAGCCTCCAACAATTTGCATAATTCATGTAATTATGATGTGCATGCTAGAAGTGTAACGCCACCGGTCACCTGCTCTCATAACAACAGTAATTTAAATTCGCACTTGTTAAATGAGCTGTCACCCCCAATATTTGATGAGGTTAAAGGAGATCACCCAAAATAATTTATTGGTGAATTGGAACAATACTTTAGACTTAATGCAACTCCCGATGAGATAAAATTAATTGTGAGAAAATTATTAAAAGGGCGTGCACTGAACTGGCTGCGTCTCACGTTGGGGGATTCTTTGTCGTACAGTGAATTTAAACAGGCTTTTCTATTATGTTACTGGGGACAAACAGAGGTTAACAAAGTAAGACTACAGCTCAACAATGGCCGCTATAACCAGAATATTCACGGCAGCTTGATTGATTACGTACTCAAATTGGCACAAAAGAGCAAAACAAATAGAGCCGCTACTGTCAGATACAGAGGTGATTGCTCTACTCATCAACCATTTGACCCTCAAATAAGGAATGGTTTAATTGTTGCCCAACCGCAAATGATTTCCAAAATACTGGAGCTCATCACAGCGTTCGACCAGAAGCCCAGCACAAGCAACACGTGGTAAACACAGCGGAGTGCCTATCCACAAGATGGCCGCCAGTCACCACCATTTTCGGGGACCGGGGCAAGAGCCCCTCAATATAAGAACGGCACCCGACGTCACCAAGGAATAGATTCCAGCCACCACGATATGAGAGAAGACAGCAACCATATCAACCTAATAAACAGAGGCCACATGGAAGAGAAGCACACATTAACAATATCCGCTATACAGGACGGAGCTATTATCACCAAGATAGCCGCAACACTGGAGGCAGAAACTCGCCTGATCGAAACGTGCACCAAGGAAACCGCGACAGACGCCGGAGATATTCCAATGGATCAGGGAGACACAGTCCAGTACTCTAGCAGATTATTGAAAACACAAACATTGGGAGAAGATGGGGATCAAACCCGGAATTCAACAATGACCATCCAAGCACAAGCAATAATCAGAATCCGGGAAACCAAGCCCAGGTATTTGCAGGGACCAGGTAAACACCTTACACACTGCTGACAGAACAAAATCGTCTAACTCAGGGCCCATTGCTTCGATACAAAAGTGCAACAATGGCGTAGGATGTAACAATACTAACAAGATATTAGAAACTAAGGAAAACAATGAATCGCCGAGAATTACAGTGGACATAATGGATATCACCACAGCAGTACTCTTAGACACTGGAGCAAATATTTGTGTTCCGAAGATTATTTTCAACAATTGTTAAACAGAAAAATTAAAATAATGTCGCTACCCACCAAAAATATTTATTGTAATGTGGCAGTATCAAAAAGGGCAGAACGGGTAAAGCACCAAGCCATGTTTTCCATTAAAATAGAAAATAAAATATTTAACGTAATTTTCTTAATTGTGCCACGACTGCAACAAAGAGTGATTATGTGCAGATTTCTTTTATGTTTGGGGAGCCATTATCAATTTTGAGGAAAAATGTCTATCGTTTGAACAGGGAACTATTCAAGTACCGTTCGACGAAGAAAATTTAAATAAAAACAGCGGTCCCACCGAGGAAGAAAGGCGACTTCAAGAGGAGGAATTTTTTGTGGAAACAATCACGGTACAAGATGAATTTATGATCGACATTATCAACATGAATAAAGAATCACAGAACATTACTACAGAAGGCGAGGATTGCGAAGAAGCACTTTATGTTCACACGCAAGCTATTAACGAAAGGTCGGAACACTTTGACCTGTATATGTTGCATGCCGACCGCTGCTAAGGGAGAAAAAACCGGTCCAGGCCTCGCTTCAAGAGGTGTTCACAGCCGACAAGGACCTCGCGGTTCAGATAAGACACACGGTAGCAGCGACACAAGGCCTGTCGGATCACCAGAGAAAACGATTATCACTTTACTTTGGAAGAACAAGGAAGTTTTTTCATTGCAACCAGGACGTTGTTCAGCCTACACACATTCTTTTGAAATCAAAACAATTGCCCCATATACACATAAGTGCCGCAACCTACCATTTGTGATAAGGGAGCAGGCTGATGATGTTATCGCAGAAATGATCAATAACGAAATAATAGAACTTTCCAACTCAAAGTATATCAATCCATGTTGGGTGAGAAAGTCAAACGGCAAACTACGCATGGCCTTAGACGCCAGGAAGCTAAATTCAGTCACACTGCCCGACCATTTCAGAACTGAAGTATCGACCAACTACTGGCGCGTGTAAAACGCGGGAAATATTTTTCAAGTATAGATCTAGTACAAGCCTTCTGGCAGATTCCGCTACAAGAAAACTTAAGGCAACTTACAGGCTTCCTTCACAAAGGAAAAATATTTTCTTTCAAAGTTGTCCCTTTTGGATTATCTACAAGCAGCGCAGCACTTCTACGAGCAGTCCATTCCTTGTTTGGTGAAACCACAGCCAACTTTGTTGTACAATATGAGGATGATTTTTTAATGTACGACTCTGATATTGACCAACAAATACGCCATATTGATTGTCTTATCTACTCTAAAGAACTATGGGATGACAATCAACACTGAGAAATGTCGCTTCTTTGTCAGTGAAATGAACTTTCTGGGATACATCATATCCAAAGACGGTATAAAACCAAACCCAGAACGAATTGAAAGCATACGCCAGATACCCGAGCCCAGGAACTTGAAACAATTCAGAAGATTCTTCGGCATCATCCAATACCAAAGTAAATTTCTAGCGAACTTCGCCAAAGAAGCTGCGCCACTCAGAAAACTTCTGCAGAAAAATGTAAAATAGACCTGGAAGGAAAAAGAAAAGGATGCATTCCAAAGAATAAAAGAATTGTTCGCTAAAACGGTACTATTGTAACGACCAATAGACGGTGTGCCCTTTCACATATATTTGGATGCTAGCGTGGGAGGTTATGGAAGTGCATTATGCCAGAAAGAGAAGACAATATGCACGTATACGCCACTGCATCAAGAGGACTGACCACAACAGAAAGAAACGCCTGTGTCAGTGAAATGGAAATTGGGGTCATATACTCCTCCTTGCAGACATTTAAGCAGTTTATTTACAACTGCAAGATAATAATACACACAGTTCACATAAGCTTAGAATTTATCAACCAATTTAAATTAACCAGTAGCAAGACTTCACGTTACATCCATGAAATTTTGTCTTACGATGTGGATATAATACACATATCCGGGGTCGTTAACGTTTTCAGTGATGTGGTATCTCGACTCCCGCGGTGCAACTCGCTACCGGAAAGCAACAGCAGGCCTTTCCATGAGATTAAAATTATGACCTTACAGATAGAGAGCAAACAAAGTATCACAAAATCTCTAAGAGACATAAAATTGTGGCAGGAGAACGATGAAGAGACAAGAACACTGTTATAAACGGCACCAGAGATAACAGGGAATCCTACAGCCACAATTGGCAAACATCAAAACGTCTTACATAAATTACATGGTGATCCACCGAGGTGGAAGACGTACATACCAAAAACACTCAAAACATTATTGATAGCCGCATTCCATCAATCGCTCGTCCATGCTGGATCAGAGCGTACAGCATTAAACATTTCAGAACATTTCTATGTAAAGAAACTACACCAAAAGGTCAGAAAAATTATACCAACCTGCAAACTGTGCCAATTAGCAAAACAGACAAACGTGAAGTTTGACACACAGATGCAGCCAGTAATCTGGGAACAGCCGAGAATGCTGATTTGCATGGACACACACAGTCCGTTACCAACTAGCAAACTTGGCACAAAATTCATTCTGGTATTTTTAGACGTTGTTTTCGAAGTACACGAAAATATATCCCATAAAGGACATTAAAGTCAGGACATGTGCCAGAAAGTTACTCAATGATAACATTCCAAAATGTGGAATGATAAGCTCCCTCTTATGTGACAATGCTACGGCTCACAGGAGCAAGTTATTTAAAAAGGCACTAAGCGAAAAAGGAATAAAATTGTATCACAGCTCCAACTATTATTCACAAGGGAACATGTCAGAGCGCATTCTAAGGGATATTACCGGTTATTTTAGAATTTTAAACCACAAACGCCACACAGGATGGTATGACCATTGCAAAAACATTGAGTTTATCATCAATAATTCGGTGAACGCTACTACAGGCTACGCGCCGGTTCAACTGCAATTTGGAAGGAAATCGGAACCCTTACTTAAGAACACGCCGGGAACTATACCTAAGGGACTGGAGGAAACACCGCTGGAACAATGCCGGAAAGCCCTGGAAGGAATTCGGAAAATGGCAGACCAGAGGAAAAAATCAGCTAAGAGGCACCGGAGGAAGTGGACACCACAACTTGGAGACCTCATTCTCGTCAGGAATAAGAAGAAATCGCCAGCCTGGAGCAAAGAATATCATCGAATGCACCTATTGTACAGAGGGCCAGCGGAGATAACAGCCCAGTTTGGTCCACACACTTGCCAATTAAAGGGTTTAGATAACAAAATTTGGGGTACCTATCTTCGGCAATTGTTAAAACCATTTAAAACGTAAACAAGTTGTTCCAACGCGCTGAACGCTCATAAAAAGTCTTATAATTGTGTATATATAGTAGTAATAATTAGGGTTCATTTTATGTATAATGTCATTGATCACTTTTGGACCGGTCACAGTTTACGTAAAAATAGTAATTTCGCCACGGGCGAGAGAAAAGTTTTTGTGAAGAATATGAGTAACAAGAAATTTAAGAAAATGTTTACACTCATTTATGTATGAAAACAATTTTGACTCTTGCAAACAGTAGCTTAATATTGAATTTAATATTTATAATTTGTACAATAGTTTTAATATTCTAAGTATAAGGGTTCATTCAAATAATTTGTGTCTTAATGGCTAAAGAAGGACAATAGTAAATTCAATGCATTATGAAAAAGTTTGTAAAATCCAACAAAAATAATGAACTAAACTTCGAGGGTTAATTGAGAATGATTAACACTTGTTTTTCGTATGTTACAACTATAATTTATGGTTAATGTCACATCAAAGAGCAGGCACCGCGGCCGACACTGTAGCATCTTAATTAGCTACACACACACATTGTAATTAGTTATAAGCAGTTCACACAATATGGTGTGAAGTGGCCTAGAAATACAGGCAACCAAAGGGCTAGTGCAAGTGAATCAGTGAAATAGTGAAAACGAGCCCAAAAATACCGATTTTCGGTAAAGTGGGAACGGCAAACTATGGTGAAACCACCTCCGAAAACGAAGAGCAAAAAGTGTATTTTGTTTTTCTTTCTCTTTTCCTTGTGCTACTTAAACAGCACACAAACAAACACCAGTCGTGCTGCACACTTAAAAACAATACGAAGATACTTCACATTACAGCACAATTAAATTATCAATGTCTACAATATTGTACATACTTGTCATTACTTCTTTCATTGTTAGTTTTAAGCAGGTTATTTGTGTATTATGCATTTATAGTGTTTAGTTCGGGGACATTCATCTATGTTCTAAAAATGTCCATGTTGGAATTTTAGGTAACATAGCTGCGGGCATTTGAAAGGGGATATAGCACACACATATAAGAATTGTACAGTAGTAAGATAATTCACCAAGAAACATGTTAAAATACTCAACATCAAAATTTGTACAGAGCAAATTGTAAGAAACGGGCGAGCTAGCAAATTACAGGAAAAACATAATTCGAAGTAGAGCACACCTTTCACCAAGCCAACGAGCAGGGAACCGGTAACGGCCAGGAGAAATAGAAAGAGAGAGAACAGAAAGAGACAGAGATATTGAACCGGCTTCACAACGCGCCAGGGTGACGCGTAAGCGCACGAATTTGGAGCAACATATTCTCATACATGTTGAGGTAACGCGGTCTGAGGACCAATTAGAAATGTCGTTACATTTTTAAACGCAGAGGTGAGCGTCACTAGGCTCAGGTATATAAGAGCAAACAAGACCCCAGAGCCTACTCTCTCTCTTCAAGAATTTCGTTGGTACGAAGTGTTACGCTCTTAGCAAAAGATGCACGTGTGTGCAAACAGATGGGAGTGTGTGTGCAGATAGTTAGGCTCCTGACTTATTTAAAGTGGTGGGATTGGAATATTGGGAAAAGCTAGCCGCCCATAAATATTTAAATTGTTAATAAACTTCACTTAGTAAGGGAAATGAAGTATATTTTTAATTTGCCTCACCCACAATAACCCTGAGAAGCAAGAGTTAGATATATATAGGGAAAAGTTAGGAATGGAAAACTCAACAGCCGATGAGCATCCATAGCCGAGGAACAACACTGCAGCAGATAGCATCAACCCAAGAACGACGATTTCCCGCTACAAACAGCGCCCAACAACCGTTTCCCGCTACAATTACACAAGGCAAATTTAAGGCTGGAGGTTTTGTTGGTCCTCAAATAAAGAATTTGATGAAGGATGAAGATTTTGAGAAGACAATGAATGAGAGAGAAGTAGAAGCATGGACCGCCTTCCGATCAGTTACTGAAAACTTCTTAGGCAATAACAAAGATCCTAATTACAAGGCCATTGTCGAAACAATGTTGGAAAATTTCAAGAAGGTAGGTTGTAACATGAGTGTAAAGGTGCATTTTCTGCATTCGCATATCGACTACTTTCCAGAAAATCTGGGACATTATACTCATTAAACATCTTTGAAAAGATGCAACTGTACATCTTCTTTGTATTTTACATAATGTAAAATACTAAGCCTTTGCATTCACACCCAGTTGCCAATGAAGACAGTATTCTGAAATTCTATCTGTAAGTTTTTGTATTAGATATTACAGTGCTTTTCCTTTACAGTATGGCCACTGCAGCTTGGACTCCCACCAAAACAGTTATATCGCTGCAATTGCCTCATGTTGTCATAGTTACAGTTATAATTACAACTATAGTAAGCACATACCTTATCATAAGAGAAGTTGGAAATGTCCTCTATACACACACTTCTGGTATCATCTCAAGAAATTTTCATTCACACTTGAGAGTTCTATATCCAATTTCTCTGTGAATTTCTTGCCTAATGTATTCTTTTAATGCTTACAATGTATTAGGGTTATTGGTATACACCTTATTTTGAATGCGATCATCAGGGTTGGTTAAATTTTTGTAATTGGATTTTGCAGAATAAGAGTAATTGATCCATGCTTAATATTCTTCTCTGATGGAAGCATGGTTCCATTTATAAGACCATGTTTCATTGCAAAATAACAGATATTGGAGCACAAGGGAACCTCATTTTACACACAAGATTCCCTTGCATGATGTAAAAAATTGGTATGCAGTAAATGCACACAGAAGGATCTATATTTTTTAATAAATG
Source organism: Deroplatys truncata (assembly GCA_030765065.1). Lineage (NCBI taxonomy): Eukaryota > Metazoa > Arthropoda > Insecta > Mantodea > Mantidae > Deroplatys > Deroplatys truncata. Next base: position 119,504,151 of record CM060979.1, read on the forward strand.
ATAAAGGCACAGAGTTACAGCAATAAGTTACACCATTTCTGAATCGCTGACCAACGTTGAATTTCAGTCTGGAATTTTTCCAGTAAGACTGTTTACCATGCATACAGCTGATGAGTCCTTAAATTTAATTCAAGAAATTCTTGAAGATAGGGTAATTAGTAAAGATTCCCTGGCTTAACTAGGTGATTTATATCTATGGGAGAACTTGAAAAATTAGATGTGAGCAACAAACCCTATGCACTGGAAGAACTACAAGAAAACTATAGGTGAGAAATTCACTCAATTTCAGATATTGAACTCCCCAGTGTGAGTGAAAATTTCTGAGAAGATGCCAGAAATATGTGGATAGAGAAGGCAACATATACTATGATAAGGTATGTGTTTATCACCATTGTGGAACTTAAGGAGGTTGCGGGTATATAATAACTGTTTTGGCAGAAGACCAAGCTGTAGCAGCTGTGTGGTGAACACGTGAAGGAAACACACTGTATAAACCAGTGGTTCCCAACCTGGGGGGGGTTGCAGACAACTCAGAAGAAAGCAGAAACATGTGGTCAGACAAGTCAATCATGTTATTCTTCTTACAGTTAGTGAGTGCACTTTTTTTAGGGTTGGCAGCATCAGCTTTACCTCATATGTCACCAAGTTCCTGCTGACATAACACATTCAGTCTGCGCTCTGCATTGTTAACTCAGTATTGCAGCTGTTGCACTCTGTAGAAGTAAATAGTATTTTTATTGGTTTTGTATGTTGAGTGAAAATATCTCCCAAAGGAAGACTGTATAATGGAGAATATATTAAGTATGAATTTAATCTTTGAAAAACACAGTGTCCAACTGCCACAGTGTGTTGTGTATCATAATGACCTCAGTAATGAGTGACTCATTGTGACCTGTGCATCTGGAATGTCATCTAACAGCTCTCCTGACATTGAAAAATAAACGAAAGAGCTTTTGTTGGAAAAAGAAATTCTTTAAATCGCATGAAACTGGACTCCTCTTTCAGCAGGAAAATGAGAAAGTTATTGAAGCATCATACGAAATTTTTCTCTTAATGGCAAAAAATAAAAAACCTCATACTATTGGTGAGATGTTAATCAAACCTTCCATTCTTAAAGCAACCAGAATTGTTTTTGGAGAAGATAGTGAAAAAAGGACAAGAAAGATCTTAAATCTTTCAAATAACTGTGCAATAGGTTCAAAGAAATTGTCCTGAATGTGAAACAACAGCTAGTTAAAAGACTGAAAATGTCCCCATTTTTTTGCCTTGCAGTGTGACAATTCTACTGAAATAACTCAACAATGTCACTTAATAGTATACTGCCGATTTGTGGACGAGAAGAAAATAATGGCAGAACTGTTGTTTTCTAAAAACTTGGAAACATAAAAAAGTTCTGATGTATTTTCTGCCATCAATGAATTTTTGGTTAGGTTTGCCTTGGAACAGAGTTATGGGAATTTATACTCATCCAGTACCATCTATGTTAGATGCACGTTCTGGCTTCCTATGTATTGCCAATGGGAAAAAAATCGTAATCTTACTGGCTCTCAGTATGTGATCCACAGACAAGCCTTAGCTTCTAAAATTTTACCTGAGAAACTGAACTCTGCACTGAAAGTGGCTATCAGTGTAGTTAATTTAATTAAGTCAAGTGCTGTGAATACTCATTTTTTCGGATTCCTATCTAATGATCTCAATGCTGAGCACCAACCTTTCATCTTTCATACACAAGTCCGGTGGCTTTTGAAAGGCAATATGCTTAGCAGGCTGTATGAATTGAAATCAGAGGTAGAACTGTTTCTTTTGAGTCAAGGGAAAGCTGAGTTTCGCCATTCATTCACTTTCATTCATTCATTCATTCATTCATTCATAACAGCTTTATATTTTCTCTAGCATACCTTGCGGACTTCTTTGAAATCTTGAATAATCTGAATTTGAAACTGCAAGGTAGACACACCACAGTAATGGATGCTAATGATGCTATAAGGCCTTCTTGGAGAAGACACAACTATGGAAGCGTTGCCTGGATACTCCCATTACTAACTTTTATTCATTCCCTTGATTCAATGAACTTCTATGTAGGCCACAGTGCAATGTCAATGAGTGGAGAGTTATTATCAGTGAACACCTGAATGGCTTCAAGAAGAGTTGAAGCTTTATTTTCCTGATTTGTCTTCAGAAGACTGCAGTGCAAATTAGCAAGATCTCAGTGGCGGCTCGTGACCTGTTGCAATGGGTGTGCAGTTTGTTACTTGCTCTCTTTCTGATACACACGCACGCGCGCATGCACGCACACACACATACACACACTCAATGCAAAAAAGAAAAGTTGACTCACTAAAAAGCTTTTACAGCTTCCAATCTCTTTCACTGTTTCACATCAGCTTACAGGACATGGCAATGCATGAAGACCATTCGGCAAACTTCTTAGTTGCAAACTGGTCTATTACTCTCTCATTGAAGTCTGAAATATCCCTTACAAGGTTTTTCTCTATTGACAACATGGCTAGAGAGCCAGGCGTTCTTCCGACATCGTGGACCGAAGGAAGGTTTTTATGCACTTTAAACTTGAAAAACACCTTTCAGTTTCACTAGTTGATATTGACACTGTCACAAGTGTTTCAGTAATTTAGAAACTTCACTGAACGTTTTCTCTAGATTATTTTCCACAATAAATCCTAAACGATCTACAGCACCCGATGCATTTCTGAATGCTCTGCGCATGTACATCAATTGCAACTCCGTTCGTAATCTGGTCGTGTCTATGAATGGATATGCTTCAGTTAAGGTATATGTATGTATTTCTCCGGATACGTTTTGTTGTATTCGTCAAATCTTTCGAAAATGAAGTAATTTGACGCGACAAGGTGAATGTGATATGAAAACCTCTCCTTTGCCTGTAGCAGAATCGCGTCACACACCTCTGTCGCAGCAGCTTTTCTTGACAAGTGGTCAACCTTACGTCGTTTTACAGCCTCTCTGAATAACATGGGTTCTCGGCTATATCATCAATGCTTCGTCTAACATCCTTTATTGAACTTCCAAATGTTCCAATGGCAGATTTTGCAAATACTGCATCAATGGATCGTCTTTGGAACTGATTAGATAGCACATCCACATGTGGCATTATAATGAAGAACATTTCTAGCCAGAATAAGAAATATGGCTGTATCAGTTTAAGGCGCAGTCCTCTAGCCTGAACTATTGTGTTGCTTTATTTACTGCTCCTCTCTATGTTCTCTAAATATTCGGTAATTGATTCCTTATGCTCGAAAACTGTTTGCACTAATCGGGATTTGAAATTCCATCTTATTGTTGAAACTCCAGGTATCCTCCTACCTACAATCTCATCCAAAACACGAACTCATTGCGGAGAATTAGAAAAAGATGCAGGAATTTCATTTAATTCCGCGAAAAATATTCCAACTTCCGTATTTTGACTTGCTGCTTGCGCCATAATTAAATTCAATTTGTGTGCATAGCAATGCATGTAGTGAGCGTAAGGGTAATCTTTCTTCACCAATGCCTGTACACCAGCATGCTGCCCACTCATAACATTTGCACCGTCATAACTCTGAGACACGACTTTGTTTTTTTCAGTTTCAGATACCACCATTGAGAGCACGTTTTTTATGCATAGGGAGAGAGTGTTCTCATCTTGTCCATCTGGATTTAAAAATGTCCAGAATCTTTCCGATGGCTTACCATTTGGTAGCAGGTAACGAAACACAACCACCATTTGAAAAAGAGATGAAATATCAGATTTTCGTCGGCAATTACAGCGGTATAGTCTGGTTTAGAAATTTCGCTCTTAATTTCTTCTTGGCATACGTCAAGCATACTACAACAGATCATTCTGTATTTCTTTCGACGTTCCTCGAAAAACGCTGGCCTGCTGGAGATGATCTTTCACCGCGGAATCTAATTCTGCGGTGAAGTTTATCACTCCACGAAACACTCCAGGGTTCAATGAACTTTGACTTTCGTCGTGTCCCATGAGAGCTAACTCGAACGCTCCTCAGAATTTTATGCAAGTAATTATCTGCGACAAGACATATCTGTTCTTAGTAACTTCCTCATTGTGCTTTTCCACATTACGCCTAAAAGCACTGTCTAACTGCTGAGATATATTATATTTTCCCGGAACATTTAGTTCTAATTCGCAATTTAGATGGGCAATTGAGCTCTCATGTTTTGCCATTTTTGTTTTAAATTACCAATATCACCACAATCATTATTTGTCCAGGTGCCGTTTCTCTCACTCGCAAACAATAAACACGGAAAACAGAAGAGCCGGTTAGTTGCTTCACGAGCACATATCCACGAACAACTTTTATACACACTTTCGTTAAACTTTCTTGTAAAAGTCTTCCCTTTACAATTAGTCACTTGAACTAAATCGATTGGTGGCAGCGGTCTGCCTTCGTTTTAATTTGCAGCTTTTCTTCTAAGGATAAACCCAAAAGGTTTATCTCTTTTAGTTTCGCAACGCTATTCATTTTCACACTTACACAGATTCAAATCTACTGCTATGAACCGACTCAGCCACTAGGAACACAAACATAACAAATAAAAATGTAAACACCGTAAGAAATTAACTAACTCAAACTGAAATATTTACCTTAGAATATTATGCAGAATAATTATATGCATTTATAATAGTTTAATCTAAATAGATGTAATGTGTTTGCAGCATTAATATAACTCTCACGTTAATACAGAAAATGGCTAGATTGTACTTAGAAACGTACAGCTGGCTAAGTGTGGAGCAGGTTGATCGCAACTTCTGCTAGACAACAGCGAGGGAAATGGTCGTAGCGAAATTGTATGGGAACGCAGTGCGCTTGAGCCATAGCAATCGCATCTCTTGGGCTTGTCGATTACACTGCGTTAACTCGCCGTACTTTCAAATACAAGCGTTGCCCCGCTCCCCGCGACCTCTCGCCATAAAGTTTCCTTCGCCAGTCGCAAAATCTCGTTTGTACGTCTCTACAGTTTGTTGACCAAATGCACTGGCGTTTGGCAAAGAAGGCGCGGGGAGTTTAAATAAGCTCTTCATACAGAAGAAAGTTTGACATTTGCCCTTCTTGTATACATACCTATAGAGGCAAATGCATATTCACATATAGGGAAAAATTAGTGGGTGTGCATTTGCGAGTATGCGATCACCCAAGAACCGCCACTGCAAGACCCCCCTTCACAACTGATGTGCATGCACTCCCTGATGAAATACAAGAGGATGCAATTGAACTGAAATGTGATTTGAGTGCTAAAAACTGTTTCAAAAACTGGGGTGGGAAGAATTTTGGGCCAATTTCCTTCCATTTAACCAAGAGTGGCAAAGGAAGCCCTTAAGGGAAAGCTTTTAAGGCTTTGTACAGTTCTTATCTACATACATATGTGAAGCCAGATTCTCGACACTAGCCATCATGAAAGCAAAATACTGCAGTCGCCTGAATGTGGAGTATAGCCTTAGATGTGCTTTAACTAGTTTGAAACCAAACATTCAGCAGCTGCTTAAAGAAAAACAATTTAACCACCTTATTGATGTTCTGAATTTTTCTTGTGACTTTCATGACATAAAAGATGTTAGAAGTGAAAAGTGTTGTTCAAATGGAAACAATATCATTAGGTGTTTAGGTAAAGCATAAAGACATTTCTATTTTGGCTACCAAGTCCTTTGAAACACTATAGTTTTGTATTACTTTACATTTGATAACCCTGTTTTACTAAAGTATTTCAGATTATTGTCAAATAAAGTTCTTTGAAAAAAGCAAAAATAAACAAATAAAACAAAACTAAAAAAATAAAATAAGGGAGGTATGTGATATTCGAGGGTTGCAAAAGGGGGGGCACTAGGTACAAAAGGTTGGGAACCATTGTATAAACTATTCCATTATCATAGATAACACCTACTGTTACTTATCATTACTGCCTATACATTTGAGAAACAGAACTTTTCCTATTATTTGTTTACAAAAACATGACAAAAGCAGAGACAATGAGCCAAAACAACTTGCCACAATATAGAGAACTTTATAAGTTTTATCTACTAGGTAACACTTAATTTATTCTTCATATGATAAAAAGTAAGGAATTGGTATATTAATGGGAACTGTGAAAAGTGACACTTGGTCATGCAACAATGGTTTTGTTCTTCTTAGTTTTGTGTCTTCATTGCTTTGTAGCATTCATAAGTTAGAATACATGTGCAGGAAAGCATATGAAAAGCAATAACTTTGAACTCCTAATCTCCCTTATATTTGGGCTAAAATTAATGCATTATTCATACCTCAGCGTAATCTTATTAAGTGGTTGGCACTGAAGTTACACCACTGAAATAACCATATGAAATTACTTGTACATGAAAACAGTGGTTTATTTTATATTATGAATTGGATTGATGCTGACCTGTCATGGAATATTCATAAATTTATATATAAATTTATTGTGTGCAACATAAAACAAAAGTTTAAAAGGGAGCATTCAATACAAGTCATTTACACTTGAACAAAGCGAGTACAATATATAACCCTCAATTATAACTCAGGTGTATATATGTATATCAGTTTCCTATGGCATACTTTTCTGAGGAAATTCCAACTAAACTCTTAGATGTGTTCATATTGCAAAAGCAAAAGCATATTGTCAAAATCATGAAACATGTTTCTATTAGTTTGTCTTAGTTTCATTTCATACATTTTCATCCATTAAAACAAGTACATGTTGTAGGGTACGTCAAATATTATATGTACTATTTACATCAAGTGAGAAATTTCAAATTTTACAATAATTACAGATTTAGAAATTCATCTAAGCTATAAAAGTTGCAGTGTTTTAAGAAATGTAATAATGTCTTTTTAAATTTTTGCTGATTCAATATTTTTTATATACGAGGTGTGATAAAAAATAATGGGAATTTTTTAATTTTGCGAGCTTTATACATTTGATGTTCGACACTTTTGTGTTATCCTGTTGGTACACATGTTCCCGAGGTATGTTTGTATTTTCACATGTTTTGAATATTTAGTTTATTGTTGACAGTTGAAAAAGTTATAAGTGTTTTTTACTTTCGAAAAAAATGGATCAAAGAATTTGCATTAAAATTTGCTTGAAAAACAGAATCAAGTGCAGCACCACATTCGAAATGTTGACTGTGGCTTTTGGCAAATCTACTATGAGTAAGACAAGAGTTAACGAGTGTTATAAACATTTCAAAGAGGGTTAGAGAAGACTTTAAAGTCAACGACCATCCTGGACGCCCTAGCACATCAATTACTGACGACAATGTGGAAGAAGTAAAGAAAATGGTTCTGGAAAATCGCTGAATCACCATCAAAGAGGTTGCTGATGATGCTGGCATATCCTTTGGCTCATGCCAAGCAATTTTTTCGGATGTTTTGTGCATGAAATATGTAGCAGTATAGTTTGTTTTCTGATATTGTTGAATTTCGACCAAAAACGACATTGCTAGACATCGCTCAGGAATTGCTGAATGAAGTTGAAAGTGATCCAGAACTTCTAAAGAAGTTTATAACAGGTAACGAAAATGGGTATGATGTCAAAACTAACGCTCAATTGTCCCAATGGAAACTGCCTGAAGAGCCAAGACTGAAAAATATTCGACAAGTTTGATCACATGTGAAGCTTCTTCTCACTGTTTCCTTCGATTACAATGAGATAGTGCATCAGGAGTTCCTGCCTTATGGTCGTACGGTCAATAAGGAATACTACCTGGAAGTTATACGCTGTTTGCATGAAGTAATTCAAAGAAAACAACCAGAATTGTGGCAAAACCACTCATGGAAATTGCATCACGATAATGCACCTGCTCACACCTCAATGCTTGTTTGTGACTTTTTGCCAAAAAAGAAAAACCCATTATGCTGCCTCAGCCACCGTATTCACCGGACATGGCCCCCTGCAACTTCTTTCTATTCCTGAGGTTGAAGAGAACCATGAAAGGATGATGTTTGACACCATTGATGAGATAAAAACAGAATCGCTGAAGGAGCTGAGCACCGTAACGAAAAGTGAGTTCCAAAAGTGCTTCCAAGATTGGAAAAAGTGCTGGCAGAAGTGTATTATATCTGAGGGGGATTACTTTGAAGGGGACAAAGTTGATGTTGATGATTAATAAAAACTCTTTAAGAAAAACAAAAATTTCTGTTACTTTTTGATCACACCTCATATGTAATCAGGAACTTGTTATATAGCTGTAGACCAGCATATGTGAAGCTATTTTCATGATTAGCTCTCTGTGAATTTACATACATTATTCTTGGCTCTGGTGTTATATATATGAACTTCTGAGTTTCTTTTGAATAAACTTAATTAAGCTTTCATATAGAGAAGAGTTTTATAAATTTAGATGGTTGGTAAAGGCAAAATGTTTGTTTAAAGTGTGGTTTACAACTAGTTGTGGTCGAGGGTTCTGCTATAATTATTTTTTTCTGTGTTCTGAATACTTTTGCACTGTCTTTGGAATTTCTCCAGAAAATGTTACTGTATTATTATACTAGTAAGCAATGAATGTATGTACATTTACATTAGACATGCATTTGACTGGAAACACATTTTACTGAGTTTTTTTTTGGGGGGGGGGAGGGTGGTCAATGTATGTTTGTGTGTTTTCCAATTCAAATTTTTCATCTAATATTAGACCCAAGAATTTGTTCGCTTTTACAGCTGCCCCAGGGTTAATGTGGAATATATTTGATTTTTACTTATCTTTTTATGGAAGTTGGGAGCTGCTGTTTTCTCTTTACTTAAATTAGCATGTTTGCACTGAACCAGTTCAGAATGTATTTCAAACTGTTATCTATATTCAGATTCGCCTTGTTCTTGTTGTCCCCCTTGATACACAAATACTTATATCGACTGCAAGAAGTATTACATTTATGCCTGTCATATTATTTATTTACGTTATTTTTAAATTGCTGTTAGTCTGTAAGCTGTTAGCAAGGGGGTACATAAATATAACTGGAATTCTTTTTTTGTATTGTAAAGCATTCAAGCTGGAGTTTAGTGTTGACAGCAATGGAAAGGTCTGACCTTGAGTGACGAAATGCCATGCATGTCATTTGCCTGGATGTCCTCAGTTGGAGGGAAACCGGTGAAGTAGAAGAGCGTGCATCAATTAGATTTTGCATTCTTCTTGATAAAACACCATCACAAACATTGGAAATGTTGCAGCAAGTCTACTGAGAGTGAGCCATGGGAAAGATGCAGGTTTTTGATGGCAAAAGTGATTTCAGGATGGTAAAAATAACCTTGAGGATGCGTCATGCCCTGGAAGATCCTCAACTTCGAAGACTGACATCAATGCCAATACAATTGATATCTTGTTGAGCAAAGACCATTATTTATCATTACCAAAGATTGCAGAGATTGTGAATATATCCTATGGATCAGCTGAAGAAATTGTACAAAATGTTCTAGGCTATAAGAAGGTTGCAGCAAAGTGGGTCCTCATGTGATCAATGATGAACAGAAGGCTCACTGTGTGGTGACATGTCAATGGAAAGGAAGGCTTTGGCAACAACCAGAATTTTTGGCCACAGTTATCACATGCAAAAAAGTCTGTTTTCATCATTATGACCCAGAGACAAAACAGGAAAGTGCCCAATGGAAACATCCTTCAAATCCAAGACCCAAAAAGGCCAAATTTCAACTAAGTGCAGGAAAAGTCATGCACCTTGTCTTTTTCATTAAGCAAGGCATTGTGTATGCTCACATGGTGGATAAACAATGTACTGTTACTGCTGATTACTATGTTGAGGCAGTATTTTAATACCTGAATAATTTCAATTGTATTTTATAATAAGTAAATTCAATAACAGCCTGCCTTGAAACAATATGTATGTAATAATTATTTAAATTGTATGTAACAGTCATTGCAAATGCTTGTTTTTATTGTAAACATGTTTTAATAATGTTATATGAATACATTACATACTCTAATAATGCAAGAGCTGTAAGAATAATAAGTTTTAAGTTGCTAACAATGAAGCAATAATAAGTTTAAGAGTTTGAATGTTACTAGTCATGATTAGAGCAACGATAATGTTGAGTAACAGTTTAAAATTAGCCAATCAATAGCAAGGAAAAAGTTTAAGTAAAATGCAGATATTCTATTGGACTAGAATTAGCCAATCAGAGCCTTGAAATACCGAAGCTTATGGGTTTAACGGTTGAAATAATGTTCAGTTGCCTGCAAACCTTGGTAGTGACCAGATGGAAGATGTGTTCTCTACAGAAATATTACGTGTGAATCGTAAAATATGTCTATGCGTTAACTAAGTGAAAGCATTAAAGAATCTCACAGCTCTTAAAAAGTGTAGTGCTTTATTAAAATGTGCAAAGGATAAAATAAAAAGAAGTGAATTTTAAAAACTTAAATTCTGTGTATGTCTACAATTATTGTCGTAACGCACCCTGCCTAAGAGATACATGACTCTACAAACATTACTGACGCAGCTGAGGCAAATTCAAACATAAATAATATATAGAAGCAGTTTTAATAACAAAGTTAAATATTATAGTGTCAAACTTGGAGTGTAACAACAAAAACACATCTTTAAATCAGCTTCTCGTATGTAGCAGCATATTGCATAACAACAGTAACTATTACATAATCAAATTCAAACTGACGTCCAAAGCGTGTTGCAAACTTCTTAAATAAAGTAAACTCCAAGAACAATACTTCAAGTTAGCTTCCAATGCATGAAGCATAACAAATTACGTAAACAAATCAACTACTTCAAGTTGACTCCCATACGTGGGGCAGTTAAACCAAAGCAACTAATAAACTACTTCAAGTTGGCACCCAACGTGGGGCAGTTAAACCAAAGCAACTAATAAACTACTTCATTGTTAAATATTGATGAGACCATTAAGGAGGAAAATTGCCAAGAAAAGACCAAACCTTGCTCAGATGGGATGGATTCATCATCAGAATAATGTGCCCACTCATTGCACTATAAAAACTCACGAAACAATCACGGAATTAGGCATTGAGGTGATGCCACATCCACCTTATTCACCAAACCTAGCACCATGTAACTTCCACCTATTTCCTATAGTGAAATAAGAGCTTTAGGGTTGTCATTTTCTTGGTGATCATGAGTTAAACCATACAATTTGGGTACACTCAACAGATTATCCAAAAGGGGCCTTAGGAAGTGTTTTGAACAGTGGACAGAATGCTAGAACCATTGTATTGTGTCCGAAGGAGAATACTTTGAAGGTTTGTAAAAGAATTTGAATAAAGGTGAACTGTGTTTTCCAACAATAAAATAACTCCAGTTATTTTTGACACCCCCTTGTAGAATTGATAACTGTAAGATGTAATATGTACTTGACAAAGCCTTTGAATTTTTGGAACTCTTTTGTGAATAAAATATCCATTAGATTTTTCATGTATAGCTTATCTTAACCTTAAAAGAAGTATGGAGGTAAATGGAATATCTCTGTCTCTATCTAATGCATACATGTTGCCATTAACTTCATCCTTTTCCACTCTCATGCTGTCGCCAAGTTGTTAATAGGGGAGGTCTGAAGCTACAGGGTAACTCCATGAGCTGTCTCAGCTAAACTACAGTTTACAGCTGCTAATAACATGGTGTAAATATTCAGTTGTTATAATTTTCAACTTTGAACACATTATCCTAGAATATTTTTCTCTATCACATTCATTTTTAGAGTATTTATAGATTTCTGTGGGTCTAATTTCTAAAGAAAACAGATTTTTCAATAAACACTCGATACTTGCTGTTTGTATGCTTATCACACAGTAACTAATAAACTAAAGTGTAGAATGCAACAATATATTTTTCTTAGAGTAAACTTTAGTGCTGATACTTTGAATTCTGTATATTTAATAAGATGAGCATTATAATTTTTTAAATTAAATATTTTAGGAAAAATATACCTATATGGTAGAAATGTTAGGCAGCAAGAAACATTTTTGCTATTGGGGGTACAGCAGGGACCAAGCAAGAGAAAATGTTGAGGAGGTTTGGAGAGTTTTTAAAAGAAGCCGTAATCCTGTAACTTATTGCATTCCTTGTGTCCATCTATTCAGCTAACAGGCGCGGGGCAGAAGGCAGTAAAGATTAATGTCAGTTGTAAGGAAGTGTGTACCTTTACAGTAGCGTGTAGAACAATATGAAGTGTTATGTAGGTTAAGAAAATTTTGCAGACAAGCAGAATATTGAATTACATTAAGTCTGATGTGCTGTTTACGAAAATACACTAAGCTTTTTCCTATTATGTATGGTTTCGTAATTATTGGATGATCTCATATAACCATTATATACTCAGCTCTCTTAGATTTCCACGCATTATACATCTTCCTCAGGTCTGTATCTGGTCTTGGTCCCACCCTCTCTTATCATTTGTTTGTTCTAGGTAGGAGAGAGGGTTCCATTATCTGGTAGTGAAAAGAAAGTCACAGTTTGTATTCTGTTGGGGATCAAGCAGTGAGGCAGTATGAAGAAACAAAGATGTGGGTGCAAAAATTCTCCAAACATACTTGTTACATATGTGGTGAATTTACTCCTAAATCTCAACTGAGACGCATTTCTAATGCTCCAAAAACTGCATATAGACATTTTGGTTGTCCGTTAGGTGACAAGGATTGCAATTGGGCACCTCAAGTGACTTGTAAGATGTGTGATGTAAGACTGACTCAGTGGTTAAAGGGTAAGAAAGTGCATTTGTCGTTTGGTTTACCCATGATATGGCATCAAGCAATTAATCATGTAGATGATTGTTACTTTTACTTAACGTATATGACAGGATTTTCCTCAAAAAACAAAAAAGCCATTAAATACTCTGCCCATCTCCCTTTGGTATAAAACCAGTCCCACATGGAGATAATCTATCTATCCCTGTCCCACTTTTACATGGCAAGAACTATCTGAATCCAACAAATCCTCATGTGATGAAACACAAAACCAACTATAAACATCCAAGGATGCTGCTTATATTCCAGAAGAAGAAGAAGCGGAACAACCATACTTAATTACATAGGTGGAACTCAATTATCTGGTGTGCGATCTATATCTACCTAAGCAGTTAGCTGAACTTCTGAGATTTTGTCTTCAACAGTGGAAGGGGTTAAATAAAGATACTAGGTGACAGTGTTCAGTAACAGAATAGTGATTTCTTGCAGTATTTCACAACTACAGATAGTGGTTTCTGTGCAGCATGCAGTGATATGAGTGGATTAATGTTGAAATTAGGTATTACACACAAAGCTGAAGAGTGGCACTTATTTATTGACAGTTCTAAAATAAGTTTAAAAGCTGTGCTATTACACAACGGCAATGAACTGCCTTCTGTACCTGCTGCAAAGAAGGAAACTTAAACTATGTGCCACATTGCTCAAGCCATAAAATACGAAGATCACTGCTGACATATTTGCGGGGACCTTAAAGTGATTGGTCTTTTAATGGGATTGCAAAGTGAATTTACTAAATTTCCATGATGCTACAAACTTAAGAAATGGGTAGAAAGAGCAAATTCGCTCCGGTGCAACATAATGTAAAATGTAAACTATCGGTTGACCCGCAGAATGTGTTTCTTCCACCTTTACACATTAAATTAGTGCTGATGAACTTCGTGAAGGCCATGGACAAAAACAGTGAGGGTTTCAAATATCTCAGAACTGTTTTTCCTGGTTTGAGTGATGCCAAATTAAAAGGAGTATCCGCTGGACCTCAAATTAGTAAAATGGTCAGTGACAACAATTTTGATACAAAATTAAATGTAAAGGAACTTGCAGCATGAAGAGCATTTAAAGGTGTTTCCTTGGTAACAAAAAATAAGTAAAACTATAAACAACTGGTGCAGAACTTTCTTCAAACATACCAGAAATTGGGGTGTAGGATGTGCCTCAAAATTCACTTCCTACATTCCCATTTGGATTTTTTTTCCTGGAGAATTTAGGCTCAGTAAGTGATGAACAAGGTGAACGTTTTCACCAAGAAATTTTGCACATGGAACAACCTTATAAAGGGAGATGGGATGCGTCAATGATGAGTAAGGTGACCAGACGTCCCGTATTAGCCAGGACAGTCCCTTTCTTTGAGTCTCTGTCCTCTCTTTTTTTAATGTATAAATAAGACGCCAAAATGTCCCTTTTTTGTGGCAATGACTTATCACCATAAAATTCCATTAACTATAGTTCTCAAAAATTCAAAATGTCCTGTTTTGCATCAGTTTGATAAAAAATTTAAAGATACAACTGACAAAGCAAGCTGTTTATATGATGGGTCTACAATACATATACACCTGAAACCGTGTGGAGACTTCATTTGGAAAAGTACAGTTGTGGATGACAATTGAACTGTGCCGGTCTGCGCTATCAACAAACAAATCATAATCACTCGTGTTTGATGTGAATGCCAGCAACAATAAGAAAACTGTAAATGCATATGCTTGAGTCAAAAGAAATTCATTACAGCGTGACTTTGGTAGAAGACAGTACTGTGTTCTGCATTTGTGAAATAATAAAATGCAGTGAAGTTTTGTAAACTGTGAATGCTAAAACACTTGAAATTAATAACATGCCACCACCGAAAAGGAAGTGTGTTTTTAATAGTGACCTACAAAAGGAATATCCAAACATTAAAAAAAAGAATTTCTGACTCAAATGTTTGATGCAATAAGTGTGCAGCTACTTTGAGTATAAGCCAGGGAGGGCGATCAGATATATCACAACATATAAACAGTGAAAAACACAAAAGGATGGTGTGTGCAAGTGCTTTTTATAGCACTGTATTGATTAATTTTTTTTAAAAGTGAAAGTTTTGGTGATAAAAATATGAAATTAGCAGCTGTTGAAGGAGTGTTCGCTTACTATACTGTCCACCACAATCAATCTTTCAGATCAATGGACTGTATTTCTAAACTTATCCAATTTGTGAGGAATGACTCCTGAACTAATAATTCTACAGGATTGTTTGGCTGGAGTGATTCCAGAGCCACTATATATGTAAGTTACACATTATTTATTTATTATTAGTTTCAAAACCTTCATGTTTATGACAAACCAATTTTGTGCACTCTCTTTTGTCCCTTGTTTCATTGAGAAAACTTTTAAGTATCCCATTATCTTGTTTAAAAAATATAGTCACCTTAATGATGATTGATTACTGCTGGTTCCTAATAAGAGAGGATCAGACAACACATAAAAAGGAAAAGTCTGAAGCAATCATTCCCTTCAATCACATAAATGTGAGTAGCCATTTTATTTTAATTACCATGTTTTCCACTAAAATAAATAACCACATTACCAGAATTTGAGAGCTTTTCATGCTTTCTTTATTAGAACACACATTCTTGGAACTGCTGAGTTAATTTTAATTTACAATTTATCATGACAGGAATTGCAAAAGATCTAAAGATGATACAGTAAAACTGATTGAAGTTTCGAATTCAGCATATTGAATTCATAAAAATTCACCTTCTTTCATCTCCTCACATTTTTTTAAAGTTCAAGTTTGTTAATTAGTGTTATTTATTTAACATTTTATTTAAATTCTTATGGAGGGAGAAGCTAGGAAGAAACAAAATGTTGGTAAATTAAAAGGAAACATAAATTAATAATGAATGTGTTAGATTATTTAAATCAAATGAGAGTTAGTAATGCAGTAAAAGAAATGGCTTAGGCTACTGGGAGTTCAGAAACAGCGGTGTATAGATAAAGAAGAAAGGAGTGAAAGGGCCTTTAAGGATGCCATCAAAAAATAAAGCAAAATGGGTGGAGGAAACAAAAACATGCTAGGTAATGTGATGGACTAGCGCAATGCTGAGTGCAGTGCATCATTCATTCTTTGCTGTTTGAAAACATTCCACCCACATTGGATGTAATTTTGTCAATGGTAAACAGTGATGATACACTATGAACTTTGATACGGTAATTTGTATCACAAATTATTTAAATGTAAATAATGATTGTAATATGAATATGTATTTTTATGTGACATTGATTTCAGAGGTTTATTAATTGTAATTATTATTAGTAAATAATAATATACGGCTTTACTGAAACTGTCAATAATAACGCAATAATGCAGCGATGGGGTGAGTTGTTTATCATTACCGGGAACAAGGAAGTTACGTAATGTTCGCACGCTTTCGGTAGAAATTTCTAGAATGTTTCCTAAAGCATATGTATTCGTGGTTTTCATTGGATATTAAAATAGACGCTAATGTTGGCGCGTTTTATTAGCCAATAGCAGTTCATTTATAATCTTTAGGCATGTCGAGGAGTGGGAGTATATAAGCCAGGTCCGAGGTAGATCGCCCCACAGTTCAACAAAATTCTCAATACCTTGCACGACGGTCGCCCAGTTCATCAAAATTTCTAGCACGCTGTCTTCAGTTCGTCATAAGTTACGCGCAGCAGAATTACGAGAATCTAAAGTATTATACAGTTAAATATACACAAAGTTGAAGTACGTGAGTTAAAAGTGAGAAGTTATTACAAACAGTTTCAGTTTGGCGAGTATTTACATCAATATGTAAAAGTGTTAGTGCACGTGTTCGACAATAAAAGATTATAAAACAAATTTCGTCATTAAGTGTAATTTCTGGATAAAAGATTCCTTTCCGATTCACAACCTGCACAGAGATAAATGTTCTACCAAGATAAGATGATAGCTAGCCGGAGGACATTTAAAATCAATTATTTCAAAACTGATGCAAATTGCTATGCCAGATGGAGCTACAAACCAAACCAACGAATGACATCACAAGATGGCTTCAACACACGTGATGTAAACAAACATTTGTAAGAATCTCATCGCAAATTGCCGCACCAATGTTGGGGCTAATAAATACCAATATTACGTAAACACATTCTTTCTACTAAAACATATTACGTAAACAACATACCGTTGCATATTGGCTCCACAACGTGGGGCTACAAATACACAAAAACTCATTACGTAAACAAACAACATCCGTTGCATATTGGCTCCCAAATGTGGAGCTACAATTAATTTGAAGTAAATACAACATTAATTCTACTTCAACTTAAACTTTTAATATTTTATATATCCATACTTGTCTGATAGCATATATTTTTATGCCTGTAAACTTGTATTTAAAGTACTAAAAATACAAAGAGGAGGCATAAAGTGCAGATGAAAATTATATGTCTCACAAAAGCCTTAAATGACTGTGCAGATATTTCACTACTTGGTGATATATCATTCACAAATGACATTAAATTGAAAGACTGACTGCAGCTGGGCACCAAGATTTTGAGCGTACATATAGTACATGTGGTAACAGTGCACACCATTTAATCTGCATCATTGTTTAAGCATGAGACGTGTTGTAGGTTATGTAATGTTTAAAAAAATGTTTGTAAAAACATATGAGTAATTGTCCTTGTTAAAGTTGGGGGGAAGGTGTAGGAATGCCTTTTAATATACTAACTTCAAGTAATGGAAATAACATACTGCATTCTTCCACATCTCATGCATTATAACAGTAATGACTGTGAGACGAAGTCAATTTATTTATAGTTTCATTTTTGATATACAAGATAAATGCCAAATTAATGGTGCTAGGCATGTCTCATTGAGTGCAAGAAAGATAAAATCTTTTAAAGACTCTGTGCTATTAATACTGCACAAAACATCAAAATTTAATGTAGTAAACCAGTAATCTTTAAAACATATTCAGTAAATTGAGCTATATTCTTAAACTCATAAATACTCGCAACTTCCAACTTGCAGAAAACATGAAACACCTAATGTCTATAATATGAAAATAAAAGTGTTTCTTGAAAATGATAACTAGTATTTTTCTTCTTAACATACAAGAAACTCTCCTCTCATTTGTAAGTGGGATTTCATTCACGTTGCAAGATTAGCTGGCTGAGGTGATCTCAGAAATTGAAATGGTCTTGGCCAAAAACTGATATTTAGGGCCAATTTCAAGCATTGAAGTTTCATTTAGTCAGTTTTGTGCTTAGCATATTAAATCCACTCATCAGAGCACTATTCTTTTGGTCTGATGTTACTGGTTTCTCCTATTACAAAGCCAAGCAAAATGCTGATCACTTAAATTTAACACTCAAAAGTGGCCTTAGATGCCAATTAAAGCCAAAATCATTTCAATTTCTGAGAAGTATTTCATCTCATTGAGCTAACTGTACAACCCAAGGAAATTCCAGTTTAGAACAAATGGGGTGTTCCTTGTACTTGTAAATAAACATTTTGTTTTAGGTATAAGCCATGGGTCTATCAAAAAAATAAATATTCCCAAAAACTACTTAAATCACCAATTTTCCAAATATCAGATTTTTTTTTCTTTTCATTTTCTAGCACCTACTTATATTACACAGAGGAAATATTGTATTCCACCCAAAACTTAGATACCAAGATTTCACCAGAAATGCATTTTTGAGGCCCCCAAATCCAGAAAATAAAGAAAGCATTTTGTACAAAAATGTCCACAAGTTTGACATCTCCCAAAAATGCTACATGAAAATTTTCAAGAAACTCCTCATCCCAAATACCCTTTACATTCAAATTGTTTTGTTATTTTTTTTATTTCCTTAAAAATGAATGCAACAATTGATTAAAATAATGTATATATTTAAGACATTGACATGGTAAATAAAAACAATGTCTAACCGCTAAAGAGATACAAAGTACTACACAAGGAATGCTGATCCGTTTAAAATACAATTTATGTCAAATAACTTTTTTTTGTGCTATTTTGTTGGCTATTTCCGAGACATCCATCGTTATTTGTTTCTTTTTCAATATTTTAATCATATTTATTTATTTTTAAGTATTTATTGTGCTAAGAGTTTTACAATTTGATTGTCTACTGCACTTTGACCCTGGTCAGTAGACAATCACTACAGTTTATTTACAGTTTACAATTTTCCGTCAATGCATTCTGTAGACAATCACTACAGATTATTTACATTTTACAATTTCTTGTCAATAAATTATCTTGCTTTTTTTTCGGTTTTTTTTTTTTTCATGTCCCATTTCCACTTGTTTTTCACTTTTCATTTATTGATTACTTAACCATCACATTTCACTATAGTTTGCCATTCAAAGTAGGATGCGCTACCTCTTACTTTTCTCTTTCCTCTGTCCAAAGCCATTTATTTTTTACTTTACACAAAAACTGTCCAATGCTTCTAGCGCATATTTTGAAGTGCTGTCACCATTCAGTTGTTTCTCATAGTCATGGAAAGAATAGGCAATTTCAAATGACCCGCTTTTTAAACATTTGACTACTGCTTTGGTTTCCTGCATCCAACAACAAAATGTGTAATGAAACTATTTCTTCAGACGTTTAATGAATTGGTATGGGAAGGCATGTGAATGTAGCATTACATTTTTAATACATTTTGTTCTCTAAAGACCTATAGGTTTGCAAGGGATAGTAAAATGTATTTCACTTTAACCTCTCCTACACTAACTCCCAAGCACATTTGCATATTGGAACAATCTGCTAGAGAACAAATGCGGCTCTGGGAACAAATCACTGTGGTGTAAGTGTACCATCACATATACAGGAAATGCCAAATACATACAACTTATCCAGAGGTTTCAAGGTAACAACGCTCCTGCTGTTCACCACAAACCTATAGAGCACTTCTATTTTCAAGTTTCAAGGAAATAGCTGGACAGATCTAAATGTTGATGATCCTTGCACAAAACTCAAAATAACACATAACTTAATAGAAAATCATTAACCTGCAACCTTATAATTACAAAATTTTAAGAAATTTAAATAGTGAAATTAGATACACAGATTGAATCGTATTCCTAAGGATCATTGGCTCCAAATAAGCTAGCAGTAGAAGCTATATTTATAACTTTTTAAATATGACAAAAAAAATTAATCAACACTTCCTTCATTTCTGAATAAAATATGGTCTGTTGGAAAGTATCCTTCCTGGCAAAAGATAATAGTAACACAGGTTCAGAAAGAAATATTTGAAAATTACAAAGGCACAAGCTTATTCAATAAAAACATTTTTTGTTAATGAGTTGACCACCTAGAATCGAAAACGAGAAGCTCATCAAGAATGCTCTTTAACCCAAGAGCTTTTCTAAGTTTATATTCAATAATTAAAGACAGGAGGTAGCTGCCGCATTGAAATATAGTGGTTAATCTCAGATGAAATAGAGTACAGTTTTATACCCAGGCTAGCAGAAATACCTGGCATTGCTCAGGGCTTTGATGGTTTTGCTAAAACACTTCAAAATATCTATTTACTTACATGAATTAGAACAATTACTATATTGCTGGCCTTAAATTCTTCAAATTTCACCACCACACCTTCATTTTGCCAAATATCTCATTTGTTATGGAATCCCCCAAATTGCCTCCCATCCAACATTTTTTCAACCCCAACCCCATCCCTATTGAGGGGTGGTTTTTCACATTACCAATCCTAAAAGAATGCAAAGAGTAACATTTAAGTTTTTATTATTGAGAAAAATGGCCCATTCATGCTGAATACTTATTGTGACTATTTAGTTTTCACTATTACTTTATTTTCTTCATGATGTAGCGCCATAATGAAATACACATGATATAGCCTCCTCTTTCAGATGGTACACACCCTGGGGAGTCAAACACAAGACTTATCCATTCTCCTGCAGTAGCAGCATATCACAAACTCACTCAAGAGCAGCACTTTTTGTTGCACCAGAAATGCGCTCGTTAACTGACTGACAAGAATGCTTGCTTATATCCCTGAACATTTTCACAGAACATTCTAGAAGGGAAATTTCCTGAAAATTCTGGTTATCTGATGATAGCACTTCTGATGTTTACACTGGGTGAGAGTACTTTTATCCCTCCAACTGCCCGGCAAGACCTTCCAAAACTTAGACCATAGCCACTGTGTCACAATATCCTCAAAACTGACTCACGCCAAACATTTTTCACCTCTACCATTGGAGGGTTGTTTTTGTTATACCACCTTTAAAATAATGAAGAGAACTTGTTTTAAATGTATTTTTATTTAAAAAAATCTGATGTGATACATTCACATGACTTTCTCTACCCCCTATGTGTATTAGTAGGTATACAAACTATTCTTAATAAAGCTTATTTTTCTATCTATTACATTTAATCCAAATACACCTTTGCAAAAACAGCTACATTACACATTTCATTATAAATACAAAGGGAACAGCGATAGTCAAATGTTTAAGAACTAGATGCTATATGTTGGCCTTATAATTCTGTACTGTTTCCATGCAATCATGAAAACAACTGAAAATCAATGGGATTTCTTTAAAAGAATGACAACTATTGAACAATTTGAACCTTTGATAATGGATTTCTCAGAAACGGCTTATGCCACAAAAAGATATATTATAGGTAAATTGTATCCTTTAAAGAGATGTACATTTTTTGTGTAATACATTTTAGTATATCGCATACCATTTACAAGTTATACAAGATTCCTTCCAAATGAAGAGGACTTCCTAGACCATTCCCAGAAAATTCAAGATATATATTTTATTTGTCATATAAATATCTGTCATATACAATATGACACCCACCCACCCACACCCACACTCACACCCACACACACACACACACACACACACAACTCAATAGTGTTCCTGGACCTCAAATTAACGAAGACTTCAGATATGATAGAATTTGGAATACATAGAAAACCCACACATAATTTATATCAAAGCACATAGTTACAACCCCAAAGCACAAAAGCAGTATTCAACAGAACTGAGTATACAAAGAATATCATCACACTGTCAAATATACAGTAGAGAATGGATTCGGCCAGGAAATAGTAGATAGGAAAAGACAAAAATGCATCAAGCATTTCTGCTAACACAGCAGAAAGGATCAACCAGGAAATTCACATACCACCCAGGTCTCTTTCACAAATTTTAGAAAATATTCAAGAACCACAGCATCGCCCTGGCACCTTACAACAAATTTAGCATCAAGAATCTCTTAAAGCAAGAAAATCAATCCCATACCCCAGGACAATACCGGATCCAATGTGAAAATTGTGAGAAGGTTTACATTGGCATCTGCTTCAAGGAACACTGGCATTGCATAAAGTTAAAACAGACTGACAAATCTGCAATTGCCTTTCACTTCTGGACTCAAAATGATACGGTAATTTGTATCACAAATTATTTAAATGTAAATAATGATTGTAATATGAATATGTATTTTTATGAGACATTGATTTCAGATGTTTATTAATTGTAATTATTATTGGGAAATAAGTTTATACGGCTTTACTGAAACTGTCAATAATAACGCAATAATGCAGCGATGGGGTGAGCTGTTTATCATTACGGGGAACAAGGAAGTTACGTAATGTTTCGCGCGTTTTCGGTAGAACCTTCTAGAATATTTCCTAAAGCATATGTATTCGTGGTTTTCATTGGATATTAAAATAGACGCTAATGTTGGCGCGTTTTATTAGCCAATAGCAGTTCATTTATAATCTTTAGGCGTATCTTGATGCAGGCCTATAAATAGGGTAGGTCCGAGGTAGCTTGCCCCTCAGTTCATCAAAATTTCGTGTACACTACACGTCGTCAGTCAGTCCTTCATTTCGTCAAGTTACGCGCAGCAAAAATCATTAAAGATCTAAAATATTATACAGTTAAATATACACAAAGTTGAAGTACGCGAGTTAAAAGTGATAAGTAAGAAGTTATTACAAACAGTTTCAGTTTGGCGAGTATCTAAATCAATATGTAAAAGTGTTAGTGAACGTGTTCGGCAATAAAAATTATAAAACAAATTTTCTTAATCAGTATAATTTCTGGATAAAAGATTCCTTTCCATTTCACGACCTGCAAAGAGATACATGTTCGACCCAAACAGCTAGCTGGAGGACATTTAAAGTGAATTATTTCAAAACGGATGCAAATTGCTACGCCAGATGGAGCTACAAACCAAACAAATGAATGACGTCACAAGATGGCTTCAACACTGATGTAAACAACATTACGTAAGGCAATTTCTCTAGCAAAATTGGCTTCCACAACGTGGGGCTAACAAATAACAAAAACATATTAAGTAAGCACCTACCATCGCAAAAACCATGAAACAGTCACCAATATTCAGTTGCTGAAACCAGCCAAGAAATCCAAAGAGTTTGAAATATGGGAGAAGATTTACATAAAGAAGTTTGAAAACTGCACCATGAACTTTGATTTTCCAGAAGCAGACAAGTCTTCATTTAGGTTCATCCATAGGTCAGCAAAGGACAACCCAGGCTTTCAACAATATGACTCGAGAGTTGATCCAGCACCTAACGGCAGCTGATGATGTGGGCTCGTGCTCACGATACTTCTGCAAAATAAATAGGTGAGTGAAGCTAGTAAGAGTGTTTAGGTTGACTCCATTTTCATTAAGTGTATTTTATCAATTGCTTCACTGTGTGTGATTCCACTACATTTTGGATATCAATTTGAAGCTTTCTTTCCCAATATCTATACTTTAATACTCCAATAAATAAAATAAGTAACAGTTCAACAGTCAAATTATATAACTTTGCATTGCTTTGAAACTTTTGTGTTCCTCTGGAAAATCTGATGTGTGATGACTAGAACAACATACACTTTAAGAACAGAATATATTTCCAGCAAGTCAACTTCTCATTTGCTGGAAGTTTTAACTTGAAACTAAATATGTACTATGTCCACAGACCAAGTTGACCACAAGATTTTATCACAGTATGATTCAAAAGTACCATTATCTTTTTTCTTAATACCTAAGACAAACAGTTTGGACGTGCTGAATTAAAACTGAAGAGTATGAGGGGCCCTATTTATATTTTGAGTCTTGGCAACTCTGAATGTTGTAGGTGCCATCTGACGTTTCCAATGGAAAGTTTGACATTTTTTACCATAATCTACTTCAAACATTTTGTCAATAGAGCGTCATTTGTTTTGTTTACACTAGCTTGAAAATTGTGTGTCAAAAAAACATGAATTAACTTGTGAAAATGTTCGTGCAATGATTTATTACAACTTTCGACTTGGATTATCAAGAGAAGAGTGCATCGATCAACTAACTTCCACATTGGCGATGAAGCTCCATTCTTTGCCACTGTGAAATGCTGGTATAATGAATTTAATCGTGGCCGCTGTTTGCTCAATGATGAAGTTCGTGAAGGTCGTCCAAAATCAGTGGTTGTGCCAGAAAACATTGATGCTGTGCAAAAGCTAATAATGAAAGATTATCATGCAACATATTGTGAGATTGAGGCAACCCTAGGCATTAGTTCCACCAGCATATATAAAATATTGCATGATTATTTAGCTGTGAAAAAGGTTTGCTCTCGTTGGATCCCACATAATTTGATGCAATCTCAAAAAGATGCTCATGTCGATTGGTGTACGAAAATGCTCAAGAAATACAATGGCGGTGCCTCAAAAGACGTATATAAGATTGTAACAGGTGACGAATCATGGATCTATGCGTATGAGCCAGAACATAAACAGCAGTTGACTGTATGGGTGTTTCAAGATGAAGCAAATCCAACAAAAGTTGTTTGTACTCGAAGCACTTCGAAGCAAATGGTCGCCTGCTTTTTCAGTAAAACTGACCATGTGGCAACAGTGCCTTTAGAGGAACATAAAGCAGTCAATGACGAATGGTACACAACCATTTGTTTGCCAGAAGTCTTCGGTGAAGTAAGGAAAACCAACAAGAACTGTAGGATCGTTCTTCATCTAGACAATGCGAGCGCACACACATCTCATCTAACAACAGAGTATTTGAAGGCTCAAAAAATCGAATTGATGGGTCATCCCCATACATCCTGGTTTGGCATCCAATGACTTCCTTTTGTTCCCGAACATCAAGAATAAATTGCATGGACAACAATTTTTGTTGGCAGAAGAAGCCGTTGATGCCTTCAAAACCCATATTTTGGAGGTGTCTCAAGAAGACTGGAATAAATGCTTTGACAAATGGTTAAAACAGATGCAAAAGTGTATTGATCATAAAGGAGAATATTTTGAAAAACAATAAAGCAGTTTTCAATCAGAAATTACTTTGTTTTAATTATTAGGCTCAAAATATAAATAGTGTCCCTTGTAAAGCAATTCTACATTCATAAAAACTAATAGTTAAAAATAGATATTCACCTGCATCAGAATATCTTGTTCATAATATGTACTGTAAGTGTCATCTTTCACATGGTACTGATGCTTTATGAGCAAAGCCTCTTCTTGGTGCTTTTGAAAT
Source organism: Deroplatys truncata (assembly GCA_030765065.1). Classification (NCBI taxonomy): domain Eukaryota; kingdom Metazoa; phylum Arthropoda; class Insecta; order Mantodea; family Mantidae; genus Deroplatys; species Deroplatys truncata. Next base: position 119,529,405 of record CM060979.1, read on the forward strand.
GGAACATCAATTAGTTTCATAATAAACTAAGACAATCCACAAGTATTTGAATTTGCTAAGCATATAATAACTGCAATGTTGATCTTCATTTTTAAGCACTGTGACACTACTGATGAAATGTGCTTGCATAATTTTTAATAGTTCAGTTTTAGTACTTGTCTTGCAATGACTAACTTCATTTCTTTAGGATTTACCCATTTCTTCTATACCTGCTTTTAAAACTATTTCAAAGAAGAATTACATAATGCAGAGTAAAAGGGTGTCATTATGTAATGTTTTAATAAAACATATCTTATGCATTTCATAGATGATTTCTACCAGAAAAAGTATAAATGCTATTCTTGGTTAGTTGCACTAAAAATGATAGCTATGTTGCTTTATAATCATAAGCATTCCTATTGATAGCTTATTGTATGCCATAATTGTCAGAGAAAACTGAGATTGTGTTCTTCTATTATCATAAGTATGCACGACTGCTTTACTTGGGGATGTTTCAAGACAGTAATCAAGGTTCTTTTTATAATTTGTGTACAAAAGTTAGAAACTGTGATGTTTGAATTTGATTTCATTTTTTAGTTTTTTAACACTAAAGAACATCATTGAAAGCTAAGTTTTATTTACATTTTTGAGGCTTATTCGCCTCATTGTCAGCATTCTTCATTCTCCAACTGATGCAGCATTTTTCTAGGTAGTTTTGGAAGGGGTTGGTTTTGATATGATTGATGCTCGTATTATGAATTACTAGAGGGTACTGTGTGATGGCATATAAAAATTCAGTATGTTGTTTTGGTTTAAGATGTGGATTTTGTTCCAAATATCCAATCTGGTGAGTATCTTGCAGATTTTACGAGCATTATATTTTGTGCTATTTCATGGTTAGTTGACCTAAGTGGTGAGGAATGGTGGACTTCTCTGTCTGTGTGTATTTAATTGCTCTTAGACCTTCTTTCAGTCTTGTTTCCAGATTTCCTTTGGGTTTTCCTATGAAGAGTTTGTTGCAGTCTGCACAGTTTATTTTGTACCAGATTTTGTGTGTTCTGAAATGGTATCTTTTAGGTTGGCACACAATATTTTTTTAGGCTGAAGTTTTTTGGGGAGCTAATGTGATTTTGAATTTTTTAAAATTTTTTGGGGATTTGTGACATAGTTTTGGATGGTATGTGAATTTCTTGAAATTGGTTTGTGTTTTGTGCTGTCTGTGATGTTTCTTTGTTTGAACTTTTTGATTTTCTTGTTGATTAGTTGTACACTGAAGCCATTGTCTATTGCTGTGGTCATTGTGTTCATACTAAATCTTATATTCTTTTCCTTTTAATGATGTGAAAAGTAATCTGGGTTAGGTTGTTTAATCCTATACGTTTGTGCATTATTGTGTTGTAGCTCTTGTTTTTGATGTGGTTGTCTAATTGGTTTGGTTTATGGTAAATTTCAAAGATTAGGAGATTGTGTGCTTTGATTATCTTCAAATCTAGGAAAGGTAAATGCTGTTTCCTCCTACTTCCATGGTGAACTGGATTGATTCCTTCTGGGTGTTTAGTAGTTTCAAAGCATTTAGTATAAAACATTTGGGAACTATAGCTAAGATGTTACCTACGTATCTATGCCAGTTTTGAACATGTGTAGGAGTGCTGTAATTATGTGTGTTTCAAAATAGCTCATGTGAAGATCTAAGAGGAATGGTGATATTGCCCACTGTTAAGCCCAAGGTTTGTTGGTATATTCTGGTTGAATGAAAAGTAATTCTGGTTTATGTACAGTTCTGTTAGTTTTAGGTTATCTTCTATTTCTATTTTCTGGATGTCTGTTTGGATTAACCATTCTGTTAAGTGTTTTAGCATTCTAAGTGTGGATATATTTGGATATAGAGGCAAGACGTCAAAGGACGCTAATGTGTCTTCTAGTTTTGTTCTACGTTTGACATTTTCTTGACTAGGTCTCCTGAATTTTTTATGCTCAAGCTGGGGTATTTTGGTAATGTAGGAAATTTTTGTACTAGCCATTTTGAAAGTTTGATGTGAGTGAGTGGGCAGATGGACGAGTGCGTGAGTGAGTTGTTAACTATTGGTCATGGTATTTCCTGTTTTGTGGGTTTTTTTGAAGTGCATAAAGTCTCACAAAATCTAAACTGAAACCAGATACTGAGACTTCAGGCACTTTTAACAGCCTGTAATGCAAAAGAGGGAAATACAGAAAGGGAAACAGAAATAAAAAAGAAACATCTCAACAAATAATGGGAAGATTCAAGCACAGCTGTGAGTAATGCCAATCTTTAAATAATATATACTTACACAGCATTTTCTTTCTAATTTTAAAATAAAAATGCCCAGTCAAAGCATCATAAGTTTATACAAAAATTCAAAACTTTAGTGGTTAGGTACACCTTCAAATCCAAGCAATAAGAAACACTGTAAATATAATTTAATTTGTGCTTTACTTTGTTAAGCCCAATTAATGCTTCCTTAACAATAATACAGTTTACTTGTATGCTACATTATGTGAGAGGGAGGGAGAAATTATCTCAGTTAACTAAAACAAAACTCTTCAAGTTTTAAAAATTAAATAATATTTTCTTTATTTTTAATGGTAACTCTCAAAATGTTCTAATATGAGAAGACACTTAATGGGTGCCTAGGTAAGAGCAGATCCTAGTTTCATGTCAAAAGTAGATTAAGATATATTCTACTTTTGATGTATGGATTGTCACCTCCCATGCATACATTGTATTTAAAATTTGTTTTCAGAAACTACTCCGTTTTTAAAAGGCTATAATTTATGCCTACTGTAATCCAATATGGCTATAATTCCTCATCACAGTAATTCAATACAGTTTACTGTAGTTATTTTGAGGCCCACTGTCATACACCAATAAAAATTGTTTCATTGGAGTGACACATAATAGGGTTTTCTGGTAGTTTACAAATGAAGAACAGATAAGATATTCAAATTTGGTGAGTATTCTTTACTTTCTTATTTATGTGATAATTACAATTACCTTTTGCATTTCTGTCTAAATTAAATATTAGAAATCGCTTTGTGGCTTAATGTTCAGGAATTTTATTTAAAATCTTTTGTTTTAATTTCACTGAGTTAATTTCATTAATAAGCTCAGATGTGAAAACTATTCATGTATAATCATTATTTTAAAAATGCAAATTCATTTCATTTACTTGTACAAGGTGGTCCATATAAAGTTTTATAGTTGACCAGGTTGGTGAAGGGCTGGCTTTCTGTGTTCAAGTTTAGGTTACATCCCAGCCCAAGTGGAAGTGCACTTGTATGCAACAGCTTCTTTCTGTTAGTATAGTTTCTGGCTTCTCTTGCATAACAAAGTTCCAGCACACCAGCAACAATGATATGTTCATGGCAATTGATAAAAAAGGCTTAACAATTATTACAATGTTACAGGCCTATATTTGTTAAATGGACAGAAACCCCAAATACTGACTTTTTCTAAACCTGTTGCAGAAACGATCCTTCATACCAGTGCCATAGGCAACACTTTAGTAAAACTCACTTGAAAGAGTCCATATGAAGGGGGAGGGGGTAACTTCAGAGTGGTATGATGGTATACTTTTTGGATATTTTGATAATCCTTGAGGAACTCAACTTTTGAATAAAACATGCTTTTTTCTATAATAAATCATGCTTATATATTGTAAACTTAAAACAGCATCAAGGTAGAGCCTAATTAGTCTGCGAGTTCAAAAGGAACTGATGGAAAGAAAAAACAATAAAATTCTGTTTACCATCATTTTTCAAGCCCCCTAAAATGTCACAAACAGTTTTGCAATGTTTAGCGGCTACAAAATCATGCCTATAACACCTGCAACACAACAGAATCCAGAAGAACAAATAAGGGAAGCTTATAAAACAATATGCACATGCACCCCTGGGGAAACTTTGGATGTTGATGCAGCATTTAATAAAGTTATGTAAATAGCTTAGTTTATTGATATTTTATCTTTCATCTAAAAAGTATATTTCAGTACCCTATAACTTGTCAAAATTTTAATGTTAGAACAAATGTTGCTTAATTTATCGAGGCTATCAAAATATATAAAAGTTTATATGGTTTTTCCATTTAAAATTCTGACAGCTCCACCACAAGGTGGCTTGGTGAAGTTTTGCCCATGGATCTATTATGAATGCCCCTTACTGCAATACATTTAGAAAAAGTAGCATTTGGGTTTTATTTTTCCATTTAAGAGATATTAGCTAGCACCTTATGTAGGTTGCCATGTATAATGTATCAACCACTTTGAACACAACCTTTCATTACAGAACAACAAATATCCACTACTATCTGAGCTTTGAATGACTGATTATAGATCATGTCATGATTTGGCTGCTGAAGCACTAGTACATGCAGTGATGGAGCTATGATCGGAGCACTGAGTGTTTTGTTGTCTATAATTAATGTTAAGGAGTTTGTTTCCTTAATTTTTGTTTTCCATAGCTGTGAGTAGCATTGACTATGGCTTGTGTTGCTTTGTAAGCAACATGCTTTGATGTGCTACTTCCTGATAAAGAAAAAACAGAGTAATAACAGCACTTAACAGATAACCTTTATTGTACTATTTAATAGCAAATTAAGATAAAACAAAATACCTCTATCTCATATTTCATGCAAACATCAATCATAATACCAAGAGTTAGTTAACAAAACTATATTATAATTACTAGTACAACATTAAGGTAGATGTTCTGCATTTGGTTTTAGAATTTAATTCTGATACTAAATATTTACATGTTTTCTTTTAAAAAGAAATTGCATCCTCAAATCTCTCCTTTTTTTTTTTTTTTAAATATGTGCACAATGAATACATAAATACAAAGCAAGTAATTCCATTGTGAAAGAAATAAAGCTTTAATATAAGAGTATGTGTGTTTAAAATATGTATAGTTTAACTCTGACATAATTGCAGTACTTATGGCATATAGCTTCAAAAGCAAATCACAAAGGTCACTCTGAAGCCAGACATCAGATCATCCAGTACACATCATAACTTAACATAAAACATTAAAACACAATTCATTGTCAACTTTTATTTATTTTATTAAATAATGCAAAATGGACGGGAGTTTATGCAATCATCTGCTTTAGCTATTACCCTTTAAATAAAACCACCAAGCACCATGATTCAAGAAGCTTATGCTTAAAATACCGTAGAACTGGGGAAAGAACCTTTGATATCAGCAGAGAACTACAAGCAATATTGCTGCAGTACATCTAGCTTGTAAAAAAGTGTGATATATTTGAGTTGGTGAGCAAATCTCAAAGAAAACAGTGCAATATGTGCAAAAGTGTTCCCTTTCACTGCATTCCATAAACAAAAACATTAAAAACTCCTTAAAGTATTTACCAACACACAAACTATAAGGTTATTCACTGTCAAGTATTCGGCAAATGGGAAGGGAAAGAAAGATCCATGCAGACTGTTCAGAAACAATCTAATACTTAAATTATTCATATTAAAGCTAGAATGTTATATTTAAGATGCTAGATGGCAGCAGTGTAAGCATTAAATTTAAGAAATGCACTTCATTAATCTTCATTTATAGGATTTCAAACATAATTTCAGTCAACACTAGTATAATTAATACAATCTAAATTTGAAAGTACCTCTGAAGGAATTAAAAGAATATGTTTTATTTTCCGGATAATGCTGCTAAATTTGAGCTCATAAACTTCCAACCACCTCCAAGTTGAAACATTCAAACATATGCAAGCATAATGCTATTAAGAGAGAAAATGTTTTACAGAAATGTTGTCAGAAATCAATTTCATTATCAGAAAGTAAAGTTCAAGAAAGAAAGAAAAGAAAAAAAAAAGAAAAAATTATTTGTTAAAGATGCTGTTAATTGCCAGGATCATACCAGCACCACCTGTGTGCTGGACTTTCATCCCACAGGAGTTGTTTTACATACTAGTAATTCTACTCACATGGGGCTGTCACTTTTAAGCACATTTAGACCTTGGGATCAGAAAGCCAGCACCCAACCAACTGAGCCACCCAGACAGACAAAGTTCAAGAATATTGTAGTATAAAATGGAACCTCATTTTAACAATGCAAGGTCAGCATATTATAATGTAATGGCATTTATTCATCTGTTCATGCTAATATTCAACCGAAAAACTTCCCGGCAAATGAGTTACATTTATTTATAACTTTATATACTGCCACATTAAGAATTGAATGTACAATTTTCATGAAAAACAAAAGCAAATTGGTTTTATGAAACATCTTTAACTCAATTTGAATGAAATCTTTGGCATGATGTTATTCCAATTTTACTGAAGGATAAGTCTAACATTTTCTCACTGAAATTTTCTAGTTTCAATGCACTAGAATTACTCAAAGTTTTTAACTTCAATGCACTAAAGATTTCAGTTATTAAAACTGGGTGCTAAACTAGCACAGGAAGTGAGTGAGGTTAGATGTTGGAGTCGAAGGGAAAAGAGAAATTCAAAGAACGGGAGTAACATCGAAATATACAGAGGAAGAATTGGGACTTTTAATAGGATAAAATGAAATGAGTCTAAAAAGAAACAATGCAAAGAAGAGATAGCAAATATGTTTCTTCTATTATGTGTAATAGGTGTAGTGTTGTTAATTGGTGGAGTCAAAATTAACCCCGGACCAAATGGGAATCAAGCTGTCATAGAGGAAATCTTATCTAGAGTAAAGGACATGGATGAGAGAATAGGAAACAAAATCAATGGGGTGGAGAAAGAACTAATGGAAATCAAAGTAGAGTTAAGAAATGAGGTGCAAGATGCGAGAATAGAGGTGCAGAATGTCAGAAGAACATCAGAAATTTTGGAGAACAGATATCGTACGAGGGCTGTCCCAGAAGTACCCGACCTAACAAAGAAAACACAAAAATTTTGGGAAAAAACATCTATATTTCTCTACATAGTCTCCTTTCAGCTTGATACACTTTTTCCAGCGATGTTCAATTGCTTCAATACCCTGTTTATAGTGAGAACTGTCGAGTTCTGCAAAATAGCCATCAACTAAGACTCCACCTCTTCACTGTTGGCAAATCTTTTACCACCAAGCCATTTCTTGAACTTTGGAAACAGAAAATAATCAGAGGAGGCTAAATATGGCAAAGAGGGTGCATGAGGAAGCAATTTGAATTTTAACTCAATGATTTTGGCCATGGCGATAATGGATGTGTGAACTGGTGCATTGTGAAACAAAACTTTCTTTTTCGCTAAATGCGGCTGTTTTAGCTTGATTTCTCATTCAAACACTGTAATAAGTTTGCATAATACTTGCCATCGATTGCTTTTCCTTTTTGGAGATAGTGAATGAAAATTATTCCACACGTATCCCAAAAAACTGACGCCATGACCTTGCTGCAGATGAAACTGTCTTCACCTTCTTTGGAGCCAATTCTCCCCTTTCAATCCATTGTTTTAACTGTTCCTTCATCTCAGGTGTGAAGTGATGGACCAATATTTCATCTATGTTATGAATCGACGCAAAAACTCTGCTTTATTGCAGCAAAACATCGCCAAACACTCAACTGAAACATCCTCATGACGCTGCTTTTGTTCCATTGTGAGTAAATGCAGCACCCATCTTGCTCACAGCTTTCTCATGTCTAAATTTTCAGTTAGTATGTGATGTACAGCACTTTTTGAAATGCCTATGATGTCTGCTAGCTCGTGCTCTTTCAGTAGACAGTCATCCAATACCATTTTGTGGATTTTCTTCAGAATTTCTGGCGTGGTCACCTCATTTGGTTGACCACTGTGATGTTCATCTTGGCAGCTCATACGACCTCACTTAAACTTTGCCACCCAATATTTTACTGTTGTGAACAAAGGAGCAGACTCCCCCAGAGTAGAATCTAGCTCAACTTTAATATTAGTTGGACTAAGACCTTTCAAATGAAAGTAGTGTATCACATATTGATGGATGGCCAGTTTTATCCCTGTTTACAAATTTGCTGAGAGAGTTCACTATTAATGGCTACCAAACAATTACTAAACAACGTAGCATTGCCAAACTTCAAACTTAAGCTTTATAAGGGTTGTACTTTCTACAATAGTCATTTGTTTGAAACAACAACCTCTATATATACATCAGGTCGGGTACTTCTGGGACTGCCCTCGTAGGTTTCAACAGGGAATAAGTTTCATGCTAAAGAATCAGAAATAGAGAATGCAACCAACATTTTAAACACATCAATGCAAAGAGGAGGAGATGGGATGAGAAAGGGGGGAGGGGAAATAGGAGGGAGGGGAAAAGGGGTGTTGATGACGAATGTTAAGTAGCAAAAAGAATGGTAAAACACAAACAATTAATTAAATGGAAAGAAGCAGGGGATGAAAAGGCAAAGCAAGAGTACTTAAATGGTAGAAATTTCTATATTCTATTGTTAGAAGATAAGAAACATGAATGGGGAAAAAAGAATGAGAGTATCCTGATTAGGGTATTGGTGAAAAGAAATGTTAGGAAGGTGTGGAAAATGCTAAAATCAACCTATAACAAGTATGTAACCAAACCAAATATTAATCCAGAAGAATAGATGGAGTATTTTAAAATCTTATTTGATGAGGGCGTGGTTTTAAGGCAAAGCCAACGGTAGACTTTGGAATGGGTTTCATAGAAATATTGGATAGTGAAGTGAGAGATGAAGAGGTTGACAAGCAAGTTAATATTAATGAAAAAGAATAAAGCAACAGGAATAGATGGGTTCCCACCAGAATTCATTAAGGAATTGTGTAGTGATGTAAACAGAGTAAAGTTACTTACAGGTCTGTTCAATTCAATTAAAGCAAAGGGATATGTACCAGAATATTGGAGGAAAGCAAAAATTTACCCAATATATAAAGACAAGGGAGTGTGGACAAGTCCAATAATTATAGAGGTATTGCACAACTATCGAATGTTGAAAAAGTTCTTACAGGAATCTTAACAAACAGGCTACAAAAGTGGGTAAAGGAATATAACATTCTGTCTCAATTTCAAATGGGGTTTTATAGGGGGAGAAGAATTGTAGATAATCTACTCATAATTAAAACATTAGTGGATAAATAAAGGAAAAATGTACATGGCATTTGTAGGCCTTGAGAAAGCATATAACCACACTGACCTAAAATTCTTATGGTATAAACTTTTGAGCCAGTCAACATATAGTGAATATCCTTAAAGCCTTATACATGGAGAATACATTCTGTGTGAGAGTAGGGGAAGGAATGGTAATAAAGGAAATCAAAAGAAAGGGCTATGGCAAGGGTGCAAGTTAAGTTCTGTGTTATTCAATCTGTTCATTGATATACTAACCAAAATAGGAAAGAATAATAATTTTTTGCCAAAAATAAATAATTGACAATCCCTGGGTTATTATTTACAGACAATTTAGTTGTAGGATCCATTTCAACAACAGGTGTAAAGCAATCCTTGCAACAACTATTAATTACTGTAATGAATGTAATTTGAAGGTAAACCAGAAGATTTAAATAATGGTGTTTAAGAAAGGGGCAAAATTAAGTAAGTATGAAAAGCAGAAGAAAGAATATAAAGTGATTAGGGATTGTGTATGTTTAAGGGTCAAAATTGATGGGGGTGGAAAACGCAAGAAACAGAAGAACTTGGCATTGACAGTTGTCAGAGGGTGTAAATATAGAATAGTAGACATAAATGTCAACTGGTTAGAGGAAATATACAGGGTGGAATGGAACTTATTACATTCCTTATAATATGTACTTCATACAGGTATTACAAATAAAAAAGTATAATAGCATTTTGTTCTGTGATCAGCCGTTTCTGGAAAGAAAAAAAAATATTTTTCCAAATTAGATGGTTTATTCCATGAGAATGTATGAAGATAATAGTTTGTTACTTGTAAGATGGGTAGAGTAACCTGTTTCTGACCTAATTTTGGCAGTAACTGTGTGGCACCATCCAGGGTTTTGAAACAATTAATCATTTTCTGAACACCATTTTGTAGATGTAATATGGTCAGAGAAATAGACAATGTTGCTAGGTCAAGGTAGGTCAGTGTGAGAACTGGCTCCTGGACATAGCCAAAACAGCATAACTGAAATGGGAGGAGAGAGACTAGCGGTTTTGTTTTCATATAATACTTAATACAAACATGACAAAAGGTTGGTGTAATGTTTTGGCAAAATAAGTGTTTTGAAGTTTCTTACTGAAAAGCCACCATGTTTATGTCAGCTCCACTAGAAGTGGTCATTATTAGAAGCCATTATTAGAGTAACATTGTATTGAAACTCACAGGTTTAATGATAAAAGAACCTGAGGCATGTTTAGTGGATAATCATATGCAAACCTCAGGGAGCGTTCAGCCAGCACATGAAAGAGAGCGAGCATGTAATAGCATCACTGCAGATGAAGCATTTTTAAATGTTGTAGATGAACAACCCAGCAGCAGCAGTCAGGGAATAGCTCAAATGGCCAGCATGTCCCATTGGTTTGTTCTCAGGATGCTGAAAGAGCACTTATTGTGACAGTATCATATGCGACGGGTACAGTGTCTTGCAGCAGCAGATTACATGCCTAAGCTGGCTTTCGTCAATTGGTTCCTAGAACAAGGTGCAGATATGCCACAATTAATTATGGCAACAGAACGAAGCTACCTTTACAAAAAATGGCATCTTCAATTTTCACAACATCCATACATGGGCAGAAGAAAATCCTCACAGCATCAAGGAGCATCACTTTAAACAGTGACTTGCTGTGAATGTATGGACAGGACTACATGAAACGTTTATCTACACTCGTGAACCACGTGCCAGTGACTATTTATGTGCTGAACTAATTCTGGTTTTGAAAGGGAGATTGCCACCCCCTCTTGCTCCTAGCTACTGTTCAACTACCGCATGTGCCATATGTTCTCGAAAAACCTAAAATATCTTCACAGAAAATAGCCATAGAAAAAAATGAAAGACATAAAATATGTTCCAAATAATGAGATTTGTAACTGGTTTAAATTAATGTAACGATTTCCCTTCCACTCAGTATAATATGTGGTTGAAGCAAAAATGTTATATGGCATTGAATTATGGGGACTACATTGTGGATGCTGCACAGAAAGTTTTGTAAGGAAGTGTTAGGCCTGCCAAGTGCAACAGTAAAGGAATTTGCTCAAATTGAAATGGGAAGATTGGGAAGGAAAGGTATGATTATGGAGAGAGCTTTAAATATTGGTTTATAACAATAAATCTAGATGAAAGGAATCTGTTACGACAATGCTTAGAATCTCAAGAAAAGAGTTTAAGAGAAAATGGGTGGAGCTACAGTATGCAAACTAACTTGGAGAGTAATGGATTGAGGGAAATTTGGAGAAGGAGGGAAAACAATATAAATGGTTTTTGGAAAGGAGCAAGGAGGAGATTTGAAGATACAGAAATACAACAGTTGTTTAGTGACATAGTTGGAAAAAGATTGTTAGAATTGTGTATAACAATAAAAAGAACAGTGGAAAGAGAAGCATACATTGATCAATTAAAAAAAAGAATAAGAAATTATTGTGTGGGTATGAGTGGTGTGTGGAGGCTAAAAGGGATGAGAAAAGGTTTCCCCAAAATTAGTGCCGTTATGTGGAGGAAAAGAAGATATGGAGCACACAATTTTTAATGTAAAGGGACAGAGATTTGGAGAAAAGAGTGTATAAATGGGAAATGGCTTAAATTAGACAGAAAGATAGCATTACTTAAACTCTTTGGCAAAGATAGCAAGAAGCTAGGTGAGTAACTAACTGAAGTCAAAAAGAAATGGAATCGGTCAATAAAAAGAGAAGTAAATCATACACAAACTTAAGAGGTATTAAAGCAGAATGTTTTTTAGATAGTAAGGAAATTTTGGATAAGCATATGGCAAGTTAACAGCTTGGGCTGAATGCTTAGCCATATGCTTGTATTCTTTTTGTACTGATGCTTAGTACAAATATTCATATTCAATTAAAGCTATTTTCTCATTTAAAATAAGCGTACCTATGCATAGTATGTGTGCCTTTCATTCAATAGGCTTAGCTTCAATCTGCAATAGTAATATGCTGCCTTTATAATTCTTTCCCCTAAGCTATGGAAATATAAATATCAAGTAACTTTAGGCAACAAAGAATTCTGTTTGTCCAGATTTCATTAGTTTTAAAGAAACTGGCAGTAAACAGGACATAATATTCATAAAGGAAAAGTAAATAAAAAGTATCTTTAATTATGGTAGTAAAAACCTTGTATTATTTTCATCACTGATAATACTGACCAGCTAAAAGCTTATAAATAAAATAAAGCTAGCATTCAAAACCATATTTCTCCTACCTGCCTGCAAACGAGCAATATTTTTGGCATATCCATGACTTCCAACAACATTTCTCATAATTAACTTGAATTAACTTCTTCATTCTTTAAATATATCCCTATTATACCTGTCTAAATGCTAACATATGCTCAATGAAAAAATTACAGACATTAACAGTTAATTTTAATATAAATTGAGCTGTGAATGAGCTGGGTTTAATGAACATGATTTCAGCTAGTATCTGAAACTATAGTTTCAAGGAAATGCCTCTGTCATCATATATATGCTCAGAGAGGGATAACAGATGCTTTAGCATCCCCCTATAGTCATAGTAGGTATAAGTCCATAGATTATGCTATTTTGATTAGGGTTAACCCAACAGTTTTAGTTCTGCCTTAAACACAAAATAGACATGTTATTTCCATAACAAAACACATCTAAAATTTAATGCACTGTGTAAGTTTGCCATCTTGTTTAATTGAAAATAAATTATGTGCATCACCAAATTAGGAAAACAGGCAGTGACTTGTTACTGAGAAGTTTTACTAGTTCCTCAGATTTTTGTGAATTATCTAAAAATAACTAGTTTTATCTTGCATTTACTTACTATTACAGCTTGCTCAATCATTTCCACAAGCACATGACTCACTGATGCTATAGTAACCAAGTAGGAAAATGCTGTTATTATGGAGATAAATATCCCTAATACTGTAAGCATTTCCTTTCTGATATATATATATACTGGTCAGTACCTCCCTTTAGAGATTTCTGGGTCTGTCACTGTCGTTGAAGTCAGTCTGCAAGCTTTACAAAGGTAAGTGTAAAATGTTGTATTGTATCATACTTTTTATTATGCCCTCACCAAATAATGCCTTATGACATTGCTATGGAGTACATGCTCAGCCTTTGATATTTATTTTTTCTTTACAGCTGCTAGACAAAAGGGAGGGAGGAAGGAAGGGAGAAAAAAAGACCTCTTGAAATGTAAATTAGTCAGTGTCCCAGTTACTTCCATGGTCAACTCACACTGCCATCTCTATGCACGAGACTTCACTTTATTCTGTCATCATCAGTCATGTCTATGTCAAATGTGAGCTGACAACTAAAAATTATAAGCAGATATCTAGCAGAGAGAACTACTGAGATTCGAATCCTATACACAAGCAATTTTTTTTTTTCCCCTAAGGTAAATACTATGTTTATTACACAATTCTACTTCTTCTTTAATGGATTACCCTGCTCTTTGTAGGACTTACACCCCCAAGGACTTACAAGCCAATGCCTGGAATGGCAGTCAAGAAAGAAATGAAATGTAATGACAAAAGGACAATAGGAAAATTTGTGGATCAAATTATCCAAGCCAGCTTTCACCTAGAAACCAAGGAAAACCATGAAAAAACCTTTGGTCAGATGGGCTGGCCTTTGATGTTTGGACTCGGGACCTCCTGTTGCAGGTCACAGATGTTAACTCCTGAGGCATCCTACTCACTTTATTACACACATGAAAATTTAATTTCCATTTTTTTTTTTTAATCTTGGATTTTTGCAATATTAACTTATATGCCCTAATCATTGAACAAGTGAAATTAGTGGCACAAAAATAGAGTTTAAATTTATCTGCCCTTTTAGTGTTACTAGCTTCAAAGTCAATAACTCATTACATCATTTTTTGTTTGTTTAAACATGTGCCTTATAAGTAAATTATGTTTTGTTCAGTATACATGTAGAGTAGTGCCATATAAAACATCAATTTTGACCTAAAAAATTGAAGTATAAGGAGGATTCAAACTGAGACAGTTTTAATTATGAGACATATTCATTTGGCCGTTCAGTTCTCAGAAGAATTGAGATTACTAGAATTATATGCATTTTTCCTGTTTATTGCATATCTTAAATATAAATGTAGTGTGGCATTAAATCCTGTAATGTTAATATGGCATCAGCAAATGTTTCCAATGTTTACAAAATCAAACTCAGTTTCTACTGTTGCTCACTTTTTACGTTCTCTACTGCTTACCTATAGTAGAGGAAGCACTGTATTCCATCCCAAAACTCAGTAACAAGATTTCACCTGAAATATACATTTTGAGGCCCCCTGAATAAATAAATAAATAAATAAATAAATAAATAAATAAATAAATAAAAGGTCCATGTGTGTCTTTATGTCTGTGAACAGAATAACTCAAAATCAAAATCTCAGATAAATTCCAAACTTGGTATTTAAGTTCAGTATCCTCCAGGGATGTGACACTAAGACTTTCAAGAAAATCTCCCTACCCCAAACTATCCACTGCATGGAACATTTTTTGCTATTTTTTATTTTCTCAAAAACGGCTACAACAATTTTGATTAAATTACCAATCAAGATACTTACTTGCCAAATAGAATGCATAACTTAAATCTCCTGTGAATAGCTTGTGAAGTTCTCCTTATTTTGAATAAATATTGCATAACTTGTAAACCATAAGAGATGTAAAAGCTTACTACATTAAAAATTTAGATCTCATTATAACATATAATTTAAGTCAAATCTTTTGTGGCATTAACAATTTCTGAGATATTCCTTATCAATGGTTTGAATTGTCTAATACTCTATACTTTTTTCAACACCTATTTCACTATTTGATTTTTTTTTCTTGTGGTCATGCAAAGAGAACAGAATTTCAAAGCTGTCACATTGCAACTTGCTTTTAAAAGGTTTGACTATTGCTTTAGTCTACTTACTGTATCGTTTTACCTACAACCAGATGTGTAGTGAAACAATTTCTACAAATGTTTATCTCAACTAACATTAGGCATATAGAATAATAAGCTTTTTTAAGGACTGTTTGTAAAAGAGTGGGTAGAGAAAGTCATGTGAATGTAACACATAATAAATAAATATATATATAAATTTTTTTATGAAGAAGTTACATGTTTATGTCTGTCTGTGAACAGCAGAAATAAAAAAAAAAGTTGGATAAATATGAAACTTGCTATTTAAGTTCAGCATCTTTCCGGGATGTGACACGAAGATTTCTGAGAAAATCTCCCTCCCACATTCCAAACACATTTTACGTAGAAAATTGTTTTCTTATTTTTTTAGTTTCTTAAATCTGCTCTAATGATTTTGATTAGATACCATTAGATATCTTGGGTTTTCTGCAAATTGAAAGAAGCCCTCTTGATTCTGAAAGACTTTGTTATAATCGGTAACTGTAAGAATTACATAAAATCTTACTACATAATTAATGTACATCTCATTAAAGCACATGCTTTATGTCAAATGTATATACTTTTTTTTTTAATGTTAAGCATTTCTGATTTATTCTTTGATAATAGTTCGAATTTTCAAATACTTTTCCCAAGTGGTAATTCATTTTTCTGTGCAATTATGCAAAGACCTTGGAATTTCAGAGCCATCACATCACATAGCAACCTGCTTTTAAAAGATTTGACTATTGCCTAACATGAAGTAGAAAGAATAAACAATAAGAAGAAAACTGTGAGTCAGTTGGGAAATTTAATGTTGTGCAGGCATGTTGCTTTGGTAGCTCACTTGGTTAGCATAACAACACAGTAAGACAGATCCATGATTCCAATCCTGATTATGATGCTGAGCTTTTCAACCTAATTCTACCTCTCCAACTTTACCCTACATATGTGTGAAAGAACAATTATCATTTTGTAAGAAAAGGTTTAGAAGAGTGGGCAGAGAAAGTATGTGAATGTAACACATTTTTGCTTTTTTTGCTTAGAATGCATAGTGTATAACACATTTATCCCAATTTTATGCAGAGAGCTTTCATATTGAATAGCTAATTGAATGAGTATTTTAAGAATTCTAAACGATTTTAAAAACATACCTAGCACATGTAAATGTAGACTGAGCATTTTATTTTCAGCACAATGTACAGGGTTATTCATAAGTCAATGTCACATTTCGCAAGTATGTTGTGAAATGAACGCTTGACATATCAATGTGAATGATATACCAAATGAAAGGCAATCTCTCAGAGTTTGTGTGGTATATGTTACAAGCGTTCAATGTGTGTGCCTCTGGTTACACGGGAGACATCCAGGCAATAGTCCAATTCCACCACACCCGCACCAGTATGTCATGGTCGATCATTGCTATCATTGCTGTAATCGATCTTGGAGGTCGTTCAAGTCAGCTTGGAAGTGGTGGAATGAACACCCTATTCTTCACATATTCCCAGAGAAAGAAACCACATGGTGTTAAGTCCGGGGATTGGGACGGCCACCGAAACAATGCGACATCACTGTTAGCATTTCGTCCAATCCAACATCGCAGTAAGTTCTGGTTCAGGTACGTGCTCACGTGTCGATGGAAGTGGGGTGGGGCGCCATTTTATTGGAAAACGAAGACACCTCTGTCTGTCAGTTGCGGCATAAGCCATTGTTCTAATATGTCCAGATAAGTGATGCCAGTCACTGTGGATTCGGCGAAGAAAAAGGGCCTGTAAACCTTGTCCTTTGACAGGGCGATGTTGATGAAACACGCTGATCTTTGTGGAGTCATGCAAATGCTCGACTGTCACATGTGAGTGTTGGATTCTCCAAATGCGCACATTGTGACGGTTTCCCCGACAAGTGAAACATTGCTTCATTGGTGAAGATGAGTCTACCACCTAACTCATCATCTGTCATTGTAGCCTGCATGTCGATGGTAAATTGTGTGCAAACCTCCTTGTCACCATCTGTGAGCGCCTGCAGGAGTTCCAGTTTGTACGGTTTCACCTTCAGTTGCTTGCAAAGAATCCGCCACACAGTCGACTGAGACATTCCCAGCTGCAAACTTGCACGATATGTCAATTTCTGAGAGGTGCGCGCAAACAAACCATGAACACCTGCAACAGTGGCGTCTGATGGTTCAGGCCTTCCAGGTTGTTTTGGTGGACACAGACAACCAGTACGCTTGAACGTTTCATACCACCTCTTGATGGTCCTGCGATCAGGCACATTCTTGTGAAAATGAATGTGAAATCTCCACTAAACAGTCACAGTAACCTATGTTTTCGCAAATTGTATCACGCAGAAAGGGCGACAAAGAAAGTGTGACAAATTATAGCTAACAAATTTAGCAAACAATAGCTAGAATTATGCAATGTCTGATAAAAAGCCAACTACAAAATTATTTTGAAAAGCCTAACTTATTTTCTAGTAATCAATTTGGATATCGTAGAGCAAAATCAACAATACTGGCAGTTGATACACTAGTAGAAAAAATCTATCAAGTGTTTGTGGAAGGTAATATGGCTCAAGGCACTCTGTGACCTAAGCAAAGCATTTGATAGTGTACAATATTGCGTTTTATTAAAAAAGTTGGAAATATATGGAGTCAAAGAGAAAAGCTTAAGAATGTTTAAATCCTATTTAGATGATCAGAGACAGGCGGTATCAGTTGGTGGCAAGCATTCTAGCATAAAATAAGTGAAAACTGGAGTTCCGCAGAGCTCAGTGCTGGGGCCTCTGCTTTTTTTTAATAATGATAAATGATATATCTAAATGTTATCCCTGCCATACAGTTATTTATGCAGATGACACAACATTCCTTAATGTAAATAAAGAATATAACCTGCCAATACAGGTGGTTAATAAAACCACGCTATAAGCACAAATATGGTTTACAATTAATGGTTTCCTTATGAACGCCACCAAAACACAAAATATAATTTTCAGCTTAAAACATATGAACAATACCTGTGATAGTGTCAAACTACTTGGTGTCATAATTGACAAACATCTATCCTGGAATCCACACATTGATTATACATGTAATAAGTTATCCCGCATGGTATTTCTTTTGGCAAACTTAAAAAAGGCAGTGCCAAAAGATTTTGTTCGTATGGGCTATTTTTCATTTTTTCGAAGTATCTTAAGATATGGTCTAATATTATGGGGCAGTAGTTTACGGATAGTGGAGGTACTAAAGATTCAGAAAAAGGTTATAAGAATCCTGACAAACTCAAAGAAAATAGAACATTGTAAGCCATTGTTCAAGGTGCTAGAAATCCCTACAGTTGTGAATTTATATATTTATGATGTTTTGGTGCATGTAAAAGAAAATCTGCATACCTATGATATAAGAAGTGATATACACACATATAATACACATAGTAGGAATAAGGTAGATATGCCATACCATAGACTAATGAAGACCTCAAAGCGTTACAAAAGTAATAGGCATAACATTTTTCAACTTACTTCCCCCAAAAATAGCTAATGCGAATATTCTAGCTATCAAAGATAAAGTGTACAAATGGCTAATAAAACATCCTTTGTACAGTGTACACGAATTTGAGACAGCAAGTAAAAGTGAAATGTAAAATTCTATTCTTTATAATGTAACAAATACTGTATAGATTTTATGCTATTCTTTTATCTGATGAAACCTATTGTAATTACTAAATGGTGAATAAAATTATTATTATTATTATTATTATTATTATTATTATTATTTCTTACTACCTGCAAACGCCATTTTGGACACTTCTGCCGCCTGGCAGCGAACCTCATCACCACAACATGCGCGCTTCACGTGACACAAACTTGGAGAGTTTCTGTTTCCATACGTATATGATTCGGACTCGCATGTCTCATACATGACGCACAAGATGTTTAAAAATGTGACACTGACTTATGAATAACCCTGTATAATTTCAACCTGTAACATATATACCTAAGGGTCATTAGAGCACGATCTTTTTAACATCTAAAATGAACAATGATCTATCAGTTTTATGGGGTAGATAAAAAAATAAAAAACAAACAAATAAAACTGATCAATGTTTTAGTTACATAACAATGAAAAACGAACATTTTTTACAAACCAACTTCTCATGCAAGCTGTATAACTGAATTTCTTTTTCACTGCTACCTATGTGTACAGTACGTCCAGGTCATCTGACCTGTTCAATCCAACCTGGATGGCAGAAAAAAAAAATCACAAAGTTTTTAGTGTGCAGGAGTAAGCAGCATTTGCGCTTGTGGGACTACACAAATGATTGTACACTGGCTCCTGCCAGGCCATTATTAGACACAACTGGCCCCAATCAATTGTTACAAAAATGAAACAGCGTAATATTGTTCGGTTTACAGTACTGCTCATTTCTACTTGTAGACTACTGTGTAATAAAGGTTTTACACATGTACGTACATATCCTGTTCTGTGGTGCGGTGTGATGGCTTCAAGGAGGTAAAGTTTGTTTTGATGAAAGAAAAACTGAGCTTTGAACATATTGGACAAAGGTGAAAAGTGGCACAGAATTATAATGTAGAAAAAATGACCATAAGAGTGAAAAAGGAATTGACAGGAGATAGAGAAGTTCAAGTTACATACCAGTACATATGTAACTTTTGAAATAATAAATGCATTTTGTGAGTTTTAAATGCTATAATTGTTACTTTGCACATAATCCGATCTTCCCGATTATCCGACCAAGCCATGGCCTGTTGACAGATTTTTGGGATTCTATTCTATTAAGATTTTAAGGAATTTTTAAAGAGGTAATTTAATATTTTATGAGTAAGCAGATAGCTAAAGCAACCATTTAAAGACACTTAAAATTCAATCATTAACATTCAGAATAAGTCCTTGAAAGAAATGTAGTGAAAATAGGCACCATTTCTCCACCCTTCAAATCTTTTTATAATCAGTCACATTTTCTATGCAACTGAGTAACATAAGGGAATGCATTTGGCTTTGTAACACCTGAATTCTATCTAATACCATCTTGAAAAAAGCTACATGTGCATGAATTTCTTCTTGTTTAGTTAAATATCACTAACTTTGAATGAACAAGCACCCTGCTCAATTTAAACAGAGATGACATTTAAACTGAACTGATTATTTGCTTTTGTGACCTTTACCTGAAAAATGATGCAGTAATTTGTATCACAAATTACCTAAATGTAAATAATGATTGTAATATGAATATGCATTTTTATGTGACATTGATTTCAGATGTTTATTAATTGTAATTATTATTTGGAAATAAGTTTATACGGCTTTACTGAAACTGTCAATAATAGCGCAATAATGCAGCGAGGGGGGTGAGCTGTTTGTCATTATTGGAAACAAGGAAGTTACGTAATGTTGGCGCGTTTTCGGTAGAAACTTCTGGAATGTTTCCCTAAAAGCAATATGTATTCGTGGTTTTCATTGGATATTAAAATAGACGCTAATGTTGGCGCGTTTTATTAGCCAATTGCAGCTCAGTTATAATCTTTAGGCGTATCTTAATGCAGGCGTATAAATAGGGTAGGTTCGAGGTAGCTTGCGTGCATTTCATCAAAAATCTGTGTACACTACACGTCGTCTTCAGGCAGTTCATCAAAATTCTTAGTGCAATACACGTCGTCTTAAGTTCGTCAGTTCGTCAAAATATTTGTATGAGATACGTCGGCTATAGATTCACAAGTTACGAAAATCTAAAGTATTATAAAGTTAATTATACACAAAGTTGAAATACGTGAATTAAAAGTGATCAGTAAGAAGTATTATAACAGTTTCAGTTTGGCGAGTATCTAGATCAATATGTAAAAGTGATAGTGAACGTGTTCAAAAATAAAAATTATAAAACAAATTTCTTCATCAGTGTAATTTTTGGATAAAAGATTCCTTTCCGTTTCACAACCTGTATTGAGACACATGTTCGACCCAAGCCAACAGGATAATAGCTAGCCGGAGGACATTTGAAATGAATTATTTCAAAAACTGATACTAAGAACCGCAAATTGCTAATGCCAGATGGAGCTACAAACCAAACAAATGAATGACGTCACAAGATGGCTTCAACACTGATGTAAACAAACATTTGCAAGTACATCGCAAATTGGCTACCATACGTGGGGCAGTTAAAATTATGTAACCAAACAAAACAAAAGCAACACAACATAAGATCTTCAAGTTCTAATAACTTACGTAAAACATATTACGTAAGAACCATCTCTCGCAAAAAATAATGTATTTTCTTTGGCATAATGGCTGCCAATGAAGAAAATAACTCCTTGATGTTCAGACAACTTAAGTGGCTAGTAACTTCAAGAATCTTGCTTGACTACCCCAGTAGATTGGCTTTTGATTGCAACTACAGCCTCTATTACACAAAACACAAAGTAGGATAGCAGGCTCAAGAAGAGGAGAAAGAAGAAAGCAAATCAAGCTCTTCTGCCATTTATTCCAATGTGACAGACAGAGTTGGCAAAATGCTTAGGACACAAAATTCAGTGTATCATACTTGCATAACTTTCTCTATCATTTACAACTTCAATAATCCATCATATATTACAGTATTTATATAGCATTTTGGAGTCTGGCATAAACTATGGTGAAGAGTGGACGTGTCAGTGCAGCGCTCCGTACAATACAATACCTATGAGGATGGGTATTCAGTTAAAAGTATATGGGGGCGAGAATCGGAAGAATCAGAATAAGAAAATCTATTAAAGGAGAGTCCACATTAGTAACAAAAGAATAGCTATGGTTAGCATTGTTACTAGCTATATTATTGATAATTGGGGGAGTAGAGATGAACCCTGGGCCTGAAGATTTGAAGCAAATGAATGGCCTTGCTAAATACAATTTCAGAAGATTTCATCAAGATGAAGAGGATTGAAGGGGTGGATAAAGGGATGGTGGAGGTTAAAGGAATGATGCAGAAGATAGAAAAAGATGTGAATAATGAATTAAGAGATTGTAAGAAGAGAATAAAAAAATGGAAGGAAAGCTCATGACGGAACAAAGGAAAATGGTTAATACAGTTAGTGGAAGAAATATTTATGGAAAAATTGGAACTGAAATTGAATGGATGGGAGGTAGTTGACTGTTTTAGGATAGGGGGAAGAGGTGACAAGTGCAGACCAATAATTGTAAAAGTGGCGACAATGGCGTTTAAATGGCAAGTTTTGGGGAAAGCAAGGAAACTAAAAGGAACAAAAATTTTTATTGATCAAGGAAGAAAGAGGTAACCACACAATTTTATTTGAGGAAATGAGAAAAACAAGAGCAGAAGGAAAAAGAGCATTTGTTAAAGGACTTGAGTTATGGATAAATGGAAGGAAACAAGTAATGATTCAGCATGTGGAAACCAATGAAAATAATGAGAGGAATGAAAAGGAAAAAATGCGCAAACATCAACAAAAGCACATTTAGTGGAAGGGGCAGGTCAAAAGCCTTCAAGAAATGAAAGTATGGACAGGCATGAAATGATAGAGGATGATGTAGAACAAGAAAGCCAATGTGGAGCAAAGGATGGTCAACAGCATGTGTAGTAAGGAGAGAGAGAGGGAAGCAGCTGATGAAACAGAATGATACCAAGGCGGGTTGGAAAGCGGCATGTGCAGCAAGGAAGCAGAGAAGGAGAAGCAGGTAGTTGTATGATGAAATGGATGATTTCACCAGGAAAAAAAAGAAAGAGAACAAGCAGCACCCTGGTATCAGCTGGTAGGCAGACAAGTGAAAGTGAGTTAATGATTATGTCAACACAGGAGGGGAGCATTCTTGAAGTAGGACAATTCAGTATGGCAGATGCAGGAGGTGGAGTCACAGCTAAATATAAAGCAAAATTAGAGAGGTTCAAACCATTGGGGCAATTGAGTTCTAGATAGGGATTCACAATAAAAGTGATGTATTGGAATGTGGAAGATTTAAGAAGAAAAATAATTTATGGTGAAGTGTATGAGGTGTTAAAAAAGACTGATATAGTAGCAGTGGCAGAGACATGGATTAATGAAGGGGAAAGCATGAAATTGGACAAATATGTTTACATATGCAAAAGTGTCAGCAGAAGAAAGGACAAACGGAGGGCCTCAGGAGGCCTGGGCGTGTTTCTTAAGAAGTGTAATGAAATAAGTATGAGAGAGGTAGCAGTATTATCAGAAAGTAAAGTTCTGTGGTTAATAATAAGCAAGATAAAAGATGTGAAAATGGAATATGCACTTGGTGTTATTTATAACTCGTTGCCAGAAGTTTCAGACTTTCACAATGAAAGATTATTTATAAAGAGGATATGGAGAAACTAAAAGAAGAAAGACCTGTGAGTATGGAATTTAAATTAATGGGGGATTTCAATGCAAGAATAGGCGAAGAAAAAATTAATCTGGTGCAATCAATAAGAGAATGTGAATGGGAGAAAGATGTAATAATTGTGAGGAAAAGTAGGGATAAAATGTTTACTAGAGAGGGTAAATAGTTACTAGAATTTTGTGAAATGAATAATCTGTTAGTATGTAATGGTGCAAGAGGCAAAGACCAGAAAAATTAATTTACATTTGCAAATGCAAATGGAAGTGTGTTATAGACTATATATTATGTAGTGAAGAAATGGATGAGAACCTTATTAGTTTTAAAGTATTATATGAAGTAGTTGGGAGTAGTCACTAGTAGTGGCTAGATAGATATTGACACTGGGGGTAAATGATCAGACATTAAAATATGAGCAAATGAACTTGCAAAGAATCAGAATCTTTAAATGGAAAGACAAGTTAGAGGAAAATTTCTGGGAAGACATAAACTCAGAGGTAGGGAAAGTTCTGATATGGGGTATTGCAGATGCTATCAAGCATAATAAAATATAAGAAGCACTGAAAATGCTAGAGTTGTTACTAAAACGAGCAGGCTCAAACATGGAGATCAGACAAAATGCAAGTAAAAAGAGGAGGGTTAGTTTGAAGAGGAATGTGTAACAGCAAAGAGTTTTGAAAGGGCTGAGGAGGACAGAAGAGGGTAGGGATAGACAATTTACTGATAAGCAAATGGGGAAGCAAATAAGGGAGATAGTAAAAAAAATCTGGGGAACCCTGAAACATAAGAAAAGACAAGGGTAGAATACAATAACATCTAAGGAATCGTTGGAATATTTTGGAAATTTGGTTGGGGTGGAGAAGATTTAGGGAACTATGAAGCGGGTGAAAAGTTGCTGCAGATAAAAAAATGATAAGTTGGACCAAGAAATCGCAAGTATAGAGGTAGAACAGAAAATAAGAAACCTAAAAAGGAATAAAGCAATAGGCATAGATGAATTCCAGGGGAATTTTAGAAAATGTTTATCAAAACTGATGAGGATATGAGAATAATGGTGAGGTTTCTGAATAAGGTGAAAGAGAGTAAAGGCATACCTGAAAACTGGAAAGTAAGCATGGTGGTACCTTTATACAAGAGTAAGGTAGATATAAATAAACCAAGTAATTACAGAGGAATTAGCTTTCTGTCGATATTGGGAAAAATATATACAGGGATAATGGCTGAAAGATTACAGGAATGGGTAGAAAGGGAAAACAAAATACCTGAGTTCCAAGCAGGTTTTAGAAAAGGAAAAGAACTGGTGGGTAATATAATGGTAATACTAACAATCGTAAATAAGTAATTAAGTCACAAGCAAGGAAGGGTTAAATGTTTTGTGCTGATTTCAAAAAAGCATTTGACACTATCAACAGGGAGGCTCTAGAAAGGAAGTTGAGAAAAAAAGGTGTAAGTGATGTGATCATTAGAGAGCTCAAGAAAATATACGAAGGAGTGAAGTTCTGCATCAGATGTGATATAAACAGAATAATAGATATAGTGGATCAACAGCTAGTGCTAAGACATGGTTGTAAGTTTAGTCCTATACTAACTACTTATTTATTGGTACATTTTAGAAAGAGTTGGGAAAAGCAATCCACATAGTCCAGTGATAGGAACCAAAGCGATACCAGGATTACGTTATGCTGATCACCTGCAATAACAGTAGTGGGATTACAGAAAGTAATTAATGAAATTAGTAATTTTTGCAGAGAGTAGGACATAAGAATAATCGCCAAGAAATAAAAATAATGGTATTTAAAAAAAAGGAAGTAGATTAGGCAAAGATAAAAAATGGTATCTGAATGGAGAAGGACTAGAAATAGGAAATAATTTGTTTATCTAGGAGTGAGAATAAGTAGTAACAGGGGATGGGAACCACATAGTAGGAAGGTAATGGCCAAAGAAAACTAGCTATGAAAGGAGTGAGAGCATGTCTACTGAAGATACCAGAAACGTCTGTAAATTGGTTCGAAAGGCTGTATGAAGCAGTGATAGAATCAAAGATGTTACATGGAGTGGAAATTTGGGGTTGATCAGAAACTGTAAATAACATTGATGTAATACAAAGGATGTTTTGTAAAGAATTAATAGGGTTGCCAAAATCATCACCAAGAGGAGTAGCATTGGCAGAACTATGTAGAACAGGAAGAAAAGGAATAATAATGGAAAGTGTTTTGAAATACTGGTACAGGAATCTGAAATTAGTTGATGATATAATCAAAACATACATGAAGTACCAAAATGCATTAGGGCACAATAATCAGGGGAAGAAATTGAAAGAAACTTTGGAAAAGATTGGTATGGAGAATGTATGGCAGAAGGGGTGAAAATAATTCAATTGGTTTTTGGAAGAAAGTAAGGAAGAGATTACAAGATATTAAGAGGCAAGAGACATGGTCAAGTTTTGAGAATAAACGTTTTTTGAGGTTGCACAAGATAACAAAGAAAGAAGGGGAAGGGAGAAGTATGTCAATAGTTGTGACAAACAAAGAAGAGAGGGATTTACATGGATGCAATCAGGGGTATTGTACCAAAGGTTTTAGGAACAGTAACATGGAAGTGAGTGTTATGCATGGAGAATCAGAGGGTATGCTCCATTATTTGATGCAGTGTAAAGAAACAAGTAAGTGGAGGGAGGGTATTTGGGATAAAAAATGGGATAAATTGGAAAATATTACACTGGCAACAAAAATGTTGAAAGAGAATACAAAAGAAGTATAAAGATGGATGGAATATTTAGGAAGTGTACGGAGTAAATAGATTTGAAAAGTAAAAAGAGAAAAAGATGGGAAGGAGTCAAATTAGGGCCCAAATGGATGCAGACGACTTGGGAGTCACAGCATGCTGGACTTGTAGGAAAGTGTGTTAGTCTCATTTACAAGAAATGTATGTGGTTCTTGATAAATAAATGTTCTATATAAAATTTTATTTGTCTATTCACATTATATTATGCTAGGGGTATTGCTGCTGAAGTAAAAGCAATCACGGACAAATATCAGGTAATTAGCTGCATGAAGCCTAATGCAAAATGTCGGGATGTTACCTTGAGTGAGTGCTTGAAATATGAATGTGACCCTAGTGAAACGAAAGTGATAATAGCAGGTGCAAATGATGTATATTGCAATGAGTCAGTGAATGTCGCTGGTGAAATATACAAAGTGATGGAAAACCAAAACACTTCAAGTGTTATTGTTGTGAACATACCTAGACGACATGACTTATCATATGACTCATGTGTTAATATAGCTATAAGGAAAACCAACAGGAAACTCAAGCTCTTGTGTTCCAGTTATCCAAATGTGACTCTTATTGATGTTGGCAACCTAAATAGGGAGTATCACACCAAACATGGACTACATTTAAACCACAAAGGTAAACAACAAATTGCATTAGAAATCGTACAAAAGGTACAAAGCAACTTAAATAAAAAAAGAAATTGTGTAACTATGAATGCCGTAGATGAGAACATAGGTACTCAGAACTGACTAGTAAATAGTGAAATTGCAGATAAAGTGGTAGAAAAAAAGGATAGGAATAGTACAACTTTTAGAATATTACATCAAAACACACAATACATAACTAGCAAGATAAATATACTACAGGGTTTGCTCAATGAAGTAAATCCCCACAGCTATTTTTACAGAACATGGACTAAACTATGAGCAATCACAATTAGCCCATTTCCAAATTATAAGCAAGTTGATATGTTCTGTCGAGAAGAGCATAGAAGCGGAGGAGTAGTTATGTTTGTAAAAAAAGAAATAGTATTCACTAAAATAAAAACTTGGATAAACTTTGTAAAGAAATGACATTTGAAATAATAGGTTCAAAGTTTCACATAGATAACTCTAAAATAATGGTATTTGGTATATATAGATCACCAAACTCAAACCTAGTAGATTTCTTCTTTCATTTAGAAGAATTTCTAATGACAATTCTTAAACAAGACCTTAAAATTATAATAATGGGTGATCTCAATGTAGAAAGCACAAACAAAGATCTCATAGACATACTATATAGTTTTAATTTTAGAGATATTCTGATAGGCCCTACATGAATCACAAAACAAACAAGTAGAGCAATTGACCATATAATAACAAATCTGGAACAGTCCAAATTCACTACAATAAATAATGATTTCCACATTTCAGACCATACTGCTCAAATTATTGATATACATAACTGCCATGTTAAAACTATGCAACCCCAATATAAGTATGTTAGATGTACTAGTGCCTCAAAATTGCTTAAGCTTAAGGAAAGACTAGAACTGGAAAAGTGGCATGAGTATATTTGGAAACTTCCACAAATGAAAAATTGAAATCATTCTTTAATATACTTGGGAATCATTTTGATGATGTGTGTCCTAAAGTTAAAAAGCGTGAAAATACTTTAACTATCCAAAAGATAAAACTTCCTCTGGAAGTAATTGCTATTCGTGAAAAAATGAAAGATAACTATGAATTTCTAAAAGCCACCAAGTCAGAGATTTACAAGTCCCTCTATGTAAAGTACAAAAGGCAATACAACTTGGCATTAAAAAACTTAGAAAAGCAAAACAACAGAAGGAGAATAGAAAATGCATGTAATATTACTAAAGAAATGTGGACTATAGTAAATAAAAATGTTAAAACAACAAAAGACAAAAAAAAATATTAACAGCAGGGTAAATAGACAAAAAATTGTAAATCCAAATGAAATTTCAAATTTGTTTAATCATTACTTTATAAATATGGGGGAGAATAAAAGTAGCAAAAATATTAGTGCAAACAGAGATGGTATCAAAGTGATAGAATCCATTGGTCTCTTTCAAACTGATGCAGCTGAAGTAGACAATATAATAAGTCAATTAAAAAACGGTGCATCTGGTTGGGATGATATTACACCAAAAATTCTTAAAGCTTGCAAAAAACCGCTCCTGAACATTCTAGTGTATCTAATAAACTACTCAATGGAAAGTGTAACGTTCCCTTACAGTACTGTTCGACCAATATTTAAAAAAGGAAAAGAAGAGTTAATAGTAAACTATAGGCCAATAACACTAACTTCTGTATTTGCAAAACTGCATGAAAGGATAATATACAAGAAGCTAATAGATTTTTTTGAGGCAAAAAGTGTATTAAAAAACTATCCACATGGGTTTCGTAAGAGATTATCAACTGTAACCGCTGTATCTGAACTTATACATAATGTGTTTACAAATCTTGAGCAAAGTGAAAAAACAGTTGGTATTTTCCTAGACCTATCTAAAGCTTTCAACAGTGTGTCTCACGATCTCTTATTGCAGGAACTCACTTGCTATGGCATTAGAGGTAAAATGCATGATCTCCTTTCTTCCTATTTACAAAATTGAACTCAATGTACTGAAATATACTGGAAAAATGCAAATTGCATAAACAAATATAAATCAAAATATGAAATAGTGAAATCAGGAGTACCACAAGGGTCGGTTTTGGGTCCTCTCCTATTCCTAATCTATGTAAACGATATGCCTATTTCTCCAGACTCTTATGCTGATGACACTTCATTTACATGTACCGGTAAAGAATTAAAACAACTAGGAGCTAAGGTAGATCGCCCCACAGTTCAACTAAATTCTCAATACCTTACACGTCGGTCGCCCAGTTCATCAAAATTTCTAGCACGCTGTCTTCAGTTCGTCATAAGTTACGCGCAGCAGAATTACGAGAATCTAAAGTATTATACAGTTAAATATATACAAAGTTGAAGTACGCGAGTTAAAAGTGATAAGTAAGAAGTTATTACAAACAGTTTCAGTTTAGCGAGTATCTAAATCAATATGTAAAAGTGTTGGTGCACGTGTTCGACAATAAAAGATTATAAAACAAATTTCGTCATTAAGTATAATTTCTGGATAAAAGATTCCTTTCCGATTCACAACCTGAATAAGAGATACTTGTTCTACCAAGATAAGATGATAGCTAGCCGGAGGACAATATACGAAACTTAAAAATTCTTTCGAACACAAAATGATGCAAATTGCTACGCCAGATGGAGCTACAAACCAAACCAATGAGTGACGTCACAAGATGGCTTCAACACACGTGATGTAAACAAACATTTGTAAGAATTCCATCGCAAATTGGTTCCACAACGTGGGGCTAACAAATAGACAAATACCAATAAAACATATACAATATGTTCCGCTACAAATTGGCGCCCAACGTGGGGCACGATAACCAGGAAAGGAACACGATGACCAGGAAAGAAGCATAGTGACCAGGAAAGGAACACGATGACCAGGAAAGGATCAACATAACCAGGAAGGAATGAATGGAGCAGTGAAATGATCTACAAGACGCAGATTGGACATCGTAATTCCGAGATTACGAGGCAACTGGGAAATTCAAACTACAGGACAAGAAGACTACGCAGTTTCATCGAAGCGACATACAAATCTAGGAGAATGGGGCAGAACGCTGGACATCAAAGCTACATCAACAGACAGCATCACAAAGGTCATGTGATTGTAATTTTTTTTTAGAAAACAAAAACAATGGCTACTAGTAATATTGAAGAAATAATGATGGAAGGAGATAGTGTAACAGTTAGCTGTAAGCCAATACAGGTTACAAAAAAAAGCTCAAACAATGTAGTATTGGAGGGAGGAAATGTTAGTGCAGAAAGTAAGAATAGAATAGCAGGAAATGTTAATCTTGATGCTAGAATGATGATGGAAATGATAAGAAATTTTTTTGAAACGGTAAGGGAAGATATGCAAAAGAGTCATATGGAATTGAGAGAAGCTATAAACAAAGATCATAGGAAATTAATGGAAAGTATTGGTAGGAGTAATGAGGTATTAGAGCAAAAAGTAGATCAAATCAATGAAGATATGAAAAGAAGGAATAGGGAAATAATGGGAGATATAGAAAATAGAAATAGGAAAATAGTAGAAGAAACTGAAAAGAAAGTTATGAAGCTAGATAGTAGTATGCCAAAAATGAGAGATAAAAATGAGGAAGTAATAGTAAGTGAGATAGGAGAAATTTCAAAGAAAATGCTAGACATGAGCAAGGAAATAGGTAACAAAGAAAGTGAGGTTAATACTAAAAGTGAGGTTAATGTAGAATGTACAGAGTTGGGAAATCAAATGAGTAGTATTGCAAGTGAGATAAGAGAGATAAATGAGGTTATGAATGTAGATGTGAATAAGGCTCAAGTTAATTTCAGAGGGGAAATATCAGAAATACAGAATGAGACAGTAATGCAAAGAAATAAATGGTACCAAGATGTTCAAAATGAAAACTCCAGTCCAGTACAGTTTAGTACAGATTTGTCAGAGTATTCTCAAAGTAAAGAGATAGCAGAAGAATTGAAAATGACAATTGTTAAAAGATGTGTTGTTCAGGAAACTTTAGATTGTTTTCAAATGTTATCAGGAGATGAAATTTCATATGAATACAAGAGGTTATTCATTAACAAAAATTTGAAGGTTAGGATACGGCTACGAGTAATGTTTAGCCACACACAATTTGATCCAGGAGGGTAAATAACAATGAGATGTAAGGTAAATGCTGGATAGTTAAAGATGACTTGCAGAGAAATGTATTGGAACGTAAGAGGGTTAATTATTTATATATATATCATTTGAAAAGAGAAATAAATTATAAAAAAAAAAAAAAAAAAAAAGAGAAAGGTTTAAAAAAAAAAAAAAATTATTTTGGTAAAAATGTTAAACACTCACAAAAATCTTAAATGTATAAATTTTTGTCAACAACTTAAGAAAGTAAACAATTTGATAACAGTGATTAAATAATTTAGAGTACAGTATTTGCTATAAAAAATTTTGTGATGTCAGATTAATATCTAAATTAATTAAACTAGAGCCAGTAAGTAGTGGCGAGATAAAAAAAAAAAAAAAAAAAAAAAAAAAAAAAAAAAAAAAACATGTCGTGTGTTAAATACGTGTGAAGTGTTAAGTGAAAGTGATAGCGTGTGTTCCAAGATTTAGGAGACTAAAAACACAATTATAAAATTTCCAAACAAGTTATAAATATTTATAATTATGTTTCTAGTGGGGCATATGATACGGTAATTTGTATCATAAATTACTCAAATGTAAATAATGATTGTAATATGAATATGTATTTTTATGTGACATTGATTTCAGAGGTTTATTAATTGTAATTATTATTGGGAAATAAGTTTATACGGCTTTACTGAAACTGTCAATAATAGCACAATAATGCAGAGAGGGGGGTGAGCTGTTTATCGTTATTGGGAACAAGGAAGTTACGTAATGTTCGCGGGTTTTCGGTAGAAGCTTCTAGAATGTTTCCTAAAGCAATATGTATTCGTGGTTTTCATTGGATATTAAAATAGACGCTAATGTTGGCGCATTTTATTAGCCAATAGCAGTTCATTTATAATCTTTAGGCATGTCGAGGAGTGGGAGTATATAAGCCAGGTCCGAGGTAGATCGCCCCACAGTTCAACTAAATTCTCAATACCTTACACGTCAGTCGCCCAGTTCATCAAAATTTCTAGCACGCTGTCTTCAGTTCGTCATAAGTTACGCGCAGCAGAATTACGAGAATCTAAAGTATTATACAGTTAAATATATACAAAGTTGAAGTACGCGAGTTAAAAGTGATAAGTAAGAAGTTATTACAAACAGTTTCAGTTTAGCGAGTATCTAAATCAATATGTAAAAGTGTTGGTGCACGTGTTCGACAATAAAAGATTATAAAACAAATTTCGTCATTAAGTATAATTTCTGGATAAAAGATTCCTTTCCGATTCACAACCTGAATAAGAGATACTTGTTCTACCAAGATAAGATGATAGCTAGCCGGAGGACAATATACGAAACTTAAAAATTCTTTCGTACACAAAATGATGCAAATTGCTACGCCAGATGGAGCTACAAACCAAACCAATGAGTGATGTCACAAGATGGCTTCAACACACGTGATGTAAACAAACATTTGTAAGAATTCCATCGCAAATTGGTTCCACAACGTGGGGCTAACAAATAGACAAATACCAATAAAACATATACAATATGTTCCGCTACAGTTAATAGTAAACTATAGGCCAATAACACTAACTTCTGTATTTGCAAAACTGCATGAAAGGATAATATACAAGAAGCTAATAGATTTTTTTGAGGCAAAAAGTGTATTAAAAAACTATCCACATGGGTTTCGTAAGAGATTATCAACTGTAACCGCTGTATCTGAACTTATACATAATGTGTTTACAAATCTTGAGCAAAGTGAAAAAACAGTTGGTATTTTCCTAGACCTATCTAAAGCTTTCAACAGTGTGTCTCACGATCTCTTATTGCAGGAACTCACTTGCTATGGCATTAGAGGTAAAATGCATGATCTCCTTTCTTCCTATTTACAAAATTGAACTCAATGTACTGAAATATACTGGAAAAATGCAAATTGCATAAACAAATATAAATCAAAATATGAAATAGTGAAATCAGGAGTACCACAAGGGTCGGTTTTGGGTCCTCTCCTATTCCTAATCTATGTAAACGATATGCCTATTTCTCCAGACTCTTATGCTGATGACACTTCATTTACATGTACCGGTAAAGAATTAAAACAACTAGGAGCTAAGGCTACATCTTCTCTAATAAAATTGACAGGCTACCTGAAAGCAGCTCAACTCAAACTCAATGTTGATAAAACAAAATGCATTCTATTCCAACTTAGAGATCAGAAACAAGTTAAGAGTACAACAATATACAAATCCAACAGGTAAACAGCACTAAATTTTTTGGAATTACCATAGACAAGAACCTGAATTTCAATGAATACATAGATGATCTCTGCAAGAAACTAAACTCTCGGTTATATTCACTAAGGAAATTAGCTAATCCACTAGATTAACGACATACTAACACCAGTGTACTATGGAATGATCCACTCACTTATTGAATATGGGACAGAAATTTGGGGGGGGGGGGGGAGCATCCATAACCAATCTAAATAGAGTATTGGTAATCCAAAAGAAAAGTCTAAGGTGTATATTTAACTTAAAACGTTACCACACTGTAAAAGAAGTGTTTAAAAATGCAAAACTTCTAACAGTAGTATCTCTATATGTCTACAAAATTATTTTGTTGGTTAGAAAGAATCAAAATATCAAGAATCTCAACAGAGAATATTATACATATAAGACAAGGGGAATGAATAACTATCATAGGGTGTGTGCAACTAAAGCTGTAACAAACAAAGATCCATACATCAGAGGAGCCATACTCTTTAATAAATTACCACAATATATAAAAGCTGCACAGGGTAACTCTTTTAAAACATTATTAAAAAATTATCTACTAAATAAAAGCCTACACAGAATAGATGAATTGTAATCTTCTAAAATCTGTTTTGTATGTTAGAGTATAAGTATAGATCGAATTGTAAATAATATTTTGTGTTTAAACTGTTTTTTGGTGGTATTGTATAAGTGATAGGCCTAAATTGTAAATAGTAACTGATTATATATGTGGCTAACTGAAAATTACTATTACTGTTATATAAGTGACAAATTAAATTCTAAATAGGGATTGTATAAGTGATATGCCAAATTGTGAATCGATAATATACTAATCCTTCTATAACAAATGTATGTTTGTGAGAATGTAAGTATAGGTTGAATTGTAAATAGTATCTTGTAATCTGTTTTTTGTGGCATTGTATAAATGATAAGCCAAAATTGTAAATAATATTTGACAATATATGCGATTCAATTGAAAATTACTATTTGTATTATATAGTGACAAGTCAAATAATAAATAGTGATTGTATAAGTGATATGTCAAATTGTATAATAGATAATATGCTAATACAATGACAAAGCCTGAAGCATGTAATAACAATGTCTATGGGTGAATAAATGCTTTACTTTACTATATTATATAAATGTTTTGCTAGACATGAGTTCAAATTATGCAATAGGGATTCGATTGCATGCATGATACAGAAAACAAAATACAACTGTTCACTTATCAAAAGTCTGTTTTTGTTTCTAATGTTCATATGTGGGGAAATAAGAAGAATCACATAAGGTGACTTATGGATGCCACATTACAGGTTCAAACTGGGAAAACTTGAAGATGTAACAATGAATATTTAAAAAATGGCTAATGCTACAAATTTATTTGACACAGTATTTGAGATCTACATTTTAAATTTGTAAATGAGCTCTACATTTTTTTATGCACTACTTTTTTGTCTATTTCTTATGGCTTATTGTATGAAATTCATTCTGAATGAAAAGGGCTTTTAGGCTATTCACAGAAAATTCAAGATATACATTTTATTAGTCATACAAATATCAAACATATGGGATTTTAACCAAAATTATTACAGCCATTTTTCAGAAAATGAAAAAATGAACATCTTTCCATTTAAAGACTGGATTGAGGTTGGGAATTTTCTTCAAAATCTTCAGTTGGCATGCTTAAATATTTTCTGAGTATAAAGTTTGCTATTTATCTGATTTTTTGTCTCTCCCTTTCTGTGAAGAGCATCCAATACACTTCGGAGGTGCCCAAATCATGGCAGTAACAATTAGCTATTCATCATCATCATCTTTCATGGCTTGGCTTGTTCCGGTCTCATCATTTAAACTGTTCTGTCCATCTTCTTTTAGGGCTGCCGATGTTTCTTTGGCCTTTTGGTGTATATCTTAAATTAGCTATTAAAGAGGATTATTTCCAGAAGCAATAGAAATGTACAGTGCACAAAACTAAGAAAGTTAACCAGTTAAAATGAACAAAACAGGTACTCCAACCATATGTCCAATGCTTACACTGAATAGGCCACAACCCATCTATTAGCCAATAAATATATATGGTGATCACATCAGTTGTTGGGGAAGTTTAATGGGACCTCTTAGAATACCAGCCATTTAAGCTTCCTTCAACTGTCATACAAATAAATAAATATATAAATTTCTTTACGGATAAGTGTGTTGTGAAGAATAAAATAAATGAATGTTATGTGTAAGATTATACTGAAAATTGTGTACATTGTATCTATTGCACATATTCTATTTTGAAAAAGATACATTTAATATGAATTTAGTGATGTAGCAATGGCAGCTATTTATATATCTGTTTACTTTTTGCCTTTATGACTATAATTTTGACCTAAGATCACAGTTTAGGCACTGTGTATGTTTGATGACAAAAGTATGTTCTTAAAACTAAAAAGAAGTGGCCAGAGCTATGGATCACAGATTTCACAGATATAGGAGTTTGATCTATTAAAAAATAAACAGATGTGTCCAAGGATTTGTACAATTGGTCTTTATTTAACAAGAATACAATTCTTTGAATTTAAGAGTTTGTATACTCATTGGTAATAGCTTACAATATCTGTAGCACTGTTGGTTTAGTGATCAGCACTGTCACTTCCATATCACCATCTCTTATTATAGCTAAGTAAGCACCTCATTTTTACTTTTTCTTTTCTTTCTCCATTTTACTTTTATCTGTTTTTGTCTTTGTCCATTAAATCTTATTTTTATGAAATATACAGATAAATTATGAACTGTACCTTAATATACACATTTATTATTGTGCCAGTTTGTAGTTGAACTTGTAATTTTTTCCCCTTCATTTCCCTGTAGTTTTTAGGTAACAATGAAAAAACCAAAACCCACTCATTAAGTTAATGTGTTTTACATCTGATCCATCTGTTCCCTCTCTCTGCAATTTGTGAGTCACCAATGCATACTCAACACAGACAGCATCAGTGTTTTATACAAGCCTACCAATCTTGTGAAACACACTTTTCTTTCAGCTTTGTGTGTACTATAAATTTGTAATTTATCAGAAATGTTATTTTTCCAGAGAAAAATTACATGGAGCAATCTAAACCCAACAAATGTGTTTATAAGCGAGGCTATAACCCAATCATATCAATTATCATACAGTAGTGTGAAACAGGTACAATCTCAGGAATGCACAAACAAAATGTAGAAAGTCTTTATGTCAACCACGATACACAATACATTGCCGACGCTCTTCAACTGTGGTTAAAAGAACATAAACAGTGAAGATTTATCACATCATGAGTGCCAAGCTGATACAATCACAAGCAAATTTATGGCTTACCTTATACTTAATTTGTGCATTGCTAATCTGCATGAATAAATAAAGAAATGAAAAAAAAAAAGTAAGAGGAAATTGAAGAAAGAAAGAAAGAAAGAAAAAAAAAAGGTAACCTGATGTGATGCACTGACATGTCTTTCTCTACCCTCTATCATTTATTAGTGGGTATACAAACTATTCTTACTAAAGCATGTTTTTTTTTAATCCATATACACCTTTGTTGAAATTGCGACATTACACATTTCATTACAGATGCAAAGGGAACAGCGATAGTCAAATGTTTAAGACTTGGATACTATATGCTGGCCTTAAAATTCCATACTGTTTCCATGCAATCACAAGAAACAACTGAATGTTGACAGGACTTGAGAATGACCAAGAAATGAATGCATATCTTTATTAATGGACATCTCAGAAGTGGGTTATGACACAAAAACTTACTTGAAATAAATTGTGTTTTAAAGAGATCTACATTTTTTGTGTAGTAGATTTTTGTCTATCACTTAACATTTACCAGTTATACAAGATTATACAAAACTCCTTCAACTGAAGAGCACTTCACAGGCTATTCCCGGAAAATTCAAGATATACATTTTATTTGTCATGTAAATATCTTTAATATATGGTATTTTGATCAAAATCATTAAGAGCTATTTTTTAGAAAATAAAAAATTTCAAAAACTCTTCCCTGTAAGAGCAGCGGGGGGGGGGGCAATTTTCTTGAAAATCTTTGTGCCACATTTGGAAATACTGAACCCAAATATTTACTTTTCGTTTTTGAGTTATGCTGTACATACACACACATGCACACACTTTTTTCTAAAAAGCTTTTTTGGATTCAGGGAGCCTCAAAATATTTATTTTAATTGAAATCTCAGTATCAAAGTTTTGGGCAGAATGCAATAACTTGTTTCCCTACTATGTACATGGGAGAGAAAGTAAAAATTAAGTGCTGGTGTGCTGCAAATCAAGAAAGCTTAAGTCAGGGACATTGAACACTAGACCAGCAGTGTTACA
Organism: Deroplatys truncata; assembly: GCA_030765065.1. Classification (NCBI taxonomy): domain Eukaryota; kingdom Metazoa; phylum Arthropoda; class Insecta; order Mantodea; family Mantidae; genus Deroplatys; species Deroplatys truncata. Next base: position 119,566,868 of record CM060979.1, read on the forward strand.
GATTGTAGCACATAAACTGCCATCTGGTATTGATTCAGCTGAAAACTGAGTGAATTTTAAAGCTATAGGGGTTTCACTCACCAAATTTAAATGCAGAAAATGTTTCATAGGCTATTGCCTCTGCACTAAAGTGTGATGTGTGAAATGCCTAGAGTGCAAAAGTCAATTCATTTCTCAATTGAATTTGAATTGGTTTCACTGAATAAGTGTCTTTTAAAAGCAGAGGAAGATCTTTTTATTAGGTAAGAGCTAATGGTGTAAACTTAGCTGTCTTATTTTGACATACCTACATCAATGTCCCCAAGTTTGAATGAAATCCACCTTTCCTTGAGAGTGCTACAAGCAAACAATCTATAGAGAATGTATTAAATCTAACTCATTTTAAGCCAAATCTTATATACTAAATACTTCAATAATACTTATACTTAAAATCATTACTGAATAGCATTTAGAATTTTGAATAAAAGAAATAGCAAAAATCTTAAAATGAATTCTAAACCTGCCCTACAAAGTAACTTTGTTTATTTACTATTTTTAATGTTTTTAAATTAGCTTGACTGCTCATCGTGTTTGTAAAATGTAACAAATGGAATTTAACAAGACTTTTATACATACTGCAAATGTTTGAAAATGGACTATATAACAAGCAAGCAATATGCATTTTCTATATTCAAAATTTTAGAAGCAGAATACGGGTTTTCTTATTACAGTTTATATGAAAATGTTTTCATACATTCACTGTGTTAAATGTATGCCATAACAAATGAACTTTTAAAGCAGCATTACCAATACAAGTCTTTCTTTTGCCTTAGAATTCATTATGAGATTTTAAAACTATTTTGCATTCTGTTCAGCTCTGTTAATTAATTTGGCAAAACACAACTTAGCATCATCAATCATGATTTACTACCTGAGAAAACCCCACTACAAATATGTTCCAAGCATAATTATAAACATGCTTTCCATTTGCTCATTTGACCCTACTTTTGCAATGCACATGTTTGCCTGGTCATGGATGCAGGACTTAGGTACCACGAAGTAGAATATCTTTTTTTCATTTTTTGAAATGATATGAAAAGTTGATATCTATGGCAATATAATTACTCCCAAGCATGAATCTTCTTTACCTCCACAAACATTCAGGATGCTATGAATTACCTTATTAAGTAGGCCAGACAGGCATGATTCGCAGTCTTAATAATACTTAGTATATAGTAAAAAAGGGGGGATGAAAAAAAAGACAGCTACTTAAGTGCAATACTGTTGGAATGTAAATTATGAATTAAATATTTTATAGTGAAATGTATTCCTTGGGGTTGAGCACGTGGTCACTTGATGAATGATGAAGAATGGATGGATGTATGGATGGATGGATGGATGGCTGGCTGGCTGGCTGGCTGGCTGGATCATGGATGGTTTCTCATTTGCATAATCTTTCACAGCCTGGAAACAAATAGATAACTGTTATTAACCAAAATGATAATCTTTCAAGCTCTTGCAACAGTCTGCATTTGGGAAATCTTTATCGCTGCAGTATTGAGTAACATTACAAAATGATGGCTTCCTTTTGGAAAGTTAAAAAATACTCCATAGGCAACATTTCTACGCTGTATACTGTAAATATATGTTTATGTAAGTTTGCTTTGTTTGAATTTCAAGCAGCGAAAACTGGCTTTGGCTTTCTTTTATAATGTGTGTCCCATAATCTGTGAGACAATCCCATAACTAGCACAACGTAGTGTATTTAAAAATTGTTTTGTATTTATGATGTAGTGCTTATCAAAGTGGTTGTCTCCTTTGCGCAGCTGTTTACCAGCAGGACACCTGGGTTCGATTCCTGGTATTGGTGTGGGGGTTTTCTCCCGCTGGGAGGGTGCACTCAGCCTCTTTAGATCCCTGAGGGGTCAATTGAGGAGCTACTTGATTGAAAAGTAGCGGCTCCAGGTTAAGGAGGCCGCAGATACTGGCTAGGAGGAACCTGGAATGCTGACCACATCACACGTCACACTCATGATGCCTGTTGTGGGCAGAGCTGGGGGACCAGCTGCCAGGCTGCAGGCCTTGGCCCAGCAATGGGCTGTTGTGCCACAAAGTTTAGTTTAGTTTAGCTTATCAAAGTCCAAAATATGGAGTGGTTGGCAATTGTACAAGGGATTCTGAAAATTCATAGTAACACAATGTTGTAATTTTTTAAATGAAACACCCCATCTTTTATTACATAAATTTGTTGCATTCTACCTGACTAAAATTATACAAGCATTAACCATCAAAAGCTTGTATTCATCATTTAGAGGACAAAAACAGTCTAAACATGACGTGTACACTTCCAGTTGTAAAATGTATATGGAAAAGGAAATTTTAATACAAATGTTCAATTTGCCTACCCTCTGTTGTAATGCATCTTTTAAAAGTCTCTTTATGTCTGCTGTCCTATGACATGCAGTACCTATGGAGGAATATGCCTGCATGCCTTGACAATCTTGTTTTGCACATCTACATTTTCTGGTTGTGCATCGCAAGTCTCTGATTTTAAGTGTACCCATAAAAACAAGTCTAGAGAATATGCTTGCCATCTCATATGTCTGTTGGTTCCAATCCATCTTTGTGGGAATTCCTTGTCCAGGTATTCAGAAATAACAGCTGTGTTGTGTGCTGGAGCCCCATCCTGGGTGAAGTCTATTTTGAAGAGGTAGTTCTGACAAGAAGTCAACCAAAGCTTTCTGAAGAAACTGTAGATATAAGGTGGCTGTTGACATACAATTTTATAAAGATTTTTAAGATAATTTATAACTCTATGATATGTACACATCACCCATCATTCTACAGTGACAAAGGTAAGGATCTAACAAGCAGTCTTCTAAAATTCCACACCATACATTGGTACCCCACACTTGCTGATTTGCACCCAAATTGGGATTTTTTGCAAGCCAGTAGTGTGCGTTATGGTGATTAACTATTTCAGTGTTATTAAATCTTGCTTCATCTGTACATAAAAGTTTAGATAGAAGCCTGGGTTCATCATTTATTTTTACCATAACTTCAAAAACAAAATTAAAATGTCTCTGATAATCTGTATCTCTAAGACCCTGTACTAAATGCAACTTATATGGGTGCCATTTGCGCTGTTTCAAAATTTGATGTATTGGACTTTTGAATATACCTGATATATTTGCAATGTCCCTTACAGATACCTGTGGGCTTTGGCCAACATACACCAGCATTGCCATTAAATCATCATCAGAAGTCACTCCCCTTGTGTGTCCTGTTTTTTGGTTTGTAATTGTTTATCCTGAGAAAAGCTTTTGCTAAAGTGTGATGAAAGTATTTTTACAAGGCTGCCTTCATTCTGGATAACATTCCAGATACAATCTGCAACTATCTTGACAATATTTTCCTGCACTCTCTATAAATAAGAATCACATCCATATATTCATCATTTGAAAACATTTTGAAGGAAATTAGAGTCAAATAAATTGTGAGCATTTCTTCATTGCCTTAGAAATATCATGGCCTGCTTACAATAATTTGAACATTCATATTAAAATTTCCCTTTCCGTACACATTTTACCTAAAAATGTATACATAATGTTTAAACTATTTTCGTTCTCCAAATGACCTGAATACAAACCAGTGACCTTAATGCCCATATCATTTGAAACAGGATGAAGAATCCAACAAATTTGTGTAGCAAATAGGGTGTTCCATTGAAAAAATACAACTCTGTGCCACCACAGATTGTATAACTACCAACCACTCCATATTGCAGACCTTGATAAATACTACAATGAAAATACAAAACAATTCTAGAACATGCTACTTCATACCAGTTAAGGGATTATTTCACAGGTAAAAGCTGTTTAACTTTTTTCTTTTTTGATTGTGCATTACTTAATAAAATGTATTATGTATCTGCAACAAGCTTTTGATGAAACCAGTCTCTATATCAAAATACTATGTAAATCAAGAAGAAATGGCACATAGTGAAAACAACATTACAGTGGAGCAGCAGTTGTTCATGAAGTGACTGATAGTTTTACACAGATGGTGTAATTCCATTCTTTACAACACCTGATGGGACATTCCATAACAACATACAGCAAAAGCTAAAAACAATAGGTTTATTTGGGTTACCATATTATATGACCTTATATTTATCTTCTATGGCATTTATTATAAGAATACTATACATTTTTCTCTTATTTTTTAAAGCCTGACTAAAATTCTGATTTTTGTAATCTTTCTGTCAGTATGCCAGTGCATAACTTTCCTAACACAGGCTAATTCTTCTGTAGTTTACTGGACTTTTTAAATCACCTTTCTTTAAATATTAGTACTATAATCACTGTTCTTCATCCTTTAGGAGCTTTGCTCTCGTCAAATACTGTATTGAATATTCCTGTACCAATAACATCCCTCTGTTTTCCTCCATACCCCACACCCTCCAGAATTCCCCTGGTATGCCATCAATACAAGTTTTATTTCTTTTTAACCTTTTGATTTGCTCCTTTACTTTATTTAAATCAATCTTTCTGTTTAAAAATTCAACATTTAATGAATTCTTGATTGTCCACATACCTTGGTTGAATATCTTATCCACCCTAAATCCTTTTAAGCTTTTACAGCATTCCTCAGGCTCAATATTATTTTCAGCTACTCTCCTTTTGTATAATCTCTTATCTATCAACCAAATTGTTTCACTATCATCTAGTCCTGTTGCCTTCTATATTTTCTTACTAATGTTCTCCCCTCATTCTTTCTTTTTGTCTTTCATAAGATATTCCTATCTTTCAATCATAAAGTTCTCCCTTTCTTGTTCTCTTATTTGTCTCCATTTTCTTAACTCTCTTTCTTCTTCTCACCTATCTACTATACATTAACTATGATACCAGCCCTCATATATATCTTATTACCACTTTCTTTTACTATCATCCTATATCCTGCTTGTGTGACTGATCTCTCTAGTTCCTCAATCATTTCCTCTGATTTTCTTTCCTTCATTAATGTTTTTAGATTATTATTAAAAAGATGTGATTCTAACTTCCATATAAATCCTTCTGCCTGATCCTCTCTTCACCTACCTCTCTTACTAAACTCCCCTCTGCTTATCATCCCATTTCTTTTCTATAGGCACTTATTTTGAAATTTCACTTTTGGCTGAAAATGGTTGTTGTTACATATTAAATCTAACACCTGAAAATCTGTGAAGTACACATTTACATCTACTGTCAGTAGCATATAATCAATAACACTTTGACCATTATTATTTACAACAGTAAATTCATCCATATTTTTTCCTCTAGCACTAATTCAAAATATTAATCATATTCCTCACAAATAATCCCCCTAGATCTCATATCCTCTAGCATGTCTCGTACTTCCGTTTGCTTTGCCAAACATGTCTTGGTGGTTGCCAGATAGGTCGGTTGTCTCTGGTATCGACTTGGTGGAGTATTTGGTTGGTGTAGCCATAATCGCTGTCCCCTCTCCAGTTATGCTGTGGTCAGATGGTCTGCCATCCTCTTCATCAGGTCTTCCAGCCGGGTCCCCAGATTTTTGATGGTGCTGGCTCCTCAGATCCATTACTGGTGATACACTCGTATTTTCCCAGCTCTGTTCTGGTCTGTATGTCCTGATTGGTGTCCGATGGATTCAGCAGTCTCACGGGCACTTCCTCCTGGCAAGACAACAATGTCCTGGTAATGCATAATCCATCCAATGGTGTCTTACAGTCCAAAACCAATTTCCTTGACCACTGGCCTTCTAGACAGGCCTTCACAACCACCTTGCTTCTTGTGGGCACAACCACATCCTTTGTCAGGATCACCCTGCAGATCTCCGGATGTTTGTTGGGGTTCCAAAGCATCACCCCATCTTGGCTGAATCGCAAGACCCTCCTGCCGACCATCACCTTGTGGCTCCTGAGAGCATCCAGTCCCAGTATCACATCCTCAGCCACCCTGTGATGAACACCCACATTCTTACAATGCTCCCCAGGGTCAACTCTAGCAGGGCCTCTTTCTCCAGGCAAGATATCGCCCCATCACTAGCTGGTAGAGCTGATTCGGTTAGATGGCAAGCTTTTTGCCACGTCAGGTCTGATTATGGTCACAGCTTCCCCTATATCCAGCTGTCCACTACGAGGTTGCCATCCATCCTTCTGCTCAAGGCACAAAGTGTCAGAGTGGTGTGGACATCCTTCACTAGCTGTCCTGACTGGTCACAACCTCAACACACACCACTTAATCTTCGTCAACGACCTTTGGTTATCGAGGTTGCAGGTTCAAATCCAGCAGAGGGCAATGGATTTTTTTGGGCATAAAAATTCTTTCTTCGGAAGGGAAGTAAAGCCAATGGTCCCATTTGAATGCACGACCTTGAGCTAGGATGTGCCCACGCCATCCTTGCATAGGGAACTTCATGCCCTGGTCACAATAGCAAATTGATAAATAAACAGGCAAACTTACTCCTATATATAAAAGCTGTAAAGGACTATTTTAAAATTACAAAAGTAACGTTGATATTTGAAAAGAAGCTAGAAACAGTGATGTGTATTGAATTTATTTCAAGGTAAGTCGAAATTGTTACACTAACATCACTAAGTCGGATTAGCTTCTGAGGATGGGAACAACCGTTTCCCGAAACATGTTAAGTGAGTAAACTTAAAGTGATGTTAGTGTAACAATTTTGACTTACCTTGAAATAACAAAAGTAACTTATGGAGTACACCTGATATTGAAGTTGTACCCACTAATCATTTAGACTTTTTAATTGGTTTTTGTAAACAATCAATGCAGAATACAAAAGGTACAAAAACAATTTTGCACTAGCAATTAACAGTGATGTCACCGAGAAGGCTTCATAATGCAGTGAGTAGAGTATTTGCTTTGGTTCAATTCATAGTTCCCATTCCTAGCTGGATCCCAAACCCATTTCCCCTCAATATATTCAGGTTTCATGTATGTAGTATTATAGGTGTGCTCCTGTATGTTTGTTCCAGTTATTAAATTTAGTGGTTACCCATCAGGCACACACACATTGATACATACATAAAGTAATTCTTTGACATTATATTATACTGGATACAACTTTATGGCATTTGTAAGTGTCAAGGTTATCTATAAAGAAAAATCCATTCATTTGCCCATTCTATCTCCTCTGTTATGAATAAGAGAAACCTAGCCTCACAATATAGTGAGATGAAAGAAATGATGGGAAAAGTAATTGTATATGGTGATTCAATAATAAAACATGTAGTGATAAATAACCCGGAAGTAAAAGTGAAAGTTTTCAGAGGAATGAAAGAGGAATATCTACCAAATATTCTGGACAAAGATAAGCTTAAAAGTGAGATAAAACAGTAGTGATTCATGCTGGTACAAATGACATAAAACTAGCCCGGTCCCCAGACGAGGTCATGGCAGAGGTATATAATGCAATTAGGAGTGCTAAAAAGTACCATCCTAGGGCAAAAGTAGTTGTAAGTAGCATTGCTATAAGAAGGGATATTAGGTATGGTTTCCTAAAGGCCATAAACAAAGGGATATGTTGGGCTTGTGATAAACTGCATGCAATTTTTGTAGATACAAATAAGTTTTTAGATAAAAGTTGCTTAGGAAGGGATGGACTTCACCTCAACAGAAAGATTTCATTTCTTTTAGGTCAGATGATAAATGGTGTAATTAATGTAAGCATGAATCCGGTAAACTAGCAAGGAATACAGGTGATGAAAAAAGAAATAATGTGATACCAATGACTAGGGCAGCTAAACATAAAACAAAACCGGCAGAAAATAGAGAGGTAATTGTGCAAGTACAACCAAAAATGCCAGTTCGATTTTTACATCAAAATATACAGTACCTTTCTAATAAAAGGAAATCCTTTGCAACTTTCATTAATGAAGTGGGAGCTGACATTGCAGTGGTATCAGAGCACGACCTCAAACAAAATCAGGAATTCTTATGTAAAGTTGATAATTATTCCATAATTGATATGTTTAGCAGGAAAGATCATAGGGGTGGTGGAATTGTACTATTGGCTAAAACTAACCAAAACATAACCAGATTATAAAAAATACATGAATTTAGGTTGAAATGGTATTTGAGATTGTAGAGGCCCAAACAGAAGTGAATTATGAAAACGTTAAGTTCATTGCTGTTTATAGATCACCAAATGCCAGTGTAACTCAATGTATTGAATGCATGTATATAGTGTTAAGGTATTGTCTAAAACACAGTAGCAAAATAATAATAATGGGTGACTTTAACATACATGCAGACTATATGAACTGGGACTTCAAAATTCTGCAGGATATGTTTCACTCATTTAATATAAAAAATATAAAACTAGATGCAACTAGGGAAACTATAAATTCTATTTCAGTTATTGACTATATAATCACTAATCTAAGGGAGGGTCAATATGTTGCTGGTAACATGACTAATTATCTATCAGATCATCATGCTCAATATTTAGACATAATTAATTCCACATTAGCAAAATCAGATCCCATTAAAAAAAAGAAACTGTAAGGAATTTATGGAAACAAATATTCTAAAATTACAAAACTGTCTGTCTAATGAAAAATGGCAGATATTGTATAGCATCAAAAATAGATGGAAATTAAAGAAGAAATCAAACAGAGGTCCAGAGAATGGATCGGCAGATGTAGTCGCTGACAAGAGTAGAGAAGATGGAAGAGAGCCATAGAAAACTGAATTTGGTATTCCTTGGGGTGAAGGAAAGGAGAGGATCTGGCCGATGCAAGAAGTGAATAAAATTATGGAGAAGTATCTTGAACTGACAATCCAAGGATGGGAGGTGAGAGATACCATCAGAGTAGAAAAACAGTATGGGAAAAGGATAATAATTGCAAGACTCACATCATCCCAAGTGGTATATGAGGTGCTAAAGAGATCTAATATGCTAAAACAAACACAAGTATTCATCAACAAGAGATCTATCACAGAACAATGAAGATTGAAATCCAAGGTAGTACAAGACATGAAAAATGTGAGAGCAGAAGGAAAGCAGCCACATTTGAAACTTTGAATTGTGGGTAGAAGAAAGAAAGCAGATGAGAGCAAAAGGGACACAAGGGACATCAATCAGAAGGAAGAGGAAGTGAATAACTCATAACTAGGGCCCAGAAGTTCATGCATTTACATATTTTTTTCCTTTGTTATAATTACAATGCCGGTAAGCTATGTGTACAAATAATCAGTTTATAAGCTTATTAAACCCAATTTGATGTTGCATATAAATGCATATTTTGGCTTTTCTGATAAAAGCATCATATTTCTATAATTTTAGTGTTTTTGTGGCATAAAACCATCTTTTTTTCCATGCAAGATAAGAAATGTTGCAACTCCAAACTGAGCCACTTGTAAACAGTTGGGGAAGTCCCGAGCTGTTATCTTGAGATAGTGTGCAGCTGCATAATTTATTGCATAGCCTGCATCAGCATCTCTTCACAATCAGCTCAGTATAATTTGTTCCTGTGAGGGTTCTGTGCGTGCCCATAGGAATTCCTCTGTGTGTATTACTTTCATTAGTTTAAAAGAAGTGTTTGTCAGTGGTTTGTATTTGTCAGTGAATATATTTAAATAGCCCTATACCAAAAGTAAAAGTCACGAGTCATCTAGACTTAATAATCTACAAAATGAATTTGCAAGTGATTCGATGTGTACAGACGGCACAATATTGTTTTATAGAGCATGTGAAAAAAACGTGGGAAGTAGAAAACACTCTCAAGTTACCAACACTTAAATTCAGCAAAACATAAACAATTATTGGCAAACAAATGTGAAAAGAAACGAACCTAAGCAAAAGCAATTAGGGAAATGTTTAGGTAACAAACTGCACTGCCATTTGTGAAAATTGCAACACCAAGAAAGAATTTCATGAATAACTCCAAACTTGGTGGAAGTGTAGAAGAGTGTGCATGCAATAAGTGATTAGGTGAGATTAGATAGAGAGATGCGGTACACGTAGGCCGAGCAGAGCCCTCTAGTGTCGGTCCAACAAGGTCAATGTTGTGCCCAGTGTAGTCAGTGCAGAGCTGTCAAACATGGTGGAAACAATAAAGAGACTGCCAGTACCCTCGTTGACGTCAAAGGGAGCCATATCGGCATGCGAGTTAGTTCAAATGGGGCAGAATGATCGGTCTCCGGGAAGCGGGTTTGTCATACTGTGACATTTCGGCTCATACAGGGCATGCTGCTACGACAGTGATGCGTGTGTGGGAGCAGTGGATAGATGAAGGTCGAACGCAATGAAGAGCGGGTACTGGATCACAGAACATGACCACAGCACGGGATGACCGTCATTTTATCTGCATGGCCATAACGGACTGTACAGCTTCATCCACAGTGTAGGCTCGACACTGGAGCACTGCAACAGGTGTGAACTTGTCTGCATCAACGGTTCGCCGCTGCCTGCTGATGGTTGGACTGGTTGCATGCATGCCATTACATAGGCTTCCATAGTCCAGAAACCACAAGCTCCTCCAACTGCAATGAGCATGTGAACACCCTCACTGGCGCTGTTGCGTGGCAAAATGTAGTCTTTACGGACAAGCCCCCTTCAATGTGTCCTACAGTGATGTCCGCATATGTGTCCAGCAGTACCATGGTGAGCGCAAGCTGGAGGGCTGCATTGTTGAGCAGCATAGTGGACAAACACTAGGTGTGATGGTTTGGGGCGCCATTGGTTACAACAACCGATCTCGCCTCCTACAATTTGAGGGTACTTTGAACAGCAACCAGTACCTAACAGTGGTTGTAGAGCCTGAGGTACTCCCCCTGCTTCAGAAATCTCCACAGGTCACATATTGTGAGGAATGTTGCGCCTTCTTCAAAGAGCAACGGGTACCATTGCTTCCTTCGCCTGCACGTTCACCTGACGTGTCGCCTATCGAACATGTCTGGGATATGGTTGGTCGGCACCTGGTGCGTCATGGTCCTCCAATGTCAGGGATTTGTGGGCTCGAATACAAACTGTGTGGAGGAAAATCCCTCAGGAACTTATTCAGAATCTTTTTTATTCAATGCCACGGCATATAGCAGCTCTAATTGCAGCGTATGGAGACCACACCAAATACTGATTATTAGGGCTCAAAGGTCATGTATAGATTTGAAAAGTTTATCATTTGTTACTTGTTATGTAACTAACCTGTGGTATTAAATTCATTGAATTCATGTGTTTTCTTCTTGGTATTGCAATTTTCACAAACGGCAGTGTAGATCAATTTTCTTCCGATTTATGTGAAGCATTTTTAGCATCTAATATACCATTTTGGAAACTTCCTAATCCTAATTTGAGAATCTTTCTTTGTAATAAATATACCACATCATGTACCTGACAAAAGCACATTACGAAAAACTTATGCCAGCCATTTGTACGACAATGTATCAAGAATGCAAGACAAGCTAGAAAATGAGTTTATTTGGGACTCAATAGATGAAACAACAGATTCTACGGGTAGATTTATTGCAAATGTAATAGTTGGTGCCCTTAACAAGCAGGAATCAATGGTGTCATATTTTCTTAATGTGATAAATTTGGAGGTCACAAACAATGTAACAATAACTCAATCTGTAATTGATTCTTTAAAATTATTATGGCCAAATGGAATTAAATGTGATAGGGGCTTCTATTCGTTACAGACGAAGCCAGCTGCATGATTAATTCAAGATGCACATTGAATGGTATTTTCCTTAATTTAATACATTTAATGTGCCTAGCACATGAACTCCACCACATTTGTGAACAGAGAATTTACTTTAGTGGATCGATTAGTGACTGTAGTTAAAAAAGTTTTTCTGAAAGCCCCATTAAGAATTCAGTTATTTAGGTCCTTAGCACCATCAGTTCCTTTTCCTCCTGAACCAATATTAACAAGATGGGGAACGTGGATTGATGCTGCCCTCTGCTATGCAGAGTATCTATAGTCAGTAAAAGAGGTTGTTAACTCCTTAGACCCTAGTGATGCTGCATCATTCCTACAGCCCAAAATTTGTCTAATAGTGAATTGGAAGCTAATCTTGTTTTTCTGTCTGCGCATTTTTCAGGGTTACCTAAAGCATTTCCTCCTCAGAAACAGTAGGCCTAGTCTTAAATGAAGCACTCAAAGTGTTTCAAGAAACAGCATTCCACTTAAATTCTATTTCCGCTAGCGTAGGAAAAATACTAAAGAACAAAGTGAAGAGTATAATATCAAAAAATCTTGGATATGAACAGATATATAAAATTGGAGACATTGTAAATGGAAACACTACAATTAACTTACACGAATTGCCATTTACTATGAACCAGTTAGCATCATTTAAGTATGCACCAGTATCATCCTGTGATATAGACAGGACTTTCTCAAGATATAAATCCATCTTCAGAGATAACAGGTATTCTTTCAAGTTTGAAAACCTCCTTCACGTGGCTGTTGTGAACTACAATTCGTCACTTCTTTTGGGCAGTGTATCAGAAGCTTCTACTTCTCAACAGTAAATATAAGTTTAATTTCATTTCCCTTTGTTTATAAAGAAGAATATTACAAAGTATATTTTCAGTGTATATTTATTGGCATATTTTCAAGATTCTAGAGCATATTTGCATGCATATTTCACAGTTTTTTAGGGCATGATCTTCCGGGTCCTACTCATAAATCATTTTATGCATCCTTTGAATACAACAGTAAAGGACATGTCAGATTTATATATAAATATTTACAACTTATTTTACATTGTATTGTTTAATTTATATTCCTCTAAACTATACAAAGCTTTATCTTGTAAACATATTTTTACCAATTTTAATGTACATTTCTTATTTTTATTTGTTTTTATCTCTTTAGGTAACTTATTGAATAGCTGTTTCCCCTATACTTTTTACATCTCAATTGTTTAAGGTACCCCTAAGGGTTAATCTATAATATTCATTATTGTTTTTCAAATAATATTTATGAACACTGTTATTGTTTTGCTCATCTTTATATAATACAGTATTCTTTATGCTTTCATATATACATACAGGGAACAGTTCAACCTTATAATTTTTAAACATTGGTCTACACGAATGCCTGTTTATCTACTTTTTCTAATATATTAAATGCTTTTTTTTGTAATGTAAATATCCTTTTTCGTTTAAAATAGAGAGTTGAGGGTTGTTACACTACATCACTATGATATTCTTACTTGAACGCGTTTCGGGAGACGGCTTGTTCCCATCGTCAGCATTTTCTCTCAACTACAGGTTGAGTTGAGAGAAAATGCTGACAATGGGAACAAGCCGTCTCCCGAAACGCGTTCAAGTAAGAATATCATAGTGATGTAGTGTATCAACCCTCAACTCTCTATTTTAAATTATGACACATCATTGTTACTAGCTTCTAAATCTTCAAAATTAGTCAATCCTTTTTCGTGTCTATTTCTGTGATATTTTCCCCAAAGTGTAATTCCATTCTTTATGTGCAAATAAATGAAGGCATAGTAGATCTGCTTAACAGTTTCTTTATCCATAATATTCCTTGGCTGTTTCATTATGCAGATACCCTTATTTTTTTTTATTAATATGCCTTATGTATGGTTTCCAATTTCGTTGTTTATCAATTATCACTCCTAAAACATTATTGTAATTTGTTTCTGGGATAATTTCTGCATTTATTTCTATTTTTATTTTGTTACTAATTGTGGAGCTCTTTTTAAATTCAAAGTTCATCCAGGCTGTCTTTTTAACGTTCAATACCATATCCAAACTAGTATAATACTGTTGTATTACATTTAGTATAGAATTTGCTTTTGCCTCAACCTCAATTAGTGATTTTATTTTTTCCATTGTTCCATCTTTATTTCAACACATTAAGTTCTGTTTCTTAGATATGAATTGAGCCAATCCTTGCTAAACTCTGAACTCCATAGTTTTCAAGTTTATCTATTAATTTATCTATGTTTACAAAATTAAAAGATTTCGACAAATCTACAAGATGGCATTTACTTTTTCCTGATTATTTAATGCCGTTATTACAATACCATTTACTTTATCTATTGCATTTATTGTTGATTTTTGTTCCTGAAAACCAAATTGCCACTCTAATACTATACTCCATTTTTTAAGCGAGGTTTGTAGTTGCTTTAAATACATGCCTTCTATTATTTTGGAAAAGGTAAAACATAATGGTATTGGTCTGTAATTTTCTGTACTCATCTTATTTCCTTTTTGTTTATATAATGATCCCACAATTACTTGTTTTAATATTTCTGGAAATTTACCTCACTTTAGTGATGTATTTACCTATGGATTAGGGTCTTCACTATCTCATACTTAAGATGTTTTAGTAATTCATTCGATATCGAATCCAAACCACTAGATTTTTTTTTTCTTTGCTTTCTTTTAGCTTATTTATTTCTTGCATAACATTTTCCCTCTGTTATTTCAAAAATTCCCATAGAATGCATTTGTTCCAACAGTTTGATTAAATTAGGTGAATTGATAAACTATGACTTTTTTGCATTTAGATGATTTGCTACATTAATATAGTAGTTGTTTAAGATATTACATATCTCGTTTGGATTATTGATATCTTTGTCCCCAATTTTATAATAATATTTTCATTGTTTACTTTTCCTTTGCTTATATATATTATTTACTATGGTACATTATAATTCTGTATATATACTTTAATGATTCCTTTCCATATATAGATTTTTTTTATCAAATTTAGAAATCCCATTCTTTTCCATGACTTTTTTTTATAACTTTAGTCATCCATTTTTCATCCATTTTATGTATGATTTTATTTTAATCTTTTTTAAGGCTGCATACACATTTAATTCATGTTTTATTATATTATTAAATAGTTTATATTTATTATTGTATCAATTCTGTATATATAACCTCCCAACCTACATGAGAAAAAAATTCCTTAAATTTACGTCTTTTATGCTTATTTTGTTTTTTGTATTCAAAAAGATTTTGTTGCATTTCTCATTTTACATATGCTTTTAAGAATTTCCCATAATGGTCCCCTATCCCAGCTTATCTATAAACTCCAATTACTATAATATTTCTTTCCTTTTGGATGATCTCGATTGCTGCTACCTCACATACAATTTCCTCTACAAAATTGCTACAGTCTATTTCTTTAAATCTTATTGTATTAACTGCATAGATTGCAACTCCTCCACTACTATGATCCTGCCTCAAGTAGTATGCCCCAAATATGCCTTCATAATTGTTTGCCCTAATTTCCTTAAGTTTTAGACCATGTTCTGTGAAAATCATGACATCAGGATAAAGATCTTTTATATTTAATTCTATTGATACCCTTTTATTGCTTATAATACCCCTTTATTGCAAAAGTATTGACAGGTTTGAAGTGTAATGTCTGCGAGTGTTTATTTCACAATAGCTGTGTCAAATTAAAAGAGTGACTCCGACCCAGTTTGAAGACAATGCTTTCTGTTCTGCGATGGATCAATGTAGCGGTGGTGATAAAATAGATGTTTGTATTTTAAAGTTTGTGATAAGGCAAAAAATTGCTATCATTCAATGCATGAAAGAATAAATATTTAAAATCATTATGTGACCCTTTTGACTAAGGAGCCTATTTGCTTGATGGACATGACACTGGCAGCCAACAAGGACTCCTCCTCCAAAACAGTTTTGAGTAATAACAACATTAACACATTAAATGAAAAAACTAGAAATAGTGACAATTCACCTATGATACATTTAAGTTTAAAAATCCCGGTCCATTAAATTTCTGGTGTCGTGTCTCCTACAGTTATAGGAACAGTAAACATGTGACAGTTGTTGACCCAGTTGGTAATGCTAAACTGAAAGGAGTACCTAAAACCATTTCCTTACATGTGCAAAAGCTTCCACCATCAACTAAAAGTGAGGATGTTTAAAACTTTTTGAAACCAAACCTTCCAGAAGTCAAATGTGAATCTTTACAAACCAGAAATCCAGATGTATTCTTTGCCATTCTTTCTAAATTCTTTTAAAGTGGACCTAAATTTGGATAATTTGGAATTAGCCATGGATCCAAACATCTGGCCCTCCAACATATGTGTACATCGGATTTTTCAGCAACAAAGGACATTCTGGTAAAGAAGTAATTACTAGTAACACAAAGGAACTCTAAATGTGGACAATGTTAAACTACAGACAATAAATGGTATTAGAATTTTATAGTGGAATGTCCAAAGTTTGCCTATATAATTACACTTCTTAACAATCTGAACATTCACATTCTGTGCATTGCTGAACATTGACTTAGTTTTGATGAGATTTTTATTTTAAAAATTCCTGACTACAACATTCCTGACTGCTATTGCAGGAAATGTGGCCAGCATGGTGGCTCAATTGTATACATTAAAGAGAATATTACCTCTCATAAGGTAAAAGAGGTGTTCAATTTGGCTTTATTATATGACTTTGAGCTTAGCTGCATGTACATTGAGTATTACAATATTTTCAATGCAGTAATATATATCGTACACCAAACTCAAAGTTTAACTGTTTATTAGATAACCTTAATGATGTATTTAACTCTGTTTATAATTTTAAATTGAATGTAAATATTGCTTTAACTGGTGATTTTAATATTAATTTCTGCATAAATAGCAATGAAGTGAAAGATCTTAAGGCCCTGTTTGATGGCCCTTACTTAGTCAACCAACTCGTCCCGGTGTAAATAATTCCTCTGGAACAGGATTAGATAACATTATTACTACAATTTCCAATGATAAAATGGATGTTAGCCATTTCTACAACAATATCTGATCAAGGCAATTTTATTTCAGGCTTTTACAATTAACAAAACATCAGTACCAATGAACAATAATGTAACAAAAAAAAAAAAAAATTGTAGTATTAATCATACAAATATAAACTATTATATTTCACTATTGGAAAAATTTAATTGGTTTACGTTATACAATATTGTTGACTTGAATGAAAAAAGCATTTGATATCTTCATTTATGACAATATTTGACATTGCATTTCCATTTGTTCTCATTAAGCATGGTTCTTCCAACAAGGACAGTAATAAGTGGTTTACTAGTGAGCTTCATATCTAAGAGATGAATGTCTGTATTACTATAATTTAATTAAATACAATGGAATGGTCAAACTACAAGGGAGATTTAGGAAACTAAAGTATATGAATAAAAAGGCTCTTTAAGACAGCGAAAGCTGAGTACTACTCAAACTTACTATGCAATTGTGCTAATAAATCTAAGACCATATGGTCAGCTGTTTCTGAATTAACAAATAATAATTGTAAATCTAATTTCATTTGCCAGATTTTAAAGTAGATGATGTTAACTCTCATTCTATTAAACAAGTTGATCATATTGTTAGTAAATTTAATAACAACCACAACTTTAAGGTACTTTTAAATAAACATTATAAGCCTCCCCTAAATTTCAGTTTAAGCAGCTTACCGTGGAAGATGTCTATCTTTGCTATTTTAAAACTCAGAATTAGTTCATGTCCTGATACCTATGGCTTGAATTCTAAATTAATAAAATTAGCTGCACATTTTATATGTGAGCCATAAACTCATATACTCAACATCTGCATTGATGAATGTATATTTCCAGATGCTTTTAAATATGTAAAGGTCATTCCAATGCACAAAACAGGGAATAAAAATTATCTTAATAATTACAGACCTATCAGTATAATTCCCACAATCTCAATGATATTTGAAATTTTAATAACTAATCAGGTTATTACTTATTTTGAAACTAACAAGCCCTTTTGTAACCAATATGGATTTAGGCATTCTCACAGCACAATTGAAGCAATTACCAGATTTTTGGAAAACCGTTTTGATACATTAGAGAGAGGTAAGTTAACCTGTGGACATTTTCATGATTTTACTAAAGCCTTTGATTCCATCTCACATGATACTTTACTAGAGAAATTACAATATTATGGATTTAATCATACCAGTACTATTTTCATGGAATCATACCTGAAAGATAGGCTTCAATCTGTTTTTCTTAATGACAAAATTTCTGATTTTACATGCATGAGGCATGGTGTCCCACAGGGTTCCATACTTGGGTCAGTACTGTTTATTATTTATATTAATGACCGTCCTGTTTGTATTAAAGATGCCTGTGTAGAAACTTATATGTTTGCAGATGATGTTGCATTAGGAGTTTCAAGTGAAACCACTATAAATAGTAAACTGGATAATATTTCTTCCAGCCTACACTCCTGATGTGCTGCCAACAAACTTAGTGTAAATAAAAATAAAACATCAATATTTAAGTTTTTACTTAACAGAAATGGCAGTTCTTGTGTATCTACAAGGTTTCTTAGAATCCATCTTGAGTCAGACTTGGTTGGAATACGCACATTGATTACTTAATAAGTAAAATAAATAGTGGTGTATTTATGATCTGAATATTAAAAGGTACTCTATCAAGAGCATGTCTAGTTATGGTTTATTATGGCCATATATACAGTTATCTTAGATATGGTATTCTCCTGTGGGGCAATCATACTTCAACATCCAGGTTACTTATACTTCAAAAAAGAGTTGTGAGAATCATTTGTGGTGTTTAATCCCAAACACACTGTAAACCACTGTTTACTGAATTAGGAGCATTAACTTTGCCGACAATGTTTATTTTGGACTGTTATTTGTATGTAAAATCCAAATTCAATAGTCTGTCTCTTTGCTCTACTGTACATGATTGCAATACTTGCAATAGCTTGAACATATAATATATATATATATATATATATATATATATATATATATATATATATATATATAAATACAAATACATTTATACTGAAAACAGTTTTGTACATATTTCCTACAAATTTTATAATGCTCTGCCATTAGATAAAAGAAATTTACCTATGCCTGCATTCAAGAGACATGTTCACTCAACATTGCTGACAAATCCATTATATGACCTTAAGGAATATTATCAAATAAGGATTTAATCTAGTTTATATTATGACAAGTATCCAATTGAGACAGTATTTTTAACACTTAAATGATTTTAATCAAATTATATAACATGTAAATTCAATAACAGCCCGCCCTAAAGCAATATGTGTATGTAACAACATATAAAAAGTGTATATTACAATCATTGTAAATGTTTATATTATTGTATACATGTTCAACAATGTTATGTGAATGTATTACGTAATTTAATAATGTAGGAGCTGTGAGAATAATAGGTTAAAAGTTGCTAACAATGAGGTAACCTTGAGGCAATAATGAATTTGAAAGTTTAAATGCTACTAGTCATTATTGGAGCAACAATAATGTAAATTTTGAGACAGTTTAATAAATAGCCAATCAACAACCAGAAAAAGCTTTAGCTAAATGAAGGTATTCTATTAGAGTAGGATTAGCCAATCAGAGACTTGAAATACAGAAATTTACAAATTTAGGCGGTAGAAATGAAGTCAGTTGCTTTGGTTAATTAGAGCAAATTACCTTTATTTCCTTGTTGACAGTGATATGTCTGGGTATAAAAGTCACAGCATTACTTGAGTCTCTGGGTAACATTGGCCAATGCAACAGCAAAAGCTTGCAATGCAGAAAATGGGTACTGGAAATCCAATGTGTAGGCATTACCATCAATGCGCCCAAACTGCATTACCTGCAAGTAAAATTCATAATGAACAAATCCCTTCTTTTCGATTTTGATAAAGAGGATTTCTTGACAGGTTCAGAGACTGGCAAGTGAATGTGAATGTGCTTACATGTGTGTTCTGGTTACCTATACCTGGATTTCCATTGAGCACAAGCCTGAATACATGTTAAGTCATTCTACGATATATTTTTCATCATAATGAACACAATTACTTAGTACAAAGATTTGTGCCGCAAAGTTAACTGAACTAAATAAATAAAAGGAATATGCAGATGATCATCACAGTAACATTTTTAATTTTATGTTGAATGCCTTAACACATGAGTGAATCAAGAAATTAAGGATTTTGATACTGCCTTGGTGATTTGGTGCCGGCTTACAGACAAATATTGACATTTTATGTGCATTTTTGCTTTTGTAAACACATACTTAAGGCTTTTCAACCATCCCATACAAAGTTCCCTTGTCAGAACCAGTGAGAACAGCTGGTTTTTGTTCTGTTATTCAATTTTCTTAGGTTGGGGATGTGTATTTGACACCCTTTTGTTTTTTGTTTTTAAATACATATATTAACTTGTGCACAAATCACATGCATCTCACATAGACACACACCAACACATGCACAGGAATATATACTTATATCAGCATGTGAAGAATTAAACATTGAAAAGCACTACATTGTTATGCACTTATTTACAAAGGCCCCTCACATGTAGGTCAGTTAGTTGCAGGGTAGGTGTGTGGTGAGCAGTGGCAGGCTGGTCTAAAAGATGTTTAGCCAATGATGTTTATAGTGCTTGGGCTCATTGCTGCCAATGTTGCACATCAGCGTATTTGTGTGATGTCTGATTTGCACCCACATCAGGATAGCTCGTGTGGGCAATTGCCTCTTCCAGAGTAGGCATAAGTTTAGTTCTTATAGTGAGGTTGTATGTAACAAAAGGCATGTGCAGAATTTTCCTAAGTGATATGTTGTGTAGTGTATTTATTTTGAGCATCGTTGATTTGTAGGCATTGGCCCAGACCACACACACACGTACAGGACCACCAACAAGATGAAGGATTTAGCTTAGTTTCTTACATTTCCTTGCTGAGGAAGATGGGTGCTCATAACTTTAGTTGCTGCCAGCCTTTGTTGGTGATGCGGTAATTTGTATCACAAATTACTTAAATGTAAATAATGATTGTAATATGAATATGCATTTTTATGTGACATTGATTTCAGATGTTTATTACTTGTAATTATTATTGGAAAGTAAATTTATACGGCTTTACTGAAACTGTCAATAATAGAGCAATAATGCAGCGAGGGGGGTGAGCTGTTTATCATTATTGGAAACAAGGAAGTTACATAATGTTGGCGCGTTTTCGGTAGAAACTTCTGGAATGTGTTTCCCAAAAGCAATATGTATTCGTGGTTTTCATTGGATATTAAAATAGACGCTAATGTTGGCGCGTTTTATTAGCCAATAGTAATTCATTTATAATCTTTAGGCATATCTTGATGCAGGATTATAAATAGGGTAAGTCTGAGGTAAAGTCAGTCAGTCCTTCAGTTCGCCGAAAGCATTCATACACTACACGTCATCTTCAGTCAGTCAGTTCGTCAAGTTACGTGCAGCAGAATTACGAAAATCTAAAGTATTATAAAGTTAATGATACACAAATTTGAAATACGTGAATTAAAAGTGAACAGTAAGAAGTATTATAACAGTTTCAGTTTGGCGAGTATCTAGATCAATATGTAAAAGTGATAGTGAACGTGTTCGAAAATAAAAATTATAAAACAAATTTCTTCATCAGTGTAATTTTTGGATAAAAGATTCCTTTCCGTTTCACAACCTGTATTGAGACACATGTTCGACCCAAGCCAACAGGATAATAGCTAGCCAGAGGACATTTGAAATGAATTATTTCAAAAACTGATACTAGGAACCGCAAATTGCTAACGCCAGATGGAGTTACAAACCAAACAAATGAATGACGTCACAAGATGGCTTCAACACTGATGTAAACAAACATTGTAAGTAATACCGTCGCAAATTGGCACCCAGAACGTGGGGCACGATAACCAGGAAAGGAACACGATGACCAGGAAAGAAGCATAGTGACCAGGAAAGGAACACGATGACCAGGAAAGGATCAGAATTAACCAGGAAGAAGTGAGATGACCAGGAAGGGGCGAATGCAGCAGTGAAATGATCTACAAGACGCAGATTCAAGAAACAACTAGAGGAGCGACAAACGACGCGGATAAGTGGACACAAAAACATCGAGACAACGTAGATTCATCATAATACAACGCAGAAGCGACATACAAATCTAGGAGAAAGGGGCAGAAAGCTGGACATCAAAGCTACATCAGCAGATAGCATCAGAAAGGTTAGAAAAATGTTATGTTAATTCTAAAAAAAAAAAAAAAAGGGTAAACAAATTTAAATGTACCTTAGGAGTGGTAGGATAATGAAAACAATGGCTACTAATAATACAGAAGAAATAATTATGGAGGGAGATAATGTAACAGTTAGCTGTAATTCAATACAGGTTACAGAAAACAGCCCAGACTTTTTAGGATTTGAGGGTGAAAATGTTAGTACAGAAAGTCAGAATAGAATAGCAGGAAATGTTAATCTTGATACTAGTATGATTATTGAAATGCTGAAAAATTTGAATGAAGATATGCAAAAGAATCTTAGTAAGAAAATAGATCAAAACAGGGAAGATATGCAAAAGAATAATGAGAAATTAAGGGAAGATATGCAAAAGAATATTGGGAAATTAAGGGAAGATATGGAAAAGAATAAGAAAGAATTGAGGGAAGATATTAGTAAGAGTATTACAGATCAATTAAGGGAAGATATGCAAAAGAATAATAGGGAATTGAGGGAAGATATTGGTAAGAGCTTAGAACAAAACAGAAAATCAATTGAAAATATTCGTAGGAGCTTTGAACAAAACAGAAAAGATATTGGTAGGAGTAATGAGGTATTAGAGCAAAAAGTAGATCAAAGCAGTGGAGAAATTGAAAAGAAAGTTATGAAGCTAGATAGTAGTATGCCAAAAATGAGAGATGAAAATGAGGAAGTAATAGCAAGTGAGATAGGAGAAGTTTCAAAGAAAATGCTATACATGAGCAGGAAAATAGGTAACAAAGAAAGTGAGGTTAATACTAAAAGTGAACATGTTGATGTAGAATGTACAGAGTTAGGAAGTCAAGTGAGTAATATCTCAAGTGAGCTAAGAGAGATGAAAGAGGTTATGAATGTAGATGTGAATCAGGCGCAAGTTAATTTCAGAGGGGAGATATCAGAAATACAGAATGAGACAGTAATGCAAAGAAATAAATTGTACCAAGATGTTCAAAATGAAAACTCCAGTCCAGTACAGTTTAGTACAGATTTGTCAGAGTATTCTCAAGTTAAAGAGATAGTAGAAGAATTGAAAATGGCAGTTGTTAAAAGATGTGTTGTTCAGGAAACTTTAGATTGTTTTCAAATGTTATCATGTGATGAAATTTCTTATGAATACAAAAGGTTATTCATGAACAAAAATTTGAAGGTTAGGATATGGCTACGAGTAATGTTTAGCCACACACAATTTGATCCAGGAGGGTAAATAGCAATAAGATGTGAAGTAAATGCTGGATAGTTAAAGACGACTTGCATAGAAATGTATTGGAACGTAAGAGGGTTAATTATTTATATGTCATTTGAAAAGAGAAATAAATTTAAAAAAAAAAAAAAAAAAGGAGAAATGTTTACAAAAAAAAAAAAAATTAAATTTTTAGTAACTGTAACAACATTTGAAAATTAAGAATGCAAAGATTGAAACTTAATATGATATTAAATTAAAAGTACGTAAATACAATTCCAAGAGTATTGTTAAAATAAAGTATAAAACTACAAAAATAGGGTAAAAGTACTTAAAACAAATATTTATGTAGCAAACAGAAAATGTGAAACAGTGCCTAGATTTAAGAGATGTAAATATTTGTGTAGAGGGTAAATATTTTAGTAAATATGTATAGTAATTACAAAAAATTCTTAAATGCACAAAATTTTGTTAACAATATAAGAAACTCAAAACCAATTTTGAAACAGTAATTAAATAATTCAGGGTACAGTATTTGCTATAAAAAAAAAAAATTGTAATGTCAGATTAATGTCTAAATTAATTAAACCAGAGCCAGTAAGTAGTGGCGAGATAAAAAAAAAAAGAAAAAAAAATATGTCGTGTGTTAAATGCGTGTGATGTGTTAAGTGAAAGTGATAGCGTGTGTTCCAAGATTTAGGAGACTAAAAACCCAATTATAAAATTTCCAAACAAGTTGTAAATATTTATAATTATGTTTCTAGTGGGGCATATGATGCGGTAATTTGTATCACAAATTACTTAAATGTAAATAATGATTGTAATATGAATATGCATTTTTATGTGACATTGATTTCAGATGTTTATTACTTGTAATTATTATTGGAAAGTAAATTTATACGGCTTTACTGAAACTGTCAATAATAGCGCAATAATGCAGCGAGGGGGGTGAGCTGTTTATCATTATTGGAAACAAGGAAGTTACGTAATGTTGGCGCGTTTTCGGTAGAAACTTCTGGAATGTGTTTCCCAAAAGCAATATGTATTCGTGGTTTTCATTGGATATTAAAATAGACGCTAATGTTGGTGCGTTTTATTAGCCAATAGTAATTCATTTATAATCTTTAGGCGTATCTTGATGCAGGATTATAAATAGGGTAAGTCTGAGGTAAACTCAGTCAGTCAGTCCTTCAGTTCGCCGAAAGTAGTTCATCAAAATTCTTTGTGCAATACACGTCGTCTTAAGTTCGTCAGTTCGTCAAAAAATATTTGTATGAGATACGTCGGCTATAGATTCACAAGTTACGAAAATCTAAAGTATTATAAAGTTAATGATACACAAATTTGAAATACGTGAATTAAAAGTGAACAGTAAGAAGTATTATAACAGTTTCAGTTTGGCGAGTATCTAGATCAATATGTAAAAGTGATAGTGAACGTGTTCGAAAATAAAAATTATAAAACAATTTTCTTCATCAGTGTAATTTTTGGATAAAAGATTCCTTTCCGTTTCACAACCTGTATTGAGACACATGTTCGACCCAAGCCAACAGGATAATAGCTAGCCGGAGGACATTTGAAATGAATTATTTCAAAAACTGATACTAGGAACCGCAAATTGCTAACCCAGATGGAGTTACAAACCAAACAAATGAATGACGTCACAAGATGGCTTCAACACTGATGTAAACAAACATTGTAAGTAATACCGTCGCATTGGAGATATCTTGTAGGTGGGTATTCTATGGTAACTTCCTATCCATTGTGACACTAAGTATTTAACATGCTGACGATAGTGTAACCTTTGACCTTTAGGTTTATAGCAGGAAGGTGCAGCCATTTTGAAACATACATCAGCTGACATTTTATAGGATTTATTTTAATTTTCTAGTCATGTTGCCACAAAAGGAAGTGATCAACATACCGCTACATTTCAACTAGGCTGAAAAGTGGATTTTTGCTGTGGTTGTAGGCTGCAGTGTTGTCAAAATACATAGTGACCCTGCATCTTGATACGGTAATTTGTATCACAAATTACTCAGATGTAATTAATGATAGTAATATGAATATGTATTTTTATGTGACATTGATTTCAGAGGTTTATTAATTGTAATTATTAATGGTAAATAATAATATACGGCTTTACTGAAACTGTCAACAATAACGCAATAATGCAGCGATGGGATGAGTTGTTTATCATTACCGGGAACAAGGAAGTTACGTAATGTTTCGCGCGTTTTTTCCGTTGAGAAGCTTCTAGAACATTTCCTAAAGTAATATGTATTAGTGGTTTTCATTGGATATTAAAATAGACGCTAATGTTGGCGCGTTTTATTAGCCAATAGCAGTTCATTTATAATCTTTAGGCGTATCTTGAGGCAAGCGTATAAATAAGCCATGCCCGAGGTAGCTTGCCGATCAGTTCATCAAAATTTCGTGTACACTACACATCGTCAGCCAGTCCTTCATTTCGTCAAGTTACGCGCAGCAGAATTACGAGAATTATTATAAAGTATCATACATTTAAAAAATAACATAAAGTTGAAGTATGCGAGTTAAAAGTGATAAATAAGAAGTTATTACAAACAGTTTCAGTTTGGCGAGTATCTATCTCAATATGTAAAAAGTGTTAGTGAACGTGTTCGACAATAAAAGTTATAAAACCAATTTCTTCATCAGTATCATTTCTGGATAAAAGATTCCTTTCCGATTCACACCCTGCAAGAGATACATTCTCGACCTAAATAGCTAGCCGGAGAACATTTAAAGTGAATTATTTCAAAACTGATGCAAATTGCTACGCCAGAGGGAGCTACGAACCAAACAAGGAGTGACGTCACAAGATGGCAACGCGTGAAGTAAACACACAACATTATTTGTAATACCGTTGCAAATTGGCTTCCAAACGAGGGGCTACAATTAATGTTAAACACATTGTAACATTAATACTACTTCATAATGGCACCCAGGACGTGGGGCGAAGTGACCAGGAAAGGATCAGCATAATCAGGACGTGGAACGAAAGCAGCAGTAAAATGATCTACAAGACGCAGATTCCAGAAACAAAAGGAACGACAGACTATACGGATGATTGGACATCGTAATTCCGAGATTACGAGGCAACAAGGAATTCAACTACAAAAACATTGAGACGATGTAGATTCATCACAACACAACGCAGAAGCGACATACAAATCTAGGAGAATGGGGCAGAACGCTGGACATCAAAGTAACAACAACGGACAGCATCAGTAAGGTTAGAGTATCTTAATTTTTAAAAAAAAAAAAAAAAAAAAAAAAGGTAAATAAATGTTAATGAGGAGTGGTAGGATAATAAAAACAATGGCTGCTAGTAATACAGAAGAAATAATTATGGAGGAAGATAGTGTAACAGTTAGCTGTAATTCAATACAGGTTGCAGAAAATAGCCCAGATTTTTTAGGATTTGAAGATGAAAATGTTAGTGCAGAAGGTGAGAATAGAATAGCAGGAAATGTTAATCTTGATACTATTATGATGATGGAAATGCTGAAAGATATTGTTAAGAGTATGAGGGAAGATATTGTTAAGAGTATGAGGGAAGATATTGTTAAGAGTATGAGGGAACATAATGGTAAGACTAATGAGAAATTAGAAAAACTAGATCAGAATAATAGAGAATTAAGGGAAGAAATTTGTAAGAATAATGAGAAAATAGATAAAAACAGGGAAGATATGCAAAAGAGTCATAGGGAATTGAGAGAAGATATTGATAGGAGTTTAGAACAAAAACTAACTCAGAATAATGAGAAATTGAGGGAAGATATTGGTAAGAGCTTAGAACAAAACAGGGAAGAGATTGAAAAGAAATTCATGGAGCTAGATAATAGTATGATTAGAATGAAAAATGAAAATCAAGAAATGATAGCAAATGAAATAGGTGAAGTTTCAAAGAAAATGCTAGACATGAGCAGGGAAATATTTGACCAAAAAAATGAGGTTAGTAATAAAATAGAGCATGTTAATGTAAAATGTACAGAGCTAGGTAGCAGAATGAGTAGCATTTCAAGTGAGTTAAAAGAGATGATGGAGGCTACAAATGCAGATTTAATACAGGTGCAAGTTAATTTCAGAGGGGAAATATCTGAAATTCAGAAGGAGTCAGAAAAACAGAGAAATAAATTGTCTGATGAAGTTAAAGATTTGTCTAAAGATTTGAATCAAAAGCTAACTTCTGAAATTTACAAACACCAAACTGTTCAAAATGAGAATAATAAAAAATTGGAACAGACGATAGAAAATCTGCAAGGTACTGTAAATAGATTAGAATTGAATTCAAGGGCAAATATATGTGATGTGAATGTATCAGATGTACAACATAATGATAGAGGTAGTTCCTCAGGTATGACAAATAATGTGAGTGATGCGGCAGCTTCATCTATAGCTAATGCTGAAACTCAGAGTGCACAAGTTACACTAGATAATTTAAATATGGGAATAGGGAATTTGCAAAATTACAATCATATCTTAAGTGATTTTCCACTTCCAAAATTTAATGAAAACTCCAGTCCAGTACAGTTCATTGCAGAATTATCAGAGTATTTTCAAATTAAAAAGATACCTGAAGCATTGAAAATGATAGTTGTCAAAAGATGTTTGGACCAGAAAACCTTAGATTGGTTACAAATGGTATCAGGGGGTGAAATTTCATATGAATCCTTTAAGAGATTATTCATGAACAGATTTTGGAATGTTACGGTACAGCAAAGAATACGAGCAATGCTTAGTCATGGTCAATTTAATCCACGAGAGGGAATATCGATGACTGATTACTTACTAAAACATGCAAGTCAGGTTAGAAACTTGTCACCTCCAATCAGTGAGGAAGATTTTGTGAGTTTACTCGCAAGGCATTATCCTATAAGGATACGAAATTACTTATTAATTGCAAAACCACGGAACATCTATGAGATGACAGAATTAATAACAGCTTTGGAACAACAGGAAGAAGATATGTCTCGGGAGTGGGAACATAGATTTTTAGATGTACGAGATAGAAGAAATTACCAAGGTAGTTATCAACAAATAAGAGGACAAGACAGACATCATGAAATTAATACCAGACAACGGTATCAATCATACGTTCCACAATTTGAAAGATCAAGGATAGATAGGAGACCAGGTCGACAGGAACAAATAAATTATGTCAGGACAGAAAGGTTGCCTGAAAGAGGGCAAAATTATGGAAGGAGGTACACTAGACAAAGGGGAAATTTCACTCACTGGAGGAAAAATAATAACCGAGAAAGATCTGAAGAACGGCAAGAAAATTACGTGCCAAGGGGACAACATGTCAGAAATCGAGGATTTCGAACTCGAG
The DNA here is from genome assembly GCA_030765065.1 of Deroplatys truncata. NCBI lineage: Eukaryota > Metazoa > Arthropoda > Insecta > Mantodea > Mantidae > Deroplatys > Deroplatys truncata. The sequence continues at coordinate 119,595,451 of CM060979.1, forward strand.
GAAGGGGAACTCAAAACAATGGTAGCGACACTGAGATAGATTTAGCGCCTGTTAAGAATGGCAGTCCCGTACGTGAACATGGAAATAACCCGGAAAACTGTTAACAGACTCCTGTGCAGTAGGTTCTCAGGACGTCTTTAATAATTCAGTATCCATTACCAATACAAATCATACGCCTACACATACACCCTGTAATAAGATTACAGCAACAAAAGATAAGGGAAAAAATTTTGAGTCACCTCATGTTAGAATGGAAATTGCGAAGAAAGAAATCATTGCAACTATAGATTCTGGTTCATCAGCTTCAATTTGCTCTCAGAAATTTTACATAAATTTGATTAATGAAGGTAACAAAATTATGGCTCTTCCCACTAGTAATTTAGTTTGTCGTGTTGCAATTGGAAGAACTACACAGGTCATAAAAACACAAGCTCTACTTAGCATACTTATCGGCGGAGAGAATTTTGAGGTTATGTTTCTAATTGTAAACCATCTGATTTGTGACATAATTATAGGATGTGACTTCCTACATGAATATGACGCATGTATAGATTTTAAACATGAAGAGTTAAAAATAACAAAAGAAGATAGAGAAATAAGGGTACCATTTATAAAAGAAAAAGTTTCTGTAATCGAGATGACAAAGGATGAAAAAAATATTTGTGACCAAGAGTTTTTTGTGCAAATAACAGAAACTGATAGAAATAGTCAGATAAAGCAGGTAGTCACAGAATATGAAGGGAATACCACGCCATATTTTCAACAGCTAGCAGAAATGCCAGAAGTAGAGAGATTTGTAATCCAAACAAAAGACGACCATGTGAGCGAGACAGACAACAGCTGGAAAGAGAAGAGAAATGAGGAAATAATACACAAGTGTGAAGAAGCTTATAATCTTACGATAATGCAAAAACAAATCCTTCATGATGTTTTGATGAACAATAGTTCAGTATTTAGTAATATCCCAGGCAGATGTAATGTATATCAGCATACATTTCAAGTAGAAGACGTACCACCATATAGGCACAAGTATGACAATTTACCTATAAGTCTTCGAGACAAAGCTAGACAATTAATAAATAGCATGTTACAAAATGGGATTATTGAGCAAAGTAATTCTCAATACATAAATTCAATCTGCTGGAGTATTAAACGAGATGGTAGTTTGAGATTAACTTTAGACGGTAGATATGTCAACAAGTATATGAAACCAGATCATTTTCAAAGTGAGGGAATTGAACAACTAATTACAAAACTTTCAAGAGGGAGATTTTTGACATCCATCGACCTCACTGCATCATATTGGCAAGTGGAATTAGATCCGCAAGTGCGTGATTACACTTCATTTCAGTACTCAGGGATCCAGTATCGCTTTTGTGTAAATCCTTTTGGTTTAAAAAACTCAGGAAGTGGATTTTTGAGAGCCATTCACAGTATCTTTGGAAATTCTGCAGATGACTTTTTAATAAAGTATATTGACGACCTCTTAATCATTAGTCAAACATTTGAAGAACACATGAATAATGTCCATTATGTGTTAAATAAACTACAACAACATGGTATGACTGTGAACATACTAAAATCAAAATTTTGTGTCAAGGAAATAAATTTTCTGGGTTATGTAGTGGATGAACGAGGTATAAGACCTGATCAGAAAAGGATAGAAGCAATAATGAAAATTCCGTCACCCAGGAACGTAAAACAAATTAGACGTCTCTTAGGGGTATTGAACTTTCAGAGTAAGTTCGTACCAAGATATTCGGCTGAAATCGAACCACTGCGGCAGCTACTCCGAAAGAACAATAAGTGGAGATGGACAGAGGATCATCAAAAATGTTTTGAGAGAGTAAAGGAACTCTTTGCTAAGTCCATATTACTCGAGAGGCCTAGAGAAGATTTGGAATATGAGATTTATGTCGACGCATCAATGCAAGGATATGCCGGAATTTTAGGACAGCGAGACATCAACAATGACTTTCACGTCATTAGTACAGCTTCTAGAGGACTTACAAATATTGAGCGAAATTCTTCAGTGACTCAGTTAGAAATTGGAGCACTATATTTCTCATTAATTCGTTTTAAAACCTATATTTATCAGCAAAAGGTGAAAGTATATTCAGACCACATCAGCTTAACTTTCATACAACGGTGTAGATTATGTAGTGGAAAACTTGCTAGATACATTCATGCAATATCTGCATTCGATATTGATATTATCCACATTCCTGGCAAAAACAATACCTTCAGTGATTTACTATCAAGATTGAACTACAACCCACAAATTCCCGAAAATATTGAAAGGCCTAGAAATGAAGTCAAAATATTGACAATTGAAATTCCTTTAAGCAAAGAAATGATTAAAAAATTTAAAAATATGGGGGAAATTCAAAATGAGGATGCAAAATTATTTGAACTTAAAGAAAATGCACCATTGATTGAGGAGGCAAAGAAAGAAATTATAGCAATTCGAGATGGGACATTATACAAGAAGCATGGAAAAGAAATGCCTAGTTGGAAGGTAATGGTTCCGAAAAGCATGGAAAAGGAACTAATTAAGAATTTTCATGAAGGGTTAGCACACTCAGGGACGGACCGAACAACTTCTATGATTTTAGAGAATTTATACATATCCAAATTGCGTCAGAAAGTTCGGAAATTCATATCGTGCTGCAACCTGTGTCAAAAGGCAAAGCAAATAAATGCAGCATATGCATTTGAAACTAATTCGGTTATAAGGGATAAGCCGAGATGTGTAATTAGTATTGATATTCATGGTCCGATGCCTCCAAGTCAATTTGGAAATAAATATATATTTGTCTGTTATGATATATTCAGCAAATATGTAAGAATTTACCCTTTGAGAAAACCTACAGGTTTAGCATGTTTGAATAGACTACTTAAGTCATATGTGATAGAAGAAGGACCTATTCAATCTGTATTGAGCGATAATGCTTCGTACTTCACAGGAAAAAAATTTATGGATGGACTGAAAGAAAATGGCATTAAACAATATTTTTCGTCAAGATACAGACCTAACTCCAACCCAGTGGAGAGGGAAATTAAGGAAATTTCAAATTATTTAAGGGTGTTATGTCATCGAAAACACACCCAATGGTATGGATACGTGAACTTTGTTCAGAACCTACTAAATGAAACCATAAACAATGTGACAGGATACAAACCATGTGAACTTAAGTTGGGAAAGAAGATCAATACAATGTGTAAAAAAATTCCAGAAGCCATTCCAGATGTGCATTCGATACCACCAACAGAAGAAGAGATGTTCCGAAAAGCATTCGAGAGGATGAAGAAAAAAGCCATAAAAAGAAAAATTAAACATGAAGAAAAGAAGAGAAAGGAATGGAGGATCAAAATAGGAGATTTAGTTTTGGTTAAAACCAAGAAATTGTCGGATAAAGAAAATAAACTTTATTGGCGAATGTTTCTCAAATACCATGGACCATATGAAGTTGTTGAAGTGTATGGAACTAACACATATGAGTTATGTAATCCAACAACTCGAAAAAGCATAGGAAAGTTCCATATTGAGATGCTTAAACCATACAACCATGAAGATCATGGTGAAATAAAAGACAAAGATGATAAATAGTAAATGCTGGATAGTTAAAGGCGAAATGCAGAGCAATGTATTGGAACGTAAGAGGGTTAAATAAAAATGTACGTCATGTGAATGGAGAAATAAATTGTGGTCATGACTAACTGTTTGAGAGGAAAATAACATTTTATTAGTAACTGAACATGTGAAATAAAGCCTGATGTTATATTAAAGTAAAGTACATAAATACTATTACAAGAGTATTGTTAAGATAAAGTACAAAATCACAAAAATTGGTAAATATAATTAAAAACAAATATTTATGCAGTAAATAGAACATGTGAAACAGTACCTAGATTTAAGAGATGTAAATATATGTAGAGGGTGAATATTTTGGTAAATATGTATAATAATAATAATAAAAAAAAAAAAAAAAACTTAAATGTACAAATTTATGTCAACAACTTAAAGTAAACAATTTGGTAGTAGTGATTAAATAATTTAGGGTAAAGTATTTGCTATAAAGAAAATGTTTTTGTGATGTCAGATTAATATCTAAATTAATTAAACCAGAGCCAGTAAGTAGTGGCGAGATAAAAAAAAAAAAAAAAAGAAATAAAATAAAATAAATATGTCGTGTGTTAAATGCGTGTGAAGTGTTAAGTGAAAGTGATAACGTGTGTTCCAAGATTTAGGAGACTAAAAACACAATTTTAAAATTTCCAAACAAGTTATAAATATTTATAATTATGTTTCTAGTGGGGCATATGATACGGTAATTTGTATCACAAATTACTCAGATGTAATTAATGATAGTAATATGAATATGTATTTTTATGTGACATTGATTTCAGAGGTTTATTAATTGTAATTATTAATGGTAAATAATAATATACGGCTTTACTGAAACTGTCAACAATAACGCAATAATGCAGCGATGGGATGAGTTGTTTATCATTACCGGGAACAAGGAAGTTACGTAATGTTTCGCGCGTTTTTTCCGTTGAGAAGCTTCTAGAACATTTCCTAAAGTAATATGTATTAGTGGTTTTCATTGGATATTAAAATAGACGCTAATGTTGGCGCGTTTTATTAGCCAATAGCAGTTCATTTATAATCTTTAGGCGTATCTTGAGGCAAGCGTATAAATAAGCCAGGCCCGAGGTAGCTTGCCGATCAGTTCATCAAAATTTCGTGTACACTACACATCGTCAGCCAGTCCTTCATTTCGTCAAGTTACGCGCAGCAGAATTACGAGAATTATTATAAAGTATCATGTATTTAAAAAATTACATAAAGTTGAAGTATGCGAGTTAAAAGTGATAAATAAGAAGTTATTACAAACAGTTTCAGTTTGGCGAGTATCTATCTCAATATGTAAAAAGTGTTAGTGAACGTGTTCGACAATAAAAGTTATAAAACCAATTTCTTCATCAGTATCATTTCTGGATAAAAGATTCCTTTCCGATTCACACCCTGCAAGAGATACATTCTCGACCTAAATAGCTAGCCGGAGAACATTTAAAGTGAATTATTTCAAAACTGATGCAAATTGCTACGCCAGAGGGAGCTACGAACCAAACAAGGAGTGACGTCACAAGATGGCAACGCGTGAAGTAAACACACAACATTATTTGTAATACCGTTGCAAATTGGCTTCCAAACGTGGTGATATAATAATGGCAAAACATTATAACATTTCCGTCGCAATCTGGCATCCAAAGGAAAGTCATCGGAGAAAAAAATGTAAAGGAAAGATGACAGGATGGCACCTTGAGGTACGACAGCTTGCATGGGTCAGTCAGTAGAAAAAAGAGTGACCCACCTGGACGTAAAAGTGTCTGTTTTCCAGAAAACTTTGCAACCGGATCATGAAATTTTGAAGGCTGGGAAAACAGTGATGCAGCTTATAAATTAGTCCAGTGTGCCAACACTGGTCAAATGCAGCTTCTACATCCAAAACTAGTGCCAATGTAGAAGCCCCATTGTTAAATTATTAGGTAATGTCATCTGCTAGTCTTAATAATTGCAATCCTGTTTGAAAGCCAAATTGTGACTTTGAAAGTTCATTGATTTACGAAACTTGTTTTTGCATTTGAAATAAAATTAACTTCTTGAACAATTTTCCAATAATGGACAGAAGACTAATGGGGCAATAATTTTCAGGATGTCTCATACTTCTCCCTTGCTTCAGCAGTATGATGACCTTGGCTAGTTTACAACTTTGTGGGAAGCGACTGAATTGTAAACATGCATTGAAAATCTTTGTAAACTGCATCACGGCTTTTCTTGTAAGATATTTTAGATCCTCATTAGCCACCCTACCTGGACCGACGGCTTTTCTATTAGGAAGCTTCCAAATGTACTTGTAAAGTCCCTGAGGTTCGATTGGTTTTAGCTGTTGCTTTCGCTTCTGTACCGCCCAAGTTTGAATCCATTCTTGAACTTCCCCCTCTATGGCAGACTTTGCCATTGGGTTTTCCGTAAACCTGCCTTGCTGACACCTGATAAATACATTAGCTTCTCCGCAGGGGTGAAGTGCACACATGGAGTATGGAGAGCCCTTAGTGCTGGTGTTGATGCTAGTCAAAGCTTTGAATGCCCTTAGCAGTTCCCACAGAGAATGGTCCAAATGTATGCTATGCAACATTATGTTCTCCCAGTGTTCAATTTTGCTTGTTCTGATTTGATGCTGATTGGTTCTGGGTAGCCATTGCACAGCTATTTTATATTCGGGCTGGTGTGTTTGTCTTCAAAGCTCTGTCAGGAGTTTCCACCAAGCAATGAGCCACTACATTTGTGGGAATGTGCAATAACTGAGTAGACTTATGGTTTATGTGGTGGCATTTCTTTTAGCCATAAGCAGCAAGGCAGTGATCTTGTTGATATCTGTCATGTTGTAGTGATCGGAATCCAGGTCATGACATAAGATTAGATTTTGTAAAATGGCTGCATTTTTTTGTAAGACCAATGTCCAAAACCTCGGGATCAAATAACCCTGCTTTATGCCAAAAGATGGCATCTTGGGGCATTGTACTTCTAAGTCATCATTACTAGTTATAAGTTTGCCCAGGAGATCTCCTTCTGCATTTGCCTGGTGTGAATTCCACATGGGATGCTGCGCATGGAAATCTCCTGCAATTATAATACGTTCCTCCATAGTGAGGATTTGCTTGAGGTCACGTATGTAATAAGGTGAACAAGGGGGCCTATAAAGCGCCACCATCATTACCAGTTTACCATTCACTTGAGTTTTAATTGCACTCCAATGCTTCCAAAGCCAGAAGCATAACAGAAGTGTAAGCAACATCTTGCTTCAGCAAAATGGGTGCTCCTCTAGTCTGCAAATTCTGTTGTTCCAAAATATGTGGTATTTCTCGAGCTTAAAATTCTGTCCCGCTTTTATTTTTGTTTTGCAAATAAATGCACTATAAATTTTATTCTGCCTTAGGTATTTTTCAAGTTTGTGCTACTGGCTATGGACACCATCAGGGTTCCACAAAAGTGGTGCATGGTTAAAGTTCTACCTCCCCTTCGAGTAGCCATTTACTCAAATAAAGCAGTGAGCAAATTCATGATGGCTTCCAATTTCTCTCAGGATTCTATTATATTTTAAAGGTGGCCAAGAAATGTTGCACCTTGGCAGTTTTTGCCAGTAAATTTAGTTCTTTAAAGAAGTTGAAAATGTTTTCTAGTCATCCTAAGTCACCAACAGGATCCTGGGAGCGGGAAGCTGTTGATGATGTGGGGCCAGTCAGTGGCAGCACCTTTGTAGGATAGTCCCTCTTGGCGTAAAGCCAGGTAAAGGATGGGGTTTGGTGTCTTTTCTGAAGCGCCTGAGACACTGGTTTGAGCTATCATTTGACGGCAGCATCTTTTCAATCAGGAATAATTCACAGCCCAAATAGCAGAATGTGTGTCTGCAAAGTTAGCACAGCTGGGTGTGATGATCTTTTTGGGACAGTTATCAAGGTAGTGAGTTTGATGCAGAGGACACGCAGTGTGTTGTCATATTGCAGAAGTGGTATGTATGACCCAACTACTGGCAGTTAAACTACTGTGTGATATTTTGGTTAGTTTTCAGGACCTCCACAGTGACCATCATGTGGTATACTGCTTTTACCTTTATGAGTTTCTTGTTGGGGGTGGTTCTATCAAGAGTCACTTCGAAGTTTGGGAGGGGCCTACCTCCTGAGTACATCTGGTAAACCTGGACTGGCACGAAGCCCCTTAATGTGAGGTTCTCCTTGATGTAGTCAGCCTTCATATTGGTGGGCAGGTGCTTTAATATGAAGCGGAGGGGTGCTCCCTGAATGGCTTGAAACTGTAATATACATTCCAGTGGTTTTCAGGACATTCATGACTGGCGCATCATCAGCCATGTTGTCGAGAAACAGCTTTGCACAGTCGTGTGCCACCTGGATATTGAATGTGTTGGGCTGCAATTTTGTAGGATAGCAAATATTTTTGTAGCTGATTTGGTTTGGGGAGGGAGATAATTGGGGTTATCTGTTGTTTGTGTTGACTGGGGTTATAGATGGTAGCCATAGAGGAAACTGTAGTGGCGGTAGAAGAAGCTGGTGCAGAGGAAATGGTGGGGGTAGCATTTGGTGGAGGTGTGTTATGTAGTTTTGTTGGATTTTTGTCTGTTTTGGTTTGGATGGTATTTGCATTTTAAACTCCGCCCTGGTGGATTTCTTGGAAGATACCTCCTTCACTGTCTCTCTCCCACTCCAGCATCTTCATCGACAGTTAGTGCTGCAAAGCGGTTGCTGGTAGTTGTTGTAGTTTCTTTGTAAGTTTCTGCTTCTTCTTGTCTCATAGCTTGGTGGTGTCTTTGATATTGGCTTCGCATCAGAGGACTAACCACTCCATAGGCGATATCAGCATTTACACTGTGAGGGAGGCCAGTGTGTTAAGAGCACTAGCTCACGCTTCTTTTTAACATGTTTCGCGTAACATACACCGATTTCATAGGCATATTTCCTGAAGTTTGTGGGGCCTGACAGGAGGAGTTGGAGATATTCATTTAATTGTTTGATTCTTTTATCGATTGTGTCCAGTTCTTTTTCTAGTATTAAGAGTTTAATACTTTTCTGCAGCATCTGAGATTTTCATGTCAACTGTGCAGCTATTCGCGCATGCCCGGTCAATCGCTGCCCAGGTACTGGGAGCCCTCCAAGTTTAGATTGCTCTGCTGCTCTCTGCAGAACAGTGGCCATGTTGCTAGGGATACTGGCTAGCAGTAGTGACATGTGATCTGCCATTATGTGCAATAATGGCATATGGCCAGCAGCATGGCTTAATTTTTAGCAATTTTTACGACTTTTTAAAATAATGCACCACACTGAGCATTTGTTCCCACACTCCACCTCATTTATATGCAACATGCACACAATTTACAGAATGTACTGACGATGTTTCTAGTTTGTCTTCAGGTTTAACTTGTATTAAGCAAAGAACACTCACTCACACAATCTTCCTTTCATATGCATGTGTTTATTTACTTATATACAAGATATCTTACCTACATCTCTGACGGTTGTTTTTAGTACCATAGTGATAAAAGTTTTTTAATTTTTGTGAAATTCTGCACTTTTTAGGAGTTTGTTTGGAGGATTGCAGAATGTGTGTATGCTAGCTAACATAATGTTTGAATAAAAAGAATTAAACCCTCAGCTCGCTTGGGGGCCATGAGTGAATTAAAGAATGCAAAAATATGCAATGAACTAAGAAAAACGAATTCAGAATAAAATCTGAATGTTGATATGTGAAAGACAATCTTAAGTAAATGTAACACAATTCTTGCGAGTATGTGAATGAGTGGAGATACATTATAATATGGAAAAATTGCATGTGTTGCAATCACATGACTTTCTTTACTTACTCTTCTACAAACTATCCTCCTTATAAAACCTTATTCTAATGCCTACTTCTTGTTAATCGAGGTAAACTTTCATTACACATTCGTTGTAGGTATAAGGATACAGTAGGCTAGAGTGAGTCAGATTTTTAAAAAGTAGATCACTATGTGTTACATGACTATTGTGAAAACAAATAGTTACTTACCACTTGAAAAAAAGTATGACCATGAGAAAAAACGAATAGTGATTTACCACTTGAAAGAAGTTTTAAGGATATGAAAATTCAAACCAATAACAAAAAATATCTCAGAAATGCTTAACGCTACAAATAACTTTATTTGGCATAAATCGTGTCCTTTAATGAGATCTGCATTTTTTTGTGTAATAATATTTTACTTAACTCTTATGGTTTACCAGTTACAAAAACGTCATTCAGAACGAAGAGGACTTTAGTTGCTATTTGCGAAACTTCAAGACATACATTTTATTAGTCATACAAATATCTTAAATACATGGTATTGTTATAAAAATAGAGACATTTATGAGAATATAAAAAAATAATGAAAGATTTTCTATGTAAAGAGTAGTTTGGGATGGGGGAAGTATTTGCTTGAAAATCTTTGTGTTGCATCCTTGGAAGGTGGTGAACTTAAATACCAAGTGTGGTGTTTAACCAATATTTTGTTTCTTAATGCGCACACATACGCACAAAGAACTTCTTCTAAAATTACTTTTTTGTGATTCAAGGAGCCTCAAAACATGTATTTATGGTGAAATCTCAATATCAAATTTCTGGGTGGAATACAATACTTCCTTTATTTACTAAAGATAAGTAATAGAGAAACTAAAAAACAGATTCTGCACAAAGCAAGTATAAATATCTTGTGAAGTATCTCATGCTAATAGAACACTATACCAGACTTTACTTCCCAGATCTTTTTTTGGCTCACATTTAAAATGCAAAAACTGACCTATAGTCTGTGGATTCTGAAAACCTTTGTTTGCACCATTCTTTTTAAACAAATGTAAAACATTTTGCTTGTTTCCAAAGGTTTGTCTTCTAGCTGGTCCAAAAATGCTAACTACCTAATGGATTGTTGGTTGAAGATATTTATAGCATGGAGATTAAAAGCTTTCAAATTTTACTTGCTAAAGGGTAAGAAGTATGGATTCCAGTTTGAATATTTTTATTATACTCATATTTGTGATTATTAAGTTGCAGATTTATGCCTATTTGCCTTTTTTAATCCTTATGCCGAAAGTGGAGGCATTTAGGTTACATATCCATCATACCCATTTTAAGATATTATGAGTATTATAATGCTTATATGAGGGCTGTTTTTTTTCAAGGTCCAATTCGGTTGCAGAACCAAAACCACAGTGACAATCAGTTAAAGCTTTACGCAAATGTGTTGCGCAGTGTCTTTGAGACAGTATTTTAATACCCGAATAATTTCAATTGTAATTTGTAATAAGTAAATTCAATGACAGCCGCCTTGAAACAATATGTATGTAATAATTATTTAAATGGTATGTAACAGTCATTGCAAATGCTTATTTTTATTGTAAACATATTTTAATAATGTTATATGTATACATTACATACTCTAATAATGTAAAAGCTGTGAGAATAATAAGTTTTAGGTTGCTAACAATGAGTAATAATGAGGTGATTGTGGCAATAATGTGTTTAGAGTTTGAAATGTACTGGTCATGATTAGAGCTACGATGACGTAAATTCTGTAACAGTTTTAAATTAGCCAATCAACAGCAAAGAAAAGTTTTAAGTCAAATCCAGAAATTCTATTGGACTAGAATTAGCCAATCAGACACTTGCAATACTGAAGCTTATGGGTTTTGACCGTTGAGGTTACTCAGTTGCTGGTGAGACTTGGTAGAGTACAGATAGGAAATGTGTTCTCTACGGGTGATTAGTAAAAACAGATATATGCGCTAAGTGAATGTATAAAAGTTTCTCACAGTTCTTTAAAAAGTGTAGTGGTTTATAAATATGTGCAAGAATTTAAATAAAAGAAGTTAATTTAAAAGTTTAATTCTGTGATGTCTACAATAATTTACATACCGCACCCTACCCAAGATACATGACTCTAAAGTAAGACTGACGCAGCCGAGGAAAATTCAAACAGTAATATTACGTGAGCATAAAATTCAAACCGACGCCCAAAGTGTATTACAAACTACATAAAAGCAACTATTATTACATAAAACAATTCAAGTTTACGTAAACATATATTACTTAACAAACATCCATCTTCAAGTTGGCTTTCCAAGCGTGTGGCTAACAACAATAACAACAGTAAAACTTCAACAGTAGAAGAAAACAACTACTACAAGTTGGCTCCCAACTGCGGGGCAGATAAAATAATTTACATATTTTATTACGCACCAAAATACCTTCTTCAGTCTCTAGTATGCCTGTTGTGTCACATTGCACTTGTCAGTTCTGAACACACAGCAAGCATGTAAACACGCCTAAAAAAATAGTCTCTCCTGCCAAATGTGAAGTGCGTGCTGTAAATCGATTTCCTTATGCCAAGGGGTGCAATGCAGTCCAAATTCACTGTCAAATGAATAATGTGTATGGTCAAACTTTCATGAGTGACAGCAAAGTGCAGCAATGGTGCAGAAACTTTGAAGCAGGACATGCAGGAGGTCAGGGAAGGAAGCAAGTGTCAACCGATTATCTTGTTCAGCAAGTGGATCAGGTGATTGTAACGGTAAATGTTTCTTACGTAATATTTGTGTTTTGTATTTGTTAGCCCCACGTTGTGGAAGCCAATTTGCTAGAGAAATTAATGTTGTATTTATTGTAACATTATTGTAGCTCCACGTTTAGGAGCAAATTTGCGACGGAAATTGCTTTACGTAATGTTGTTTACATCAGTGTTGAAGCCATCTTGTGACGTCATTCATTGGTTTGGTTTGTAGCTCCATCTGGCGTAGCAATTTGCATCAGTTTTGAAATAATTCACTTTAAATGTCCTCCAGCTAGCTATTTGGGTCGAACATGTATTTCTTTTGCAGGTTGTGAAGCAGAAAGGAATCTTTTATCCAGAAATTATACTGATGAAGAAAATTTGTTTTATAATTTTTATTGCCGAACACGTTCACGAACACTTTACATATTGATTTAGATACTCGCCAAACTGAAACTGTTTGTAATAACTTCTTACTTATCACTTTTAACTCGCATACTTCAACTTTGTGTATATTTAACTGTATAATATTTTAGATTCTCGTAATTCTGCTGCGCGTAACTTATGACGAACTGACTGACTGAAGACAACGTGTAACGTGCTAGAAATTTAGATGAACTGGGCGACCGACGTGTAAGGTATTGAGAATTTTGTTGAACTGTGGGGCGATCTACCTCGGACCTGGCTTATATACTCCCACTCCTCGACATGCCTAAAGATTATAAATGAACTGCTATTGGCTAATAAAATGCGCCAACATTAGCGTCTATTTGAATATCCAATGAAAACGGAAACATTCTAGAAGGTTCTACCGAAAAGGCGCGAAACATTACGTAACTTCCTTGTTCCCAGTAATGATAAACAGCTCACCCCATCGCTGCATTATTGCGTTATTGACAGTTTCAGTAAAGCCGTATAAACTTATTTCCCAATAATAATTACAATTAATAAACATCGGAAATCAATGTCACATAAAAATACATATTCATATTACAATCATTATTTACATTTAGGTAATTTGTGATACAAATTACCGTATCATATGCCCCACTAGAAACATAATTATAAATATTTATAACTTGTTTGGAAATTTTATAATTGTGTTTTTAGTCTCCTAAATCTTGGAACACACGCTATCACTTTCACTTGACACTTCACACGCATTTAACACACGACATATTTTTTTTTTTTTTTTTTTTTTTATCTCGCCACTACTTACTGGCTCTGGTTTAATTAATTTAAATATTAATCTGACATCACAAAATTTTTTTATAGCAAATACTTTACCCTAAATTATTTAATCACTGTTACCAAATTGTTTACTTTCTTAAGTTGTTGACAAAAATTTATACATTTAAGATTTTTATAATTATTACACATATTTACCAAAATATTCACCCTCTACACAAATATTTACATCTCTTAAATCTAGGCACTGTTTCACATGTTCTATTTACTACATAAATATATATTTTTTTTTTTTTTTTTTTACTAATTTTTGTTATTTTGTACTTTATCTTAACAATACTCTTGTAATAGTATTTATGTACTTTACTTTAATATAACATCATGCTTTATTTCACATGTTCAGTTACTAATAAAATGTTATTTTCCTCTCAAACATTTAGTCATGTCCAAAATTTATTTCTCCTTTCTGATGACATACATATATAATTAACCCTCTTACGTTCCAATACGTTGCTCTGCATTTCGTCTTTAACTCTCCAGCATTTACTATTTATCATCTTTGTCTTTTGTTTCACCTTGATCTTCATGGTTGTATGGTTTCAGCATCTCAATATGGAACTTTCCTATGCTTTTTCGAGTTGTTGGATTACATAACTCATATGTATTAGTTCCATATACTTCAACAACTTCATATGGTCCATGGTATTTGAGAAACATTCGCCAATAAAGTTTATTTGCTTTATCCGACAATTTCTTGGTTTTAACCAAAACTAAATCTCCTATTTTGATCCTCCATTCCTTTCTCTTCTTTTCTTCATGTTTAATTTTTCTTTTTATGGCCTTTTTCTTCATCCTCTCAAATGCTTTTCGGAACATCTCTTCTTCTGTTGGTGGTATCGAATGCGCATCTGGAATGGCTTCTGGAATTTTTTTACACATTGTATTGATCTTCTTTCCTAACTTAAGTTCACATGGTTTGTATCCTGTCACATTGTTTACGGTTTCATTTAGTAGATTCTGAACGAAGTTCACGTATCCATACCATTGGGTGTGTTTTCGATGACATAACACCCTTAAATAATTTGAAATTTCCTTAATTTACCTCTCCACTGGGTTGGAGTTGTATCTTGACGAAAAATATTGTTTAATGCCATTTTCTTTCAGTCCATCCATAAATTTTTTTCCTGTGAAGTACGAAGCATTATCGCTCAATACAGATTGAATAGGTCCTTCTTCTATCACATATGACTTGAGTAGTCTATTCAAACATGCTAAACCTGTAGGTTTTCTCAAAGGGTAAATTCTTACATATTTGCTGAATATATCATAACAGACAAATATATATTTATTTCCAAATTGACTTGGAGGCATCGGACCATGAATATCAATACTAATTACACATCTCGGCTTATCCCTTATAACCGAATTAGTTTCAAATGCATATGCTGCATTTATTTGCTTCGCCTTCTGACACAGGTTGCAGCACGATATAAATTTCCGAACTTTCTGACGCAATTTGGATATGTATAAATTCTCTAAAATCATAGAAGTTGTTCGGTCCGTCCCTGAGTGTGCTAACCCTTCATGAAAATTCTTAATTAGTTCCTTTTCCATGCTTTTCGGAACCATTACCTTCCAACTAGGCATTTCTTTTCCATGCTTCTTGTATAATGTCCCATCTCGAATTGCTATAATTTCTTTCTTTGCCTTTTCAATTAGTGGTGCATTTTCTTTAAGTTCTAACAATTTTGCGTCCTCTTTTTGAGTTCCCCCCATATTTTTCAATTTTCTAATCATTTCTTTGCTTAAAGGAACTTCAATTGTCAATATTTTGACTTCATTTCTAGGCCTTTCAATATTTTCAGGAATTTGTGGGTTGTAATTCAATCTTGATAGCAAATCACTGAAGGTATTATTTTTGCCAGGAATGTGTATAATCTCAATATCGAATGCAGATATTGCATGAATGTATCTAGCAAGTTTTCCACTACATAATCTACACCGTTGTATGAAAGTTAAGCTGATGTGGTCTGAATATACTTTCACCTTTTGCTGATAAATATAGGTTTTAAAACGAATTAATGAGAAATATAGTGCTCCAATTTCTAGCTGAGTCACTGAAGAATTCCGCTCAATATTTGTTAGTCCTCTAGAAGCTGTACTAATGATGTGAAAGTCATTGTTGATGTCTCGCTGTCCTAAAATTCCGGCGTATCCTTGCATTGATGCGTCGACATAAATCTCATATTCCAAATCTTCTCTGGGCCTCTCGAGTAATATGGACTTAGCAAAGAGTTCCTTTACTCTCTCAAAACATTTTTGATGATCCTCTGTCCATTTCCACTTATTGTTCTTTCGGAGAAGCTGCCGCAGTGGTTCTATTTCAGCCGAATATCTTGGTACGAACTTACTCTGAAAGTTCAATACCCCTAAGAGACGTCTAATTTGTTTTACGTTCCTGGGTGACGGAATTCTCATTATTGCTTCTATTCTTTTCTGATCAGGTCTTATACCTCGTTCATCCACTACATAACCCAGAAAATTTATTTCCTTGACACAAAATTTTGATTTTAGTATGTTCACAGTCATACCATGTTGTTGTAGTTTATTTAACACATAATGGACATTATTCATGTGTTCTTCAAATGTTTGACTAATGATTAGGAAGTCGTCAATATACTTTATTAAAAAGTCATCTGCAGAATTTCCAAAGATACTGTGAATGGCTCTCAAAAATCCACTTCCTGAGTTTTTTAAACCAAAAGGATTTACACAAAAACGATACTGGATCCCTGAGTACTGAAATGAAGTGTAATCACGCACTTGTGGATCTAATTCCACTTGCCAATATGATGCAGTGAGGTCAATGGATGTCAGAAATCTCCCTCTTGAAAGTTTTGTAATTAGTTGTTCAATTCCCTCACTTTGAAAATGATCTGGTTTCATATACTTGTTGACATATCTACCGTCTAAAGTTAATCTCAAACTACCATCTCGTTTAATACTCCAGCAGATTGAATTTATATACTGAGAATTACTTTGCTCAATAATCCCATTTTCTATCATGCTATTTATTAATTGTCTAGCTTTGTCTCGAAGACTTATAGGTAAATTGTCATACTTGTGCCTATATGGTGGTACGTCTTCTACTTGAAATGTATGCTGATATACATTACATCTGCCTGGGATATTACTAAATACTGAGCTATTGTTCATCAAAACATCATGAAGGATTTGTTTTTGCATTATCGTAATATTATAAGCTTCTTCACACTTGTGTATTATTTTCTCATTTCTCTTCTCTTCCCATCTGTTGTCTGTCTCGCTCACATGGTCGTCTTTTGTTTGGATTGTAAATTCCTCTACTTTCTCTGGCATTTCTGCTAGCTGTTGAAAATATGGCGTGGTATTCCCTTCATATTCTGTGACTACCTGCTTTATCTGACTATTTCTATCAGTTTCTGTGATTTGCACAAAAAACTCTTGGTCACAAAGATTCTTCTCATCCTTTGTCATCTCGATTACAGAAACTTTCTCTTTTATAAATGGTACCCTTATTTCTCTATCTTCTTTTGTTATTTTTAACTCTTCATGTTTAAAATCTATACTTGCTTCATATTCATGTAGGAAGTCACATCCTATAATTATGTCACAAATCAGATGGTTTACAATTAGAAACATAACCTCAAAATTCTCTCCGCCGATAAGTATGTTGAGTAGAGCATGTGTTTTTATGACCTGTGTCGTTCTTCCGATTGCAACACGACAAACTAAATTACTAGTGGGAAGAGCCATAATTTTGTTACCTTCATTAATCAAATTTATGTAAAATTTCTGTGAGCAAATTGAAGCTGATGAACCAGAATCTATAGTTGCAATGATTTCTTTCTTCGCAATTTCCATCCTAACATGAGGTGACTCAAAATTTTCTCCCTTACCTTTTGTTGCTGTAATCTTATTACAGGGTGTATGTGTAGGCATATGATTTGTATTGGTAATGGATACTGAATTATTAAAGACGTCCTGAGAACCTACTACACAGGAGTCTGTTAACAGTTTTCCTGGTTATTTCCATGTTCATGTACGGGACTGCCATTCCTAACAGGCGCTAAATCTATCTCAGTGTCGCTACCATTGTTTTGAGTTCCCCTTCCTCGAGTTCGAAATCCTCGATTTCTGACATTATGTCCCCTTGGCACGTAATTTTCTTGCCGTTCCTCAGATCTTTCCCGGTTATTATTTTCCCTCCAGTGAGTGAAATTTCCCCTTTGTCTAATGTACCTCCTTCCATAATTTTGCCCTCTTTCAGGCAATCTTTCTGTCCTGACATAATTTATTTGTTCCTGTCGACCTGGTCTCCTATCTATCCTTGATCTTTCAAATTGTGGAACGTATGATTGATACCGTTGTCTGGTATTAATTTCATGATGTCTGTCTTGTCCTCTAATTTGCTGATAACTACCTTGGTAATTTCTTCTATCTCGTACATCTAAAAATCTATGTTCCCACTCCCGAGACATATCTTCTTCCTGTTGTTCCAAAGCTGTTATTAATTCTGTCATCTCATAGATGTTCCGTGGTTTTGCAATTAATAAGTAATTTCGTATCCTTATAGGATAATGCCTTGCGAGCAAACTCACAAAATCTTCCTCATTGATTGGAGGTGACAAGTTTCTAACCTGACTTGCATGTTTAAGTAAGTAATCAGTCATTGATATTCCCTCTCGTGGATTAAATTGACCATGACTAAGCATTGCTCGAATTCTTTGCTGTACCGTAACATTCCAAAATCTGTTCATGAATAATCTCTTAAAGGATTCATATGAAATTTCACCCCCTGATACCATTTGTAACCAATCTAAGGTTTTCTGGTCCAAACATCTTTTGACAACTATCATTTTCAATGCTTCAGGTATCTTTTTAATCTGAAAATACTCTGATAATTCTGCAATGAACTGTACTGGACTGGAGTTTTCATTAAATTTTGGAAGTGGAAAATCACTTAAGATATGATTGTAATTTTGCAAATTCCCTACTCCCATATTTAAATTCTCTAGTGTTACTTGAGCACTCTGAGTTTCAGCATTAGCTATAGATGAAGCTGCTGCATCACTCACATTATTTGTCATACCTGAGGAACTACCTCTATCATTATGTTGTACATCTGATACATTCACATCACATATATTTGCCTTGAATTCAATTCTAATCTATTTACAGTACCTTGCAGATTTTCTATTGTCTGTTCCAATTTTTTATTATTCTCATTTTGAACAGTTTGGTGTTTGTTAATTTCAGAAGTTAGCTTTTGATTCAAATCTTTAGACAAATCCTTAACTTCATCAGACAATTTATTTCTCTGTGTTTCTGACTCCTTCTGAATTTCAGATATTTCCCCTCTGAAATTAACTTGCACCTGTATTAAATCTGCATTTGTAGCCTCCATCATCTCTTTTAACTCACTTGAAATGCTACTCATTCGGCTACCTAGCTCTGTACATTTTACATTAACATGCTCTATTTTATTATTAACCTCACTTTTTTGGTTAGATATTTCCCTGCTCATGTCTAACATTTTCTTTGAAACTTCACCTATTTCATTTGCTATCATTTCTTGATTTTCATTTTTCATTCTAATCATACTACTATCTAGCTCCATGAATTTCTTTTCAATTTCTTCCCTGTTTTGTTCTAAGCTTTTACCAATATCTTCCCTCAATTCTCTCTTATTCTGATCTAGTTTTTGTTCTAAACTCCTATCAATATCTTCCCTTAATTCCCTATGACTCTTTTCCATATTCTGTTTTTCTAATTTCTCACTATTCTTTTGCAGATCTTCCCTGTTTTGATCTAATTTATGGTCTAACTTCTCATTCAAATTTTTTAGCATTTCCATAATCATACTAGTATCAAGATTAACATTTCCTGCTATTCTATTCTCACTTTCTGCACTAACATTTTCATCTTCAAATCCTAAAAAATCTGGGCTATTTTCTGCAACCTGTATTGAATTACAGCTAACTGTTACATTATCTTCCTCCATAATTATTTCTTCTGTATTATTGGTAGCCATTGTTTTTTTTATCCTACCACTCCGCATTAACATTTAAATTTGTTTACCCTTTTTTTTTTTTTTAAAAAATAATTAAGATACTCTAACCTTTGTGATGCTGTCTGTTGATGTTACTTTGATGTCCAGCTGTCTGCCCCACTCTCCTAGATTTGTATGTCGCTTCTGCGTTGTGTTGTGATGAATCTACGTCGTCTTGTTGTTTTGAATTTCCCTGTTGCCTTGTAATCTGGGAATTACAATGTCCAATCCTTCATGTAGTCTGTCCTCCCTGTTGTTTCTGGAATCTGCGTCTTGTAGATCAATTCACTGCTCCATTCATTCCACATCCTTGTTAATTCTGCTACTTTCCTAGTTAATTCTGCTACTTCCTTGTTATTCTGATCCTTTCCTGGTCACTCTGCCCCACGTTGGGCGCCAATATGTAACGGTAAATGTTTCTTACGTAATATTTGTGTTTTGTATTTGTTAGCCCCACGTTGTGGAAGCCAATTTGCTAGAGAAATTAATGTTGTATTTATTGTAACATTATTGTAGCTCCACGTTTAGGAGCAAATTTGCGACGGAAATTGCTTTACGTAATGTTGTTTACATCAGTGTTGAAGCCATCTTGTGACGTCATTCATTGGTTTGGTTTGTAGCTCCATCTGGCGTAGCAATTTGCATCAGTTTTGAAATAATTCACTTTAAATGTCCTCCAGCTAGCTATTTGGGTCGAACATGTATTTCTTTTGCAGGTTGTGAAGCGGAAAGGAATCTTTTATCCAGAAATTATACTGATGAAGAAAATTTGTTTTATAATTTTTATTGCCGAACACGTTCACGAACACTTTACATATTGATTTAGATACTCGCCAAACTGAAACTGTTTGTAATAACTTCTTACTTATCACTTTTAACTCGCATACTTCAACTTTGTGTATATTTAACTGTATAATATTTTAGATTCTCGTAATTCTGCTGCGCGTAACTTATGACGAACTGACTGACTGAAGACAACGTGTAACGTGCTAGAAATTTAGATGAACTGGGCGACCGACGTGTAAGGTATTGAGAATTTTGTTGAACTGTGGGGCGATCTACCTCGGACCTGGCTTATATACTCCCACTCCTCGACATGCCTAAAGATTATAAATGAACTGCTATTGGCTAATAAAATGCGCCAACATTAGCATCTATTTGAATATCCAATGAAAACCACGAATACATATTGCTTTTTTTTTTTTAGGGAAACATTCTAGAAGGTTCTACCGAAAAGGCGCGAAACATTATGTAACTTCCTTGTTCCCAGTAATGATAAACAGCTCACCCCATCGCTACATTATTGCGTTATTGACAGTTTCAGTAAAGCCGTATAAACTTATTTCCCAATAATAATTACAATTAATAAACATCGGAAATCAATGTCACATAAAAATACATATTCATATTACAATCATTATTTACATTTAGGTAATTTGTGATACAAATTACCGTATCATGATTCAAGTAAATTGTCAGTTCACAATTTCTGTGTTGAGTGATTCATTCCCCAAAATTTCAAGGTCAGCTCTCTATACCATCGTGACTGAGATCCTTCAGTACCGCAAACTGTGCGCGAGATGGGTTCTCAAGATGCTGTCCAACCGTCACAAAACACAGCAAATGGGCACTGCCTTAGTGTTTTTCCAGTGCTACCAGTGAAGGATAATATTTTTTGAACAAAATTGTCACAGGGGACGAGACATGGGTCCATTTCAAAAATGAAGGAACAAAAGAGCAATCCAAACAGTGGATGCATTCTCATTCCCTGAATAAACCAAAGAAGTTCAAGCAAACCTTCTCCATCAGAAAGTGTATGGCTACTATGTTCTGAGCCGAAAAGGAGTTCTCTTGGTGGAATTCATGAAATGTGGTACGACCATCACTGCAGTCTCATACAGCACGCCTCTTGAACGTCTACAAAGGGCAATTCAGAAAAAGTGAAGATGAATGTTGTCATCAGGCATTGATCTTCTTCATGGCAATGCTTGGCCACACATTCCAGCTGCAACACAGAAGCTCCTCCAGCATTTTCAATGGGATGTGTTTGACCAACCAACATACAGCCTGGACTTAGCTCATCTGGTTTTCATCTCTTTCTTTACATGAAACAGTGGCTAGGAGGACAGCATTTTGGCACAGCCAATGAGCTGCAGACCAGTGTAGAGAAGTGGCTGAAAGCCAGGCAGCTGCCTTCTATGACGAGGGGATTGGAAATTGGTACCATGCTACAAAAAATGTCTATGTCAGAGCAGCGACTATGTAGAGAAGTAGCATGTAAGTGTAGCTAAATGTTACAAATAAGACATTTTTGATTTTCACTGTGGTTTTGGTTTTGTGACCAATCGGGCCTTGAAAAAAAAATAACCCTTGTAACTGTCTATTTCACTAGTAAATGCCTATTTGCTTATACATGTCTCAACATTTGTATATTTATACATTATACTTTAATTTATGACCATTCTGTTGATTTTTTTTATGGATCTATACATCATTTTTGTTTTTATCCAGCAGAGGGCAACAACAACCTAACAACTATCGATAATTCGGTGTGTTACATTTTACTGGCACCAGGGCGTGGAGAAATCAAACAATTGAAAATAAACAAATAAGAAAATGTAACTGGAAAGCCATGTAAACCATGATGGCAGTTGACTAGTTATTTGAATCCATTTTGCGAGTTGAGTACAAAGTTGTTTCCTGAGAAGCAGTGAATATTTCATTCCTCTGTATTCCGTGAAATATAACATATAGATATGTCAAAGCATAAGTCATCAAGAGCATATGTTCTGAAACATTGGAATGCTGGTGATCATAACTTTCATTAATGGAACAGTTGTGCCTGTATTACCAAGATATTGCAAACAAGTAAGAAAATTCAGAATAATTTTTTGGGTTTGTTACATTTTCACCTCATTTGTATTATGCATTATGGTCTACATAAATAATGCTCTATGTTATGTTTAGGTTAAATGTGACAAGAAATATCATATCAACCAACATAAGGGTACCAACATGCATTTAATGAAAAGTAAACAGGCCAGTATCGCAGTACAATCTTTCTTGTCCGAATTACCCAAAAACAATAAAAAAGGAATTCTATGAGGATTTGGGCAGAACTATGGTAAAAGCAAACATTCCTTGGAGGAAGCTAAATAATGTGTACCTCAGGAACTTTCTACACAAATACACAAGCAGCCGTATCCCTAACGAGTCCACATTAAGAAAAAATTATCCGAGTGTAATGTATAGTTCGGTGTGTTTCTAAAAATTGAGATTCAATATATTTAAAAGTTAAAGATGTTAAAACAATTGACATTTAAGGTTGGTTGTATTTGATTTTAATGTTATTCTTATGTATGTTGCAGACCATTGATGAAATAAAAAATGGCAGGGGTAATTTACCCTTCTGGCTAGCTATTGATGAAACTATGGACAAGTGTGGAAGAATGGTTGTTATTGTGGTTGTTTGGAAGTTCTCTTCTGATGATGCAGGAATACCAAATTTAATATTATCTAAAGAAGTTGAGGTTACCAACCATTCATTGATTGTAAGAATTGTTAGGGATGCCTTTAAGGAAGTAGAAAACCAATAAGACTTTTCATTTTCTTCTTCTTTTCCTTTCTTTTTTTTCACCAAAAGTTAAATTACTATGATTTTTAAAATTCACTTTAAATCGTAGCTACAGAAGAACAATGATGACGACCTGATGTTGCTTTTAACAGACAATGCAGCATATTTAATTGTGCTAAGAGTTTTACAAATTTGATTGTCTACTGCACTTTGACCCTGGTCACTCATTCAGTAGACAATCACTACAGTTTATTTACATTTTACAATTTCTTGTCAATAAATTATCTTGGTCTTTTTTTTCAGTTTTTTTCATGTCCCATTTCCACTTGTTTTTCACTTTTCATTTATTGATTACTTAACCATCACACATTCACTATAGTTTTCCATTCAAAGTAAGATGCACTACCTCTTACTTTTCTCTTTCCACTGTCCAAAGCCATTTATTTTTTACTTTACACAAAAACTGTCCAATGCTTCTAGCGTCCTTGCATATCATTTCAATCATAAGTGTATTTCTTCAACCACTTCTTATTAAAAAATTCTTTTCTCCAATTTTCTGTTCCTTGGCACTTAAATACTATGTGTTCAATGTCTTCATTACCACCACATATCGGACAATGGTTCTGAGGAATACCCTGTCTTAGCCCTTTTAGCCTCCATGCTCTGGTTCTTAACCATGCAATAGATTCTCTCTCTTCTTTATTTACTATGTCTATATATTTTTCCCTACCCCATGTATTTTTCATTGGCCTATAATAAACTAATGAGCTCTTTTCGGCAATCTCACTGAACATGCTTTATATTTCTATATCTTCCAGTCTTTTCCTCGCCTTTTTCCAAAACTTTTTCACGTTATTTTCTCTCCTTCTCCATATATCTAACCCATTTTTCTCCAAAATGTTCCGTAATTTACTTACCCATCCATCATTCATTAAGCTATTCTCTTGGTATTCAATACATTATCTTAACACATTACTTTTTCCTAGATTTAAAGTTCTGAACCAAAATTTCAAAGCTCTTTCCATTATCTTCCCCTTAGTTGCCACCCTGCCATCTGTAATTGTGCTACCTGTCTTACAATTGACTTCGGTAGGCCTAGTATTTCTCTACAAAACATCCTGTGCACCACATCTATACTTTCCCATCCTCTATCTCATCCCCATATTTCTATACCATACATCATTTTTGCCTCCACAAGCATCTCATAAACTTTTTCCAGCCATTTAACATTTATATTAGGTACTTCATATTTGCAGCTTCTAATTGCTGCCATCGCCTCTTTACCTTTTGCCAATGCAAACTTCTTTTGTTTCTCCCATTTATTACCTCCATCTATTTTTACTCCTAAATAGATACAGTCACACACTACCCTGTAATCTTTATTCTCTCCCTTCCACTTTCATATTTGCTTAATTTTCCCCCCTTTTTGAAAACCACAATCTGTGTTTTCTCTTGATTCACTTTTAACCTCCATTCTTTACAATATACATCAATTGCTTGTAATGATTGTTTTAAACCACTATGCAGCATATATGATTAAAACTGGACAGACCCTGAATGTGATGTATCCAAAAATGCTACACGTAACTTGTTGTGCACACACACTTCATAGACTGGCTGAAGAAATAAGATCAAAATTCCCTTCTGTGAACCACCTCATCACTGCTGTAAAGAAGTTTTTTTCAAAGCCACATTCTCAAATTAATGCATTCAAAAAACTTTGGCCAACAACACCTCTACCACCACAGTCAGTTATAGAGCACATTGGAGCATGGTTGGAGGCTGCCTTCTATTATGCTGAACATGTTCACAGATTACAGAGGTAAATGGATTAGACTTGTCTGTTGATATGAGAAGGTAGTGTTTAGGAGGTTGGATATTTTTATTTTAATACAACTTAGTTATTAATTTTTATAGGGTATTGATAGTTTGGTGAGAATTAGGCAGCAAGCATAGCATAAAAATACTATTCTCATGGACCCAAAGCTAAAATCTGCGCTTACTTTTATCAAAGCAAGCTGCTGAGCATCAGGCGAGAAATTCACTCAATTTCAGATATTGAACTCTCGAGAGTACACAAAAATTTCCTGAGAAGATGCTAGAAATATGTGGATAGAGTAGGATGACATTTACAACATCTGTCATGATAAGGCACATTCTTATTATCATTGTAATTGTAACTGTAAATATGAGAACATAAGGCGGTTGCACGGATATTATAACTGTTTCAGCAGCAATCCGAGCGGAAGTGGCTGGCATGTGAGCTGCCTTGCGATTACAGCAGTACAAAAGAAAAGCATTCTATAATATATTGTTGAAATTGGCAAAATTTATCTTGAAATCAGCTGTAATTATATTATCCCATCTTACACAGAAGAAAATCCTAACCTCAGGTATATAACAGCAGCTGCTATATCCATATCTGTATAGTAATAAGAAAGTGTTGTAAAACATGTTTTAGACATTGTGGCAATGCAGCATTGATATTCTTGTCACTTAGCTCTTTGCAATTGAATCAAGCTGTATGTTTAAACTTCTTGCCCTTAGGATGAATTGAGACGGTAATTTGTATCACAAATTACGTTAATATAAATAATTATTTTATTATGAATATGTATTTTTATGTAACATTGATTTCAGAGGTTTAATAATTGTAATTATTATTGGTAAATAATAATTTACGGCTCTACTGAAACTGTTAACAATAACAAAATACTTTAGCAAGGGGGTGAGTTGTTTATCGTTACCGGGAACCAGGAAGTTACGTAATGTTTCGCGCCTTTTCAGTAAAAAAAGCTTCCAGAATATTCTATAAAAGTAATATGTATTAGTGGTTTTCATTGGATAGTAAAATAGACGCTAATGTTGGCGCGTTTTATAAGCCAATAGCATTTCATTTATAATCTTTAGGCGTATCTTAAGGCAAGTCTATAAATAAGCCATGTCTGAGGTAAGCGTCCCCCAGTGTTCAACAAGATTCTCAACAAGTAACACGTCAGCTCCCAGTTCAACAAGATTCTCATGTCGGTCTCTAAATTCATAAAGTTACGCGCAGCAGAAGTACGAGAAATCTTATAAAGGATTATACAGTTAAATATATAAAGTTGAAGTACGTGAGTTAAAAGTGAGAAGTTATTACAAACAGTTTCAGTATGGCGAGTATCCAAATTAATTTGTGAAAGTGTTCGTGAACGTGTTCTGCAATAAAGATTATAAAACCAGTTTCTTCATCAGTATCATTTATAGACAAAAGATTCCTTTCCGCTTCACAACCTGCAAGAGTTAAATGTCTACCTAAATAGCTAGCCGGAAGACAATATACATAACCTAAAACTGATACCAATTGCTACGTCAGAGGAATCTACAAACAACAAATGAACCAACCAACGTATGACGTCACACAAGATGGATGCACGCGTGAGGTAAGCAACATTACGTGAGAAACATTATCCACAACGTGGTGAAGTAAACAAAATACAACTATACCACTCTCAAATTGGCGCCCAACGTGGGGCTACAAATACACAAATACAACACTATACCTCTCGCAAATTGGTGCATCAACGTGGGGCGAAGTGACTAGGAAAGGAAGGCGAAGTGACCAAGATCAGATGATAGCTATCAGGACGTGGAACGAAAGCAGCAGTAAAATGATCTACAAGACGCAGATTCCAGAAACAAGAGGAGCGACAAACGGCGCGGATAAGTGGATACAAAAAAACATCGAAACGACGTAGATTCATCACAACACAACGCAGAAGCGACATACAAATCTAGGAGAAAGGGGCAGAACGCTGGACATCAAAGCTACATCAACAGACAGCATCACGTGTATCTTGAGGTAAGCCTATAAATAGTGTAGATTCAAAGCGAGCGTTCCCCCAGTTCGGCAAGATTCACGACACACTACACATCGTCATCCAGTTCGGCAAGATTCACGAAGCACTACACATCGTCTCCCGCAGTTATACAAAATTCTCCGTACATTACACGTTGGCCGCTCAGTTCACCAAGTTACGCGCAGTGAAAATCATTAAAGGTCTAAAATATTACAAAGTCACTTATATACAAAAATTGAAGTACGTGAGTTAAAAGTGAGAAGTTATTACAAACAGTTTCAGTATGGCGATTATCTAGACAAATCTGTGAAAGTGTTAGTGCACGTGTTCGACAATAAAACATTATAAAACACATTTCTTCACTAGTAATTTTTGGATAAAAGATTCCTTTTCCGCTTCACACCCTGCAAGAATTAAATGCCTACCTAAATAGCTGGCCGGAAGACAATATACATAACCTTAAAACTAATTCATATAGATTGCTACGCCAGATGGAGTTAGCAGGCGACCGACGAATGACGTCACACGAGATGGTTCCACGCGTGAGGTAAACAACATTACGTGAGAAACATTATCCACCACGTAGGGCACACAAATATACAATTTGCACTAATACTACTCCAAATTATCCACAACGTGGTGCTTTAAAAAAATATATACAATTAGTTCTCCTCACAAATTGGTTCCACAACGTGGTGCTACAAATACACAAATACAACACTATACCTCTCGCAAATTGGTGCATCAACGTGGGGCGAAGTGACTAGGAAAGGAAGGCGAAGTGACCAAGATCAGATGATAGCTATCAGGACGTGGAACGAAAGCAGCAGTAAAATGATCTACAAGACGCAGATTCCAGAAACAAGAGGAGCGACAAACGGCGCGGATAAGTGGATACAAAAAAACATCGAAACGACGTAGATTCATCACAACACAACGCAGAAGCGACATACAAATCTAGGAGAAAGGGGCAGAACGCTGGACATCAAAGCTACATCAACAGACAGCATCACAAAGTCAGGTGATTGTATTTTTTTTAGAAAACAAAAACAATGGCCACTAATAACATAAAAAAAATAATGATGGAAGGGGATAGTGTAACAGTTAGCTGTAATTCAATACTGGGTACAGAAAATAGCTCAAACAATGTATTTGATGGAGAAAATGTTAGTGCAGAAAGTAAGAATAGAATAGCAGGAAATATTAATTCTGATACTAGAATGATTATGGATATGATAAAAAAGATTCATAAGGAATTAAGGGAAGATATGCAAAAGAGTTATGAGAAATTAGGACAAAAATTAACTCAGAGTATAAGGGAAGAAATTTGTAAGAATAATGAGAAATTAGAAAAGAAAATAGATCAAAACAGGGAAGATATGCAAAAGAGTTATAGGGAATTAAGGGAAGATATTGGTAAAAGCTTTGAACAAAACAGGAAATCAATTGAAAGTATTGGTAGGAGGAATGAGAAAGTAGAGCAAACAGTAGATCAAAGCAATGAAGAAATTGAAAAGAAAGTTATGAAGTTAGATAGTAGTAGGCCAGAGATGAAAGATGAAAATGAGGAAGTAATAGTAAGTAAGATAGGAGAAATTTCAAATAAAATGCTAGACATGAGCAAGGAAATAGGTAACAAAGAAAGTGAGGTTAATGTAGAATTCACAGAGTTAGGAAATCAAGTGAGTAGTATTTCAAGTGAGTTAAGAGAGATAAAAGAGGTTAGGAATGTAGATGTAAATGAGGCGCAGGTTAATTTCAGAGGGGAAATATCAGAAATACAGAATGAGACAGTAATGCAAAGAAATAAATTGTATCAAGATGTTCAAAATGAAAACTCCAGTCCAGTACAGTTTAGTACAAATTTGTCAGAGTATTCTCAAGTTAGAAAGAAAGCAGATGAATTGAAAATGAAAGTTGTTAAAAGATGTATTGTTCAAGAAACTGTAGATTGTTTTCAAATGTTATCATGGGATGAAATGTCATATGAATACAAGAGGTTATTCATGAACAAAAATTTGAAGGTTAGGTTACGGCTACGAGTAATGTTTAGCCACACACAATTTGATCCAGGAGGGTAAATAGCAATAGGATGTAAAGTAAATGCTGGATAGGTAAAGACGACTTGCAGAGAAATGTATTGGAACGTAAGAGGGTTAACTATTTATATATGTCATTTAATAAGAGAAATATATATATATATAAAAAAAAAAAAATTGAATTTTTAGTAACTGTAACATGTAAAAATTAAGAATGCAAAGATTGAAACTTAATATGATATGAAAGTAAAAGTACGTAAATACCATTCCAAGATTTGAAAATTGAGAATGCAAAGATTAAACTTCATATGATATTAAATTAAAAGTACGTAAATACAATTCCAAGAGTATTGTTAAAATAAAATTCAAAATAACAAAAATTGGTAAATATAATTAAAAATAATTGAAACAAATACTTATGTAGCAAACAGAAAATGTGACACAGTGCCTAGATTTAAGAGATGTAAATATATGTAAAGGGTGAATATTTTGGTACATATGTATAATAATTACAAAAAATCTTAAATGTATAAATTTTTGTCAACAGCTTAAAGTAAACAATTTGGTAGCAGTGATTAAATAATTTAGGGTAAAGTATTTGCTATATAAAAAAAAAAAAATAATTTGTGATGTCAGATGAATATCTAAATTAATTAAATCAGAGCCAGTAAGTAGTGGCGAGATAAAACATATGTCGTGTGTTAAATACGTGTGAAGTGTAAAGTGAAAGTGATAGCGTGTGTTCCAAGATTTAGGAGACTAGAAACACAAATTATAAAATTTCCAAACAGGTTATAAATGTTTATAATTATGTTTCTAGTGGGGCATATGAGACGGTAATTTGTATCACAAATTACGTTAATATAAATAATTATTTTATTATGAATATGTATTTTTATGTAACATTGATTTCAGAGGTTTAATAATTGTAATTATTATTGGTAAATAATAATTTACGGCTCTACTGAAACTGTTAACAATAACAAAATACTTTAGCAAGGGGGTGAGTTGTTTATCGTTACCGGGAACCAGGAAGTTACGTAATGTTTCGCGCCTTTTCAGTAAAAAAAGCTTCCAGAATATTCTATAAAAGTAATATGTATTAGTGGTTTTCATTGGATAGTAAAATAGACGCTAATGTTGGCGCGTTTTATAAGCCAATAGCATTTCATTTATAATCTTTAGGCGTATCTTAAGGCAAGTCTATAAATAAGCCATGTCTGAGGTAAGCGTCCCCCAGTGTTCAACAAGATTCTCAACAAGTAACACGTCAGCTCCCAGTTCAACAAGATTCTCATGTCGGTCTCTAAATTCATAAAGTTACGCGCAGCAGAAGTACGAGAAATCTTATAAAGGATTATACAGTTAAATATATAAAGTTGAAGTACGTGAGTTAAAAGTGAGAAGTTATTACAAACAGTTTCAGTATGGCGAGTATCCAAATTAATTTGTGAAAGTGTTCGTGAACGTGTTCTGCAATAAAGATTATAAAACCAGTTTCTTCATCAGTATCATTTATAGACAAAAGATTCCTTTCCGCTTCACAACCTGCAAGAGTTAAATGTCTACCTAAATAGCTAGCCGGAAGACAATATACATAACCTAAAACTGATACCAATTGCTACGTCAGAGGAATCTACAAACAACAAATGAACCAACCAACGTATGACGTCACACAAGATGGATGCATGCGTGAGGTAAGCAACATTACGTGAGAAACATTATCCACAACGTGGTGAAGTAAACAAAATACAACTATACCACTCTCAGAATATAAGGTATGATGTAACTATGGTCACAAGACAGTAAACTTAAGAAAGAAAGGAAAGCAAAAGAATCTGATGTGTTACATTCATAAGATTTTCTCTACCCACTGATCTACAAGCTACTCTTAAAAAAGCTTTTTCTTCTGTCTATTTCACATTAATTGTGATAAACATTCACAGAAACAGTTTTATTACACATTTCACTGTAGGTACAAGAAAAATACAGAAGGCTGAAATGAAGGTCAATTCTTTAAAAAGTGGGCTTCATCTTTATTTTATTTGTCATGCAAATATCTTAAACATTTGGGAGGTATTGTAATCAAAATATTATTTTACCACTTTTTGAGAAAATCACAAATAATGAAAAATGTTCCATGTAAAGGGTAGCTTGGAGTAGGGGTAATCTTTTAAAACCTTTGTGCTGCATATTTGGAAGATACTGAACTTAAATACTGAAGCAACATTCTTATGTGTGTGTTTAAATATCATAGGTGTCAAGCATCTGTTATTTCAATACTCTGGTACTTTACAACCCCCGTGCTATTTTTGTATTTCATCGGTTCTATCTTAGATATGGTTTCATTATATTATTATTTAAGTCCGTGAGTTAACATATCATGCTCACACAATTATTTATGTGTTATTTAATTCAGTTGTATGATTTCATGTTTGTAATTTTCCAAGGTCTTTTCTACAAGAAGGCAATTTACGCAACAATAAACATTCTTGTATTTCTATTGCCCCCGAGTGTGTTGGTGGCAGTGATCTCGGGATACAGCCAAAGGGAAAGCTCGTGTCACCTCACCATTCAGGGGATGCCATCACTTACCATCTCCTGACTTGCATCAGAATACCATCCATTGGCTTGGAACATTAATAGAGGCAAGACATACTACAGTTCTACAGAAAGAGATGCTATCAGAAATTATTTGTAAATCCATATTTAGACATGAGTAAAACTGAACATTATGTGCCACAACTATTGTATTTTAACAGTAACATACCAGTGAATATGCTTGTGTCCAAAGTACATTTTATTTGTGCAAATAGCCAAGGAAAATAAACTGAAACTACATTATGAAAACTTAAGTGACTGTAATCAGAAACTTCCTACCAAAATATTTTAAGTGAATATTAACCCTGCAGACTCTAGATAAGAATTATCAGCTGAGATGTCATTCAAGGGAAGGCATTTTCAATTTGTGGTTCAGAAGCATCACCAACCATAAGACAACACCATCACCCAGCATTGACTTTGTTTGAACAGGAAACATACCTGTATATTTGTAAAGGAAACTTTACAAAGGTAGTAGCAAAGCAAAATCTGTTGATTGTCATGATTTGAGAATTTGAATACCATTACTAAGAGGACTTTGACCCAGAGGAGAAGAGATGGCAATGCCCCAAGCAGATAATGTTGCGAGGTTGGATGACCAGCTGATGTTCTGAACTGCAACCCTCAGCCCCTCAATAGGAGGTTAATGGAGGACTTTGCTACACTGTGGTGCATAAACCACCTCCTTCAAATTGTTTCCCAATGTCACAAGAGTCCCTATAAACTCTTTACTCATTCAAATTGGCGTGCCAACTAGGGGCAACAAAAGACAGGTAACAACAGTAACAATGTCATCATCAGGTAGGAAGTGTTAAACTATGAGTATAGCAAAGCAAAATGGAGACCAAAGGTTAGATAGGCAACATATGACTAATTAGAGCCCATGAAGTGAAATAGGTGATCAAGCAGAAAAATTGCAGCTTTAGGAACCAGTTACATGTTCAAAAATACAAAGTGCAGCAAGTCAATGAAAAGAAAAAAAATCTAGCATGTGAGTACATAGTAAATAATTTATTTATTTACTCCTTCAACAGGGCGATAGCACAATTACAGAATGGTTAGAGAAATTAAATATACATATGTACAAAACACACATACATAAGACAAAATAAAAACAAACAGACAAACAAATAAACCAAGTGATCAATAACATCCATATCTAATTAAGATAGAATTCTTTTAACAATCTTTATAAATAAACAGTACTTGAGAGAAAAATCAAGTACATTTTCCAGTGACATTTTGTTGTATATTAAACACATTCTCAATAAAATTACAATTTTTATATAAAACACGACCTAGGAATCTGACAGATAAAAAGAAAATGTAATATCAGGTTCAGATCCTTACATTAAAATTAATTATTTTAAGAAAAATGGATTACCTATATAATAGTTAATCAATTTATAAAGTAACATTTGATCAGTAACCGCTCTTCTAACACTCAGTTTATCAATATTAAATTCACCTAAAATATCCTGGTAGTGCATACTATTACTATCAGCTAGCTGTACTATTTCTTCCAATAAAATAATCTAAGAAACTTTTTCTAAATATTTTGGTTTTATTTATAAAAATCTGAAGATATGGGTTCCAAATTTGTGAAAGATATTTGACTTTAGACTTAACGTAAGCATTATAAAATAAAATCAACAAAAAACAACATTTAAGATATTTAAAATTTCTTAAAAATCCCAAATTTTTATGTGCATTGTTAGTCAACCATTCTTATCACTATTTAAACCCAGATCTGTATGCATTGATTCTACTTTCAAGCACTTGCCATTCATGGTGTACATGGTTTACATATTTTATTACCTCAAGCTATAGTTAATACACAGCATTTATCAATGTTAAGAAGAAGAAGATCATTTAAAATACGCCATTCACATACATTTATTATTAATATCATCCTGGAGTTTAAGACTCATACAAATGGTGGTTCTCGGTTCTCGTGTATAATTTTATTCTGAAGTATGTATATTACAAATTGTATATATATTTACTTTAAATGCCCCACGTATGGGAGCCAATTTGAAGTAGTATTAGTGTGTATTTGTGTCCCCACGTGGTGGATAATGTTTCTCACGTAATGTTGTTTACCTCGCTAGTGCAGCCATCTCGTGTGACGTCATTCGTTGGTCTGGCTCGTAGTTCCCTCTGACGTAGCAATCTATATGAATTAGTTTTAAGGTTATGTATATTGTCTTCCGGCCAGCTATTTAGGTAGGCATTTAATTCTTGCAGGGTGTGAAGCGGAAAAGGAATCTTTTATCAAAAAAAATTACTAGTGATGAAATGTGTTTTATAATGTTTTATTGTCGAACACGTGCACTAACACTTTCACAGATTTATCTAGATGATCGCCATACTGAAACTGTTTATCATAACTTCTCACTTTTAACTCACGTACTTCAATTTTTGTATATAAGTGACTTTGTAATATTTTAGATCTTTAATGATTTTCACTGCGTGTAATTTAACGAACTGAAGGACCGATAGGCGACATGTAGTCACGTATTGTACACGAATCTTTGATGAGCTGAGCGGGAGACGATGTGTAATGCTTCGTGAATCTTGACGAACTGGGGGCGATGTGTAATGTGCCGTGAATCTTGCCGAACTGGGGGACGCTTGACTTCGAGCATGGCTATTTATAGGCTTGCCCCAAGATACACCTAAAGATTATAAATGAATTACCATTGGCTAATAAAACGCGCCAACATTAGCGTCTATTTTACTATCCAATGAAAACCACTAATACATATTACTTTTATAGAACATTCTGGAAGCTTTTTTTACTGAAAAGGCGCGAAACATGACGTAACTTCCTGGTTCCCGGTAACGATAAACAACTCAAACCCTTCATTGCAGTATTGTTATTGTTAACAGTTTCAGTAGAGCCGAAAATTATTATTTACCATTAATAATTACAATTATTAAACCTCTGAAATCAATGTTACATAAAAATACATATTCATATGTAAATAATTATTTACATTAAAGTAATTTGTGATACAAATTACCGTCTCATATGCCCCACTAGAAACATAATTATAAATATTTATAACCTGTTTAGAAATTTTATAATTTTGTTTTTAGTCTCCTAAATCTTGTAACACACGCTATTCACTTTCACTTAACACTTCACACGCGTTTAACACACGACATATGTTTTATCTCGCCACTACTTACTGGCTCTGGTTTAATTAATTTAGATATTAATCTGATATCACAAAAAATTTTTTTTTTTTTTTATAGCAAATACTATACCCTAAACTATTTATTTACTAGTACCAAATTGTTTACTTTAAGCTGTTGACAAAAATTTATACATTTAAGATTTTTTTTGTAATTATTATACATATGTACCAAAATATTCACCCTCAACACAAATATTTACATCTCTTAAATCTAGACAATGTTTCACCTTTTCTGTTTGCTATACAAGTATTTGTTTTATTTATTTTTACCAATTTTTGTTATTCTGAATTTTATTTTAACAATACTCTTTGAATTGTATTTACATACTTTTAATTTAATATCATCTTAAGTTTCAATCTTTGCATTCTTAATTTTTAAATCTTGAAATTGTATTTACGTACTTTTACTTTACCATCATATTGAGTTTCAATTATTACCTTCTTCTTTTCAAGTACTGTTACAGTTACTAAAAATGTAATTTTTTCTTTTTTAAATATTTATTTCTTTTTATTTTTCTATTTTTTTTTTTTTTTAAATTTATTTCTGTTTTCTCATGACATATATATATTTCGTTAACCCTCTTACGTTCCAATACATTTCTCTGCAAGTCGTCTTTAACTATCCAGCATTTACTTTACATCACATTGCTATTTACCCTCCTGGATCAAATTGTGTGTGGCTAAACATTACTCGTAGACGTATCCTAACCTTCAAATTTTTCTTCATGAATAACCTCTTGTATTCATATGAAATTTCGTTCCCTGATAATACTTGAAAACAATCTACAATTTCTTGAACAACACATCTTTTAACAACTTTCATTTTTAATTCTTCTGCTATCTCTTTACTTTGAGAATACTCTGACAAATCTGTACTAAACTGTACTGGACTGGAGTTTTCATTTTGAACATCTTGGTACAATTTATTTCTTTGCATTACTGTCACATTCTGTATTACTGATATTTCCCCTCTGAAATTAAGTTGCACCTCATTTACATCTACATTCCTAACCTCTTTTATCACTCTTATCTCACTTGAAATACTACTCATTTGACTTCCTAACTCTGCGCCTTCTACATTAACCTCACTTTTAGTATTAACCTCACTTTCTTTGTTACATATTTCCCTGCTCATGTCTAGCATTTTCTTTGAGATTTCTCCTGTCTCACTTGCTACTACTTCCTTTTCATCACTCATTTTTGGCATACTACTATCTAGCTTAATAACTTTCTTTTCAATTTCTCCACTGCTTTGATCTACTTTTTGCTCTAATGTCTCATTACTCCTACCAAGCCTTTCCATAAATTTCCTATGATCTTTGTTTATAGCTTCTCTCAATTTCTCATAACTCTGATCTACTTTTTGTTCTACACTCTTAATAATATCTTCCCTTAATTCTTCCCTCAATTCCCTCTTCATATTTCTCAGCATTTCCATCATTATTCTAGCATCAATAGTAATATTTCCTGCTATTCTATTCTTACTTTCTGCACTAACATTTCCTCCCTCCAATATTACATTGTTTGAGCCTTTTTTTGTAACCTGTATTGACTTACAGCTAACTGTTACACTATCTCCCTCCATCATTGTTTTTTCTATGTTATTAGTGGCCATTGTTTTTGTTTTCTAAAAAAAAATTACAATCACCTGACTTTGTGATGCTGTCTGATGCTGCAGTTTTGATGTCCAGCGTTCTGCCCCATTCTCCTAGGTTTGTATGTCGCTTCTGCGTTGTATCGTGATGAATCTACGTCGTTTCGATGTTTTCTTGTAGCTGAATTGCCCTTCTGTCTCGGAATCTGCGTCTTGTAGGTCGTTTCACTGCTGCTTTCGCCTGTTTCTGGTTATTCTTGTTCCTTTCCTAGTCGTCTAGCCTTCCTTTCCTAGTTGTCGCTCCACGTTGATGCGCCAATTTGAAGTATGTATATTACAAATTGTATATATATTTACTTTAAATGCCCCACGTATGGGAGCCAATTTGAAGTAGTATTAGTGTGTATTTGTGTCCCCACGTGGTGGATAATGTTTCTCACGTAATGTTGTTTACCTCGCTAGTGCAGCCATCTCGTGTGACGTCATTCGTTGGTCTGGCTCGTAGTTCCCTCTGACGTAGCAATCTATATGAATTAGTTTTAAGGTTATGTATATTGTCTTCCGGCCAGCTATTTAGGTAGGCATTTAATTCTTGCAGGGTGTGAAGCGGAAAAGGAATCTTTTATCAAAAAAAATTACTAGTGATGAAATGTGTTTTATAATGTTTTATTGTCGAACACGTGCACTAACACTTTCACAGATTTATCTAGATGATCGCCATACTGAAACTGTTTATCATAACTTCTCACTTTTAACTCACGTACTTCAATTTTTGTATATAAGTGACTTTGTAATATTTTAGATCTTTAATGATTTTCACTGCGTGTAATTTAACGAACTGAAGGACCGATAGGCGACATGTAGTCACGTATTGTACACGAATCTTTGATGAGCTGAGCGGGAGACGATGTGTAATGCTTCGTGAATCTTGACGAACTGGGGGCGATGTGTAATGTGCCGTGAATCTTGCCGAACTGGGGGACGCTTGACTTCGAGCATGGCTATTTATAGGCTTGCCCCAAGATACACCTAAAGATTATAAATGAATTACCATTGGCTAATAAAACGCGCCAACATTAGCGTCTATTTTACTATCCAATGAAAACCACTAATACATATTACTTTTATAGAACATTCTGGAAGCTTTTTTTACTGAAAAGGCGCGAAACATGACGTAACTTCCTGGTTCCCGGTAACGATAAACAACTCAAACCCTTCATTGCAGTATTGTTATTGTTAACAGTTTCAGTAGAGCCGAAAATTATTATTTACCATTAATAATTACAATTATTAAACCTCTGAAATCAATGTTACATAAAAATACATATTCATATGTAAATAATTATTTACATTAAAGTAATTTGTGATACAAATTACCGTCTCAATTCATCAGCAAATAAAAATACACTCTGAGAAATTTATACATAAAGGTAAGTCATTTATAAATAAAAGAAAGAAAAGCAGTCCCAAGTTTGAACCCTGAGGAACTCCTGAATTTACATCAAACGTATAGAATTGGAAACTATCATACCTAACATATGCTTTCTGTTCATTAGATATGATGTAATTAAATTAATCATGGAAATTGAGAATCCATATTTAGCAAGTTTCGAAATAAGATCATGGATAATGCTATCAAGTGCTTTGGAAAAATTGATATAAATGGTATCTACGCAGGACAGACAATTTGATGAATTATCAACAACAGTGAAAAATTCATCATATTTGTCAAAGTGGATCTTTTAGATAAAAATCCATGTTTCTTATCAGTTGTATAACTTTTAACATGCAAGTAGGTATGATCATACAAAACTTGTTCAAATATCACGTTTGATTTATTTTTCAATGTTAATAATATAGTTATTATATGCAGAGTTAACATTGACTTAAATCTCTTTCTTATTTTCTTAAAAGCTAAAGCACTATTAGCACAATATTTCATGCACCTTCAATGGTATTCCTTTTATTTAAGAGTGCTAATAATATCATAGTTAAATCA
The DNA here is from genome assembly GCA_030765065.1 of Deroplatys truncata. Classification (NCBI taxonomy): domain Eukaryota; kingdom Metazoa; phylum Arthropoda; class Insecta; order Mantodea; family Mantidae; genus Deroplatys; species Deroplatys truncata. Next base: position 119,633,716 of record CM060979.1, read on the forward strand.
ACAAGGATATTTTTTCCAACAAAAAGATTTTTGAATTTGCATATAGATACAGTTGCATCAAATATATTATAAATTATTTTATAAAACATTTCAACTTGCTTCATTGACACATTTCTAGATTCCAGATTAGCATCGTTTAACATATTAAAAAGCATCAAGTAGTTGGCCTATTTAAAGTTATAAATATAATTATTAAATTTTTCTTGATGCTTTTAAAGTATTTACACTTAAAATTAATTATTAAGAAAGGGTGATAGTTATCTTCTTCAATAAGGGGTAACAATTTCTGATCTAGAGTAAAGTCCACCACATTTGATAGCACCAGATCAAGGATTTTGCCATGATGTTCATAATATTGTTAAATAATCTTAAGTTATAAAGAGCCATAAAGTTTTGTAAACACCCATAACGAGCTCCTGAATTCTCAAAAGAAAACTCAGTGCCCATCATAAGCAGTGAGTTAAAATCGCCATGTAAAACTATATTGTCAAAGTAAAAGTTGTGCGTCTCAAATGCATTAAAAAATTCTTCATAAAATTTTAATGGTGAAATAGGAGTAAGGTATATGGTAACCGAACAGGATGGCTCAGGCAGTTGCGTCTGAGGCCCGCATTTGGGAAGTCATGGGTTTGATTCCCACAGCTGACCTTCCTGAATGGTTCGGGTTTTTTTTTAGAGGTTTTGCCGGCTCACAAGGCAAATGCTGGGAAGGCACACTGACTCCCCCAAATTTCTCTTCCCTCACTCCCTCTCATTTCGTCTTCCTCTTTCACATTACATCTCATCCATTCCTGCCAGGGTGTATGCGCAAAAAATCCCTGTGTGTATTAGATTTTAGGTGTCTGCTCTGTAGCATAACCTTAATCCTAAGGTATATGGTACCTACATAATAACTGTTATTTGAGAAAGTTAATTTGAAGCGTAAGTTTTAAAAATTCCTATGGTTAAGATTAACTTCAACTGAATTCAGTACAGATTTTACAGTTATTAAAACACTTCTCCTCTTTTAAAAACCCTATCATGACGATACACAGTATATGATGTATTAAAAAACTCAGAACTTAAGACACCATCATTTAGTCAGGTTTCAGTCAAAAAATATCATAGTCATGACAAAATGTATTATTAAACAATACATTGGTTTTAATTTTCAACCCTCTAACATTCTGATAAGATACATTTAAATCTAAGATTGACTTATCTTGGGTTTTAGTTTTGCCACCTATGGTGTCACCTTTTTCGGAAGTATTTGATTGTCAACTAGTTTACTATAGAAAGGGGCAATTAAAATTTCCTGGGGCCGACTGTCAATATTATTGATTTTTAAGTGATGTTAGTGTAACAATTCCGACTCACCTTTAAATATATACATTTTATTTGTCATGAAAATATCTTAAACATATGATATTTTAATCAAAATCGTTAGAGCCATTTTTGAGAAAATTAAAATTTTCGAAAAATGTTCCATGTACAGGGTAATCTGGGGTGGGGTGATTTTCTTGAAAACCTTCGTGTTGCATCTCTGGAAGATAGTGAACCTAAATACCAAGTTTGGTGTTTATCTGACTGTTCGTTTCTGAGTTATGCTGTTCACACACACACACGCACGCACGCGCGCACACACACGCACACACACACACACATACACAGACAGACACACACACGGACATGTTTCCAAAATGCTTTTTTTTGGAATCAGGGGGTCTCAAAACATGTATTTCCGGTGAAATGTCGGTATCAAATTTTTGGGTGGAATACAATACTTCCACTACTTACTATATGTAGTAGAGAAAGTAGAAATCAATTATAAAGCCAATATATAAAAAAGATGACAAAGAATCACCGTGTAACTAGTGACTGATAGCACCCATATCCATACTATCAAAATTATTTGAAAAAACAATTGCAAATAAAATGATGTCCTTTTCTGAAAAACATAAAATATTAAATGATGCCCAGTTTGGATTCTGGAAAAGCATATCAACCAAACAGTCAATAGCAGAAACTGTAGATAATATAAAAGATAACTTGGACAGTTACAAAAATAATAATTGCATTTTTTTGGATTTGACAAAGACTGTTTGAAACACCACATACTCTTAGACAAATTGCAATATTACAGAGTATTGGGAAAGCCACTCAACCTAATAAAATCCTACATAATGAATAGAAGCCAGCAGGTGAAAATTATACATAACTCACATAATGTAAAAGACCACTTTTCAAAAGATAAAGTAATAAAATATGGGGTACCTCAAGGATCTATTCTTGGAACCTTACTGTTCATCATATATATATAAATGTTATGCCCAACCTCGCAGTAAGTAAAATAACAATGTATGCTGATGAGACATCAATTTGAATACAAGCAACAATGCACCAAATTTAGAATTGTTAACAGTAAAAAAATATGAAACATGTGGGTTCACTATCTGAAACAGAACAATCTTCACGTAAATATAAACAAAACAAAATATATTTATTTCCTTACCAACCCAAAATAAGAACAGGATACATTAAAAAATTAGTCGTGAAAATGAACAAATAAAATAAGTGGAGGACATCAATTTTCTATGAGTTACCATTGATAAACAGTTAAAGTGGGATAAACATATTGACAAAATCTGTAACAAAATTTGTTCTGGGATACTCATTATAAAAAGATTTGTAAATTTGGGAGAATTATTAAAAACAGTTTAGTACGGATAAATTATTCCACCTCTAGTTTATAGTATCGTAATATGGGGGATGGGTTCAAAGAGAAATACAAACAGAGTTTTTGTACTACAAAAGAGAGCGATTAGACAAAACCTAGGGAAAAAAAAAAAAAATACAGGGATTCAAAAAAATGAACTAAGAAAAAGCATAAATACCACAACACTATAGAAATAATAATAATAATAATAATAATAATAATAATAATAATAATAATAATAATAATAATAATAATAATAATAATAATAATAATAATAATAATAGTAATAATAATAATAATAATAATAATAATAATAATAATAATAATAATAATAATAATAATAATAATAATGATGATGATGATGCTCAAATTCATTTACTGGAAATTTGTTAAACAAAACCTACAACATCTTCACGTGGACTATACAATAAATTCCCATCCTTCATAAAAACCATTTGAAGCGACAAAGCTTATAAAAAAGAACTAAGAAAATACTGTGTACAGGGTTGTTTTTATTCTATTGAAGTTTATATAAAAGGTGAAATATTCATTTAACTTCTGTAAATATATATAAATAATCCTTATTATAATACAAAAAATGCTTTATTGGACTCCTGACAAATGTAAATAAATTTTGACCATTATGAAAAAGCAGCATTACAAATAAGTGTTACTGTCTTTTCAAGTAACAACTCTTTCAATATTGTACTTTGTGGAGGAGGGAGGGGCACGAGTGAGAAGTGGGGAAATATTAAGAGTGAGAACGGTCAGTGAAGTGGAAGAAATTGCAAGAAGAAGGGGGGACGGTATAAAATAATAGATTTGAGAGAAGGGAGGGTAATGCTACAAGGGGAGGAAAGTGTCGACCCGGTATCCAGGCGTACTAGATTCAGAAAAGCAATGGAGAAATTTACGTATAGGGAAAGGAAGTAAATTGATACAAAAGAAAATAAGAGTTAGACAGGGATGTAAATTGAGCTCATATTAGTAATCTATTCATAGATAATATTAGAAGTAAAAATAAGAAATTAGCATTATCCAGTAATAGGAGATTCCAGGTCCAGGTTCTATATATGCAAACGATTTTAGGGTAGGCACCATATCATTGATAGGGCTACAAAAGCGATAAATGAAATTCAAGAAAGTGTGAAAAATGGGGAATTGGGGTAAAAACCATACAGATGATTGACTTAAAAAAAAACAAAACCAAGATTTTGAGAGAATAATAAAGAAGGTAAAGGGAAGAAAATGGTATAGAAAAGTAAGAGAAGTAAGGGCCACTCGGTGAGCGAAAAGGCCAGGGAGCCAAGCAATCTGAGGGGCCCAGCAAAGAAACAGGCACCAGACAAATTGTACAACAGATGTAGGGGTATAAATGAATATACTTTGTATGTGTTGTAAACATGTAGAACAAATTGTACAATAAATCTATCAATAAAATCTATCAATCTATCATATTGTATTTTAAAAATTCTTATATTATGTTGCATTGTATAAACTGAGGCAGTATTTTTAACACTTAAATGATTTCAGTCAAATTATATAATATATAAATTCAATAACAGCCCGCCTTAAAGCAATACGTGTATAATATAACATAAAAAAATGTATGTAACAGTCATTTTATTAATGTTTATATTATTATGTACATGTTCAATAATGTTATGTGAATGTATTACGTAATTTAATAATATAGGAGCTGTGAGAATAATAGGTCAAAAGTTGCAAACAATGAGGTAACCTTGAAGTAATAATGAATTAGAAAGTTTAATAATGCTACTGGTAATTCTTGGAGCAACAATAATGTAATTTTTGAGACAGTTTATAAATAGCCAATCAGAAACTGAAATAGGGCAAATTGTACAAATTCAGAGTTCAGTTGCTAGCAGACAGCATTCCTAACCAGATGCGAGACACGTCCTCGAGAAGTTTAATACGCATTCAGTGTGAGACAAAAATAGTTTACGTGTTAAAAAGTACAAGTAATTAATAAATAATCTCACAGCTCTCTATATCAGTGAAGTGTTATTTTAGTCGTGTCAAATGCGAGTGTATAAATGTTGTGACATTATTTATTGAGCATTATTGTTGTAGCCCCACGTTGTGGTGCAAATTTGTAGTAATTTCATTATTGTTTACGTAATATAGCCCCACGTTGTGGTAGCCAATTTGTGATAGTAACATTCTTATTGTTTACGTAATATGTTTTTACGTAAATTATTAGAACTTGAAGATCTTATATTGTGCTGCTTTTGTTTTGTTTGGTTTCATAACTTTAACTGCCCCACGTATAGGAGCCAATTTATAATAACATTATTGTAGCCCCACGTTATGGTAGCCAATTTGCGACGGTATTACTTATAATGTTTGTTTACATCACGTGTGTTGAAGCCATCTTGCGACGTCATTCATTTGTTCGGTTTGTAGCTCCATCTTGTGTTAGCAATTTGCATCAGTGTTAGCTTTTGTTTGATTTCATTTCAAATGTCCTCCGGCTAGCTATTATCTTATCTTGGGTCGAACATGTGTCTTGATCAGGGTTGTGTAAACGGAAAGGAATCTTTTATCCAAAAAGAACACTGATGAAGAAATTTGTTTTATAATAAATAAAAAACCCTTAAATAATTTGAAATTTCCTTAATTTCCCTCTCCTCTGGGTTGGAGTTCGGTCTGTATCTTGACGAAAAATATTGTTTAATGCCATTTTCTTTCAGTCCATCCATAAATTTTTTTCCTGTGAAGTACGAAGCATTATCGCTCAATACAGATTGGATAGGTCCTTCTTCTATCACATATGACTTGAGTAGTCTATTCAAACATGCTAAACCTGTAGGTTTTCTCAAAGGGTAAATTCTTACATATTTGCTGAATATATCATAACAGACAAATATATATTTATTTCCAAATTGACTTGGAGGCATCGGACCATGAATATCAATACTAATTACACATCTCGGCTTATCCCTTATAACCGAATTAGTTTCAAATGCATATGCTGCATTTATTTGCTTTGCCTTCTGACACAGGTTGCAGCACGATATAAATTTCCGAACTTTCTGACGCAATTTGGATATGTATAAATTCTCTAAAATCATAGAAGTTGTCCGGTCCGTCCCTGAGTGTGCTACCCCTTCGTGAAAATTCTTAATTAGTTCCTTTTCCATGCTTTTCGGAACCATTACCTTCCAACTAGGCATTTCTTTTCCATGCTTCTTGTATAATGTCCCATCTCGAATTGCTACAATTTCTTTCTTTGCCTCTTCAATTAGTGGTGCCTTTTCTTTAAGTTCAAACAATTTTGCGTCCTCTTTTTGAGTTTCCCCCATATTTTTCAATTTTCTAATCATTTCTTTGCTTAAAGGAATTTCCATTGTCAATATTTTGACTTCATTTCTAGGCCTTTCAATATTTTCGGGAATTTGTGGGTTGTAGTTCAATCTTGATAGCAAATCACTGAAGGTATTATTTTTGCCAGAAATGTGGATAATCTCAATATCGAATGCAGATATTGCATGAATGTATCTAGCAAGTTTTCCACTACATAATCTACACCGTTGTATGAAAGTTAAGCTGATGTGGTCTGAATATACTTTCACCTTTTGCTGATAAATATAGGTTTTAAAACGAATTAATGAGAAATATAGTGCTCCAATTTCTAACTGAGTCACTGAAGAATTTCGCTCAATATTTGTAAGTCCTCTAGAAGCTGTACTAATGACGTGAAAGTCATTGTTGAAGTCTCGCTGTCCTAAAATTCCGGGCGTATCCTTGCATTGATGCGTCAACATAAATCTCATATTCCAAATCTTCTCTGGGCCTCTCGAGTAATATGGACTTAGCAAAGAGTTCCTTTACTCTCTCAAAACATTTTTGATGATCCTCTGTCCATTTCCACTTATTGTTCTTTCGGAGAAGCTGCCGCAGTGGTTCTATTTCAGCCGAATATCTTGGTACGAACTTACTCTGAAAGTTCAATACCCCTAAGAGACGTCTAATTTGTTTTACGTTCCTTGGTGATGGAATTTTCATTATTGCTTCTATTCTTTTCTGATCAGGTCTTATACCTCGTTCATCCACTACATAACCCAGAAAGTTTATTTCCTTGACACAAAATTTTGATTTTAGTATGTTCACAGTCATACCATGTTGTTGTAGTTTATTTAACACATAATGGACATTATTCATGTGTTCTTCAAATGTTTGACTAATGATTAGGAAGTCGTGAATATACTTTATTAAAAAGTCATCTGCAGAATTTCCAAAGATACTGTGAATGGCTCTCAAAAATCCACTTCCTGAGTTTTTTAAACCAAAAGGATTTACACAAAAATGATACTGGATCCCTGAGTACTGAAATGAAGTGTAATCACGCACTTGTGGATCTAATTCCACTTGCCAATATGATGCAGTGAGGTCAATGGATGTCAAAAATCTCCCTCTTGAAAGTTTCGTAATTAGTTGTTCAATTCCCTCACTTTGAAAATGATCTGGTTTCATATACTTGTTGACATATCTACCGTCTAATGTTAATCTCAAACTACCATCTCGTTTAATACTCCAGCAGATTGAATTTATATACTGAGAATTACTTTGCTCAATAATCCCATTTTCTAACATGCTATTTATTAGTTGTCTAACTTTGTCCCGAAGACTTATAGGTAAATTGTCATACTTGTGCCTATATGGTGGTACGTCTTCTACTTGAAATGTATGCTGATATACATTACATCTGCCTGGGATATTACTAAATACTGAACTATTGTTCATCAAAACATCATGAAGGATTTGTTTTTGCATTACCGTAATATTATAAGCTTCTTCACACTTGTGTATTATTTCCTCATTTCTCTTCTCTTCCCAGCTGTTGTCTGTCTTGCTCACATGGTCGTCTTTTGTTTGGATTGCAAATTTCTCTACTTCTTCTGGCATTTCTGCTAGCTGTTGAAAATATGGCGTGGTATTCCCTTCATATTCTGTGACTACCTGCTTTATCTGACTATTTCTATCAGTTTCTGTTATTTGCACAAAAAACTCTTGGTCACAAAGATTCTTCTCATCCTTTGTCATCTCGATTACAGAAACGTTCTCTTTTATAAATGGTACCCTTATTTCTCTATCGTCTTTTGTCATTCTTAACTCTTCATGTTTAAAATCTATACTTGGTTCATATTCATGTAGGAAGTCACATCCTATAATTATGTCACAAATCAGATGGTTTACAATTAGAAACATAACCTCAAAATTCTCTCCGCCGATAAGTATGCTAAGTAGAGCTTGTGTTTTTATGACCTGTGTCGTTCTTCCGATTGCGACACGACAAACTAAATTACTAGTGGGAAGAGCCATAATTTTGTTACCTTCATTAATCAAATTTATGTAAAATTTCTGTGAGCAAATTGAAGCTGATGAACCAGAATCTATAGTTGCAATGATCTCTTTCTTCGCAATTTCCATCCTAACATGAGGTGACTCAAAATTTTCTCCCTTATCTTTTGTTGCTGTAATCTTATTACAGGGTGTATGTGTAGGCATATTATTTGTATTGGTAATGGATACTGAATTATTAAAGACGTCCTGAGAACCTACTACACAGGAGTCTGTTAACAGTTTTCCTGGTTATTTCCATGTTCTCGTACGGGACTGCCATTCCTAACAGGCGCTAAATCTATCTCATTGTCGCTACCATTGTTTTGAGTTCCCCTTCCTCGAGTTCGAAATCCTCGATTTCTGACATTATGTCCCCTTGGCACGTAATTTTCTTGCCGTTCATCAGATCTTTCCCGGTTATTGTTTTCCCTCCAGTGAGTGAAATTTCCCCTTTGTCTAATGTACCGCCTTCCATAATTTTGCCCTCTTTCAGGCAATCTTTCTGTCCTGACATAATTTATTTGTTCCTGTCGACCTGGTCTCCTATCTATCCTCGATCTTTCAAATTGTGGAACGTATGATTGATACCGTTGTCTGGTATTATTTTCATGACGTCTGTCTTGTCCTCTACTTTGCTGATAACTACCTTGGTAAATTCTTCTATCTCGCACATCTAAAAATCTATGCTCCCACTCCCGAGATATATCTTCTTCCTGTTGTTCCAAAGCTGTTATTAATTCTGTCATCTCATAGATGCTACGTGGTTTTGCAATTAATAAGTAATTTCGTATCCTTAAAGGATAATGCCTTGCGAGCAAACTCACAAAATCTTCCTCATTGATTGGAGGTGACAAGTTTCTAACCTGACTTGCATGTTTCAGTAAGTAATCAGTCATTGATATTCCCTCTCGTGGATTAAATTGACCATGACTAAGCATTGCTCGAATTCTATGCTGTACCGTAACATTCCAAAATCTGTTCAGGAATAATCTCTTAAAGGATTCATATGAAATTTCACCCCCGGATACCATCTGTAACCAATCTAAAGTTTTCTGGTCCAAACATCTTTTGACAACTATCATTTTCAATGCTTCAGGTATCTTTTTAATTTGAAAATACTCTGATAATTCTGCAATGAACTGTACTGGACTGGAGTTTTCATTAAATTTTGGAAGTGGAAAATCACTTAAGATATTATTGTAATTTTGCAAATTCCCTACTCCCATATTTAAATTCTCTAGTGTTACTTGTGCACTCTGAGTTTCAGCATTAGCTATAGATGAAGCTGCCGCATCACTCACATTATTTGTCATACCTGAGGAACTACCTCTATCATTATGTTGTACATCTGATACATTCACATCACATATATTTGCCTTGAATTCAATTCTAATCTATTTACAGTACCTTGCAGATTTTCTATTGTCTGTTCCAATTTTTTATTATTCTCATTTTGAACAGTTTGGTGTTTGTTAATTTCAGAAGTTAGCTTTTGATTCAAATCTTTAGACAAATCCTTAACTTCATCAGACAATTTATTTCTCTGTGTTTCTGACTCCTTCTGAATTTCAGATATTTCCCCTCTGAAATTAACTTGCACCTGTATTAAATCTGCATTTGTAGCCTCCATCATCTCTTTTAACTCACTTGAAATGCTACTCATTCGGCTACCTAGCTCTGTACATTTTACATTAACATGCTCTATTTTATTATTAACCTCACTTTTTTGGTTAGATATTTCCCTGCTCATGTCTAACATTTTCTTTGAAACTTCACCTATTTCATTTGCTATCATTTCTTGATTTTCATTTTTCATTCTAATCATACTACTATCTAGCTCCATGAATTTCTTTTCAATTTCTTCCCTGTTTTGTTCTAAGCTTTTACCAATATCTTCCCTTAATTCCCTATGACTCTTTTGCATATCTTCCCTGTTTTGATCTATTTTCTTTTCTAATTTCTCATTATTCATTTCCATGTTCTGAGTTAGTTTTTGTTCTAATTTTTCATTATTCTGAGTTAGTTTTTGTTCTAAACTCCTATCAAAATCTTCCCTTAATTCCCTATGACTCTTTTGCATATCTTCCCTGTTTTGATCTATTTTCTTACTAAGATTCTTTTGCATATCTTTCCTGTTTTGATCTATTTTCTTTTCTATATTCTCATTCAAATTTTTCAGCATTTCCATAATCATACTAGTATCAAGATTAACATTTCCTGCTATTCTATTCTGACTTTCTGAACTAACATTTCCACCCTCAAATCCTAAAACGTTTGGGCTATTTTCTGTAACCTGTATTGAATTACAGCTAACTGTTACATTATCTCCCTCCATAATTATTTCTTCTGTATTATTAGTAGCCATTGTTTTCTTTATCCTACCACTCCTTAAGTACATTTGAAGGTTACAATTTTGTTTTCTAAAAAAAAAATTACGATACTCTGACCTTTGTGATGCTGTCTGTTGCTGTTACTTTGATGTCCAGCTTCCTGCTCCTCTCTCCTAGGTTATATGTCGCTTCTGCGTTGTGTTATGATGAATCTACGTTGTCTCGATGTTTTTGTAGTTGAATTACCCTGTTGCCTTGAAATCTCGGAATTACGATGTCCAATCATCCGTGTAGTCTGTCATTCCTTTTGTTGTTTCTGGAATCTGTGTCTTGTAGTTCAGTTCACTTCTCCAATCGCCCCTTTGGTCATCTCACTTCTTCCTGGTTAATTCTGATCCTTTCCTGGTCATCGTGTTCCTTTCCTGGTTACTCTGCCCCTTCCTGGTTATTCTGATCCTTTCCTGGTCATCGTGCCCCACGTTCTGGGTGCCAATTTGCGAGCGTATAAATGTTGTGACATTATTTATTGAGCATTATTGTTGTAGCCCCACGTTGTGGTGCAAATTTGTAGTAATTTCATTATTGTTTACGTAATATAGCCCCACGTTGTGGTAGCCAATTTGTGATAGTAACATTCTTATTGTTTACGTAATATGTTTTTACGTAAATTATTAGAACTTGAAGATCTTATATTGTGCTGCTTTTGTTTTGTTTGGTTTCATAACTTTAACTGCCCCACGTATAGGAGCCAATTTATAATAACATTATTGTAGCCTCACGTTATGGTAGCCAATTTGCGACGGTATTACTTATAATGTTTGTTTACATCACGTGTGTTGAAGCCATCTTGCAACGTCATTCATTTGTTCGGTTTGTAGCTCCATCTTGTGTTAGCAATTTGCATCAGTGTTAGCTTTTGTTTGATTTCATTTCAAATGTCCTCCGGCTAGCTATTATCTTATCTTGGGTCGAACATGTGTCTTGATCAGGGTTGTGTAAACGGAAAGGAATCTTTTATCCAAAAAGAACACTGATGAAGAAATTTGTTTTATAATTTTTATTGTCGAACACGTTCACTATCACTTTTACATATTGATCTAGATACTCGCCAAACTGAAACTGTTATACTAACTTCTTACTGATCACTTTTAATCAACGTACTTCAACCTTTTGTATAATTAACTTTACCATATTTTAGATCTTTCATAATTCTGCTGCGCGTAACTTGTGAATCTATCTCCGATGTATGACGAACTAATACTTTCGACGAACTGACTGACTGAAAACGACGTGTAGTGTACACAGATTTTTGATGAACTGGAGCTAAATACGACGTGTAATGTATGAATGCTTTCGGCGAACTGAAGGACTGACTGACTTTACCTCTAACTTAGCCTCTTTATACTCCTGCATACAGATACGCCTAAAGATTATAACTGAACTGCTATTGGCTAATAAAACGCACCAACATTAGCGTCTATCTTAATATCCAATGAAAATTATGAATACATATGCTTTAGGGAGAACACATTCCAGAAGGTTCTCAACGGAAAAATTGCGCCAACATTACGTAACTTCCTCGTTTCCAATAATGATAAACAGCTCACCCCCCTCTCTGCATTATTGCGCGCTATTATTGACAGTTTCAGTAAGGTCGTATAAACTTATTTCCCAATAATATTTACAATTAATAAACATCTGAAATCAATGTCACATAAAAATGCATATTCATATTACAATCATTATTTACATTTAAGTAATTTGTGATACAAATTACTGCATCACAAACATTAATAAAATGGAGTGAACTAAAATTATAATCTGTATAAGCCTACATTCTTCAGCCACACCACGCCTTGTTAAGATATTCATGTCTCTACAAATTAAGACTGACGCAGCCGAGGCAAACATAAATATATAATATTTAAAGAAACAGTAAAAATACAAAATATTTTTAAACTTGGGGTGAAGGCTACCGGAAACTTTTTACCATACGTGCGGTTGCAACTAATTCAAGTTTGGCTCCTCCTAAAAATAAGAACTACTTCAAAATTTTATATTGTACTAGTAAGTAAGACTTCTGGAATAATTTTAAATAAGATATCTTGTATTGCATTTAACAACTGACGTGTTCAATAACCGTACATGTTCCAAAGCATATGAAATGAAAAGAAATTATATTATGCAGCAACTGTTTGGAATGGGAGCCTATAAACACATTAACAAGGTAAATATTAAAAATGGAAGCAGTATTAGCTTGAAGTTATTTTTAGTTTAGAAGTATGAATGAGTCATAATATACACACTTAAAACTTCACTTACATCAGTTGTTAGGCTGAGGGAAGAAGAAGAGGTAATAACCATTAGTTCCCACCAAGCTGATGATGGAGACAAATGTCTCCAAAAATGTTCCACAATTTTAACAGCTCGCATAAGTGAAATTTAAATGTGTATATACAACTTATTCATACTTTTAGAGAGGGAGGGGAGAGGGAGAGTATGAGGAGGAGCAGAAGAAGAAGAAGAAGAAGTGACAACATTAACAAGGTTTCAACTGCCCAACTCTATGTGTGGGAGGTAGTGTGTCTGCCTTACATTCAAGAGGTTCCAAGTTCAATTCTTGGTTAGGGTGAATTACCTGCACACAATTTTTTTTTCCAGGGTTTTCCCTTATTCTGAGAAGAGGAATGTCATGTAACTCTTAAGCTCGCTACCTGCCAACTTGTAGAGGCCTCATCAGATAGTGCATAGAACAAAGTTAATTATACGCCAGCTTTTCATGATCTGACTAAAATCTTTGCAAAATTACAGATTTTAGCAAAAGTCAATGACATGTGTACATGTTTAAGTATAAATTAATATCAATTATATACAAAAGTTACACATCAACACAGCATATTGTCATCCATGTATTCATATGAGTATATACATAATAAAAAGCGAGAGCAATTTTGAATGATTTTTGTCAGTATTTTTGTTATGTATATCTTATTTAAGTACAAGATTTTGTTTAGTTTTTTAATATAAATTGTCAACATGGATACGATATCATGGGATATCAGTATTAAAGCAACCTTTTGTTTCCGAGTTATGCTGTTCACGGACACTTGGACCTTTTACCAAAAATGCTTTTTTTTTAAATGTATTTCCAATGCACTCTGCGTATCAGATTTGTGGGTAGAGAAAGTAAAAACAGAAACAAGAGTAATCTAGAGAAGATTGAAACAATAAAAAAAAAAGCATTTGAAAAATTATCTATAAGTCATTTGAATTATATATCTGTGAAGGAATATTTTTAAATTTGCGTCCAGTTAGTTTATTGTCATTTGGCAGTTTATTGTACACCCTAAGGCGGGGAGAAAAAAAAAAGAGCAGACTCTCGAAGTGTACATTTGTCATGTGATGAGAATTTTTTCAAAAGATATGAATTAATTGTAGTTGGGTTCTTTATATTTGAGCGATGAGTCCTCTTTCTCTACCCCAGGGCATTGTTACAGGTTAGTTTCCATGTTAATAATAAGTTTTCTATCCCAATTCAAATTTGTGTTTTAATTCAATTATATTTCTTTTATTTTCCAAAATTAATTTACAATATATTTTAAATCACACCGAGTTATTAATATCTTTTCTATTCAGGAATTATTTTAAGGTATTTATATCCAAAGATTTCTTTTAAGACACCGTAGTGGTAGTTAAAATGAAAACTGATGATACTGGTCTGCACACTATGAGTGCCAGTGGATGACTGATGTAGAATTGAATCATTTCTAGTATAGGAGAAATACTGTTTACTTCTCCTTGGTAATACCTTTTGTTGTTTTATATTTTCTTTGTAGTCTAATAACAGGTTATGTTTTTTGTTTAGCTTTCCATGGTCATCTAAAGCAATTGTAAAAAATGTTCTCTGTTTATATGTTCAATTAAGGTTAGCCATGTTATGCTTTGCATTGCTATAATTTCAATAAATAAATCTAAATCCTTGATATTCATTCATTAATAAGTAACATATTCATAAACAAATAAATAAATACCATAATCATAACAACAACATAAAAACTGTTCACATAACACCATATATGAATGCACGTAATATTACAATAAATGAACCCTGCATTGACTGAAACGTACATACAGGTAAATAAAATTAAATAAGGTAAGTCATACTAGGTATTAAATATATTTCCACTTCAAATGCCTCTTGTGATATTATTTTAATTTTGAGAATTATAAATTTAAATAAAACCATACCCTTTCATATATTGTGTATTAACTGTTGGTGGTGTGTCGTTTCAAGTGTGAATTATTGAAGAAGCTAAATGTTGTCAATGATAAGGAAAACAAATGTTGCATATATCGAAGATGAAACCAAATATTGTATGTGATCATCTTTTATACATTTCCCTATATCACTTTCCGGTTATACATAATAATAATTATTATTATAGAAGCTTCCATTCTCACTTGAAATATCATTGAATTAAGTATTCATTCAAGAATAAAAAATTTATGTATATCATAACGTATTTGTTTTATCCCAAGTATTCCTCTAAATTAATAATCAATCTCAAACTAACACATCTTATGTCATTTTTATTTAAATTATATCATTTATTTTCATTTATGTTATCACAATTTGAAATTTATAAGTTTAAGGTTCCATCCATATGAATTCCCATATTTATATTTGTACAATTCATCACAGCTAAATCCTCCATTAATATTTATTACTTATAACTTTAATTAATTAATAAGAAATATATATCAATAATTCCTTATTTCGAAGAAGAAAAACAAATTCCTATCATTTTTATTCTTGCTTGATGTTAAATTACTACATTTTTATGTGCTATCAATTACACTTTATGATATACATAAAATATGATTGTGTCTGTAGCTATTAGCTTATGTCATTTTTTGAAGAGTCAACAGTACTTTACTTATGTACACTATCTGACCATAATCTTATTACAATTCATATAAAATCAAATCTCAGCCTACAAAGCAATCTATCATTACATGTGTTTACAAAACAGATAGTGTTAAATGGTCACCTTTCAACACGTGGTGAGATGCAGGTTTTGACCCTGAACAACAAAGATAAAGGACATTTCAGCACTGGAATCACTTAATAAATTTGTCATAGACATGACTAATATAATACATGATATATAGACAACCACTTAGCAAATAAGTCACAGAGTCCCTGTAAAAATTATTGGTGGAATGATGAACTTGCAATCAAGAGAAAACATGTGTTAGTGTGTTACAGATGTCTGAAAAAAAAAAAAAACGTGCTGTGTTTGCATTATACAGATACATATAATAGAGTTAAAACAGAATATAAGCATATGATATCACAGGCAAAGCTTGTTGCATAGAGAGAATACTACTCTAAACAAACATTTCAAAATTCATGGAGGCTAATTTATGGACTATGCAGAAAAACCAGAGAATTTCAAGAAAACCCTTACCTCTATTAAAACAGACAAGGGATATACTAATGATGCATGTGAAAATGTGGTAATTCTCATGGAGAAGTTATTTCCTCCGGACACTCAAGATTCTAACATTCACAGAAAATACAAAAAGAATATGAAATAATACCTAACACATTACACGATTTTGTGTGTGTGTGTGTGTGTGTGTGTGTGTGTGTGTGTGTATGTGTGTGTGTGCGCGTGTGCATGTGCGCGTGCGTGTGTGTGTGATATTTTGAGTGTAATTTTTAAGTTTTTTAAAATTAAAAATCTTAAGTTATTGTCAGAGAGGCAATTGATTAATGGGAACACACAATATGGAGATAAAAATCTTAAGTTATTGTCAGAGAGGCAATTGATTAATGGGAACACACAATATGGAGATAGTTATCGAAATTTATAAAAATATTATCAATAGCTCTGCAAGAATGTTTATCTATTCTAGTGAGAAAGTTTTCTATTTAGAAAATACTGTATACAATAACAATCTGAATCAGGCATATTAAACATACCTGTTTTCCTCTGAACTCAATTTGGAAGTTCTTAGCTGATTCTTGAGTGACACGCCCTCCAAAATCAAGTTGATAAACCTGACTGTTTTCATTCCACATAGGAGCTTTGTTGTGCATCACAAATTCTCTTCGATGTGGGCTTGGTGGAGTTGGACTGCAGTCACCTTTGCACTTTACACGTTTCAGCTGTAAACATCAACAAGTATTAATTACATATATGCATTACAAAAACACTGTTTAATTATTTTTATAATATCCATGTATTACTCACGCAAAACTTCTGGAATCGTGACCTTGATTGCTACCCCAGCTGCCGAGCCTAGGAATGGTTTATGTTTAGCTTAATCAATGAAAGCGATATAACACCTTTGCTTACTCACAGTGCGTAACACATACAGACCGCATAGAAAGTGTCTGCATCTGGCTGTAATTTTAAAGAGAGCAGTATCTAAATAGTACTTACTTTATATTTGTTATATTTATAACCATGGCTCCTATGTTTTCAAAGTTAAGTGGTAAGGTGTTACATAGTCAAAGTAGGGAAATAATTGCAAATGTCCTCGACTTCATGAAGCAAGAAGCAGAGATGAAGGAAGAAAATATATGTTCATCTGAGTTCCACAAAAGCCTTAAGAGAGTGAAAGAAAGAGTAGTCAAAGCAACTGGTGTTTCACCGAGTTTCATTTCCAGAGTTCTCAAAGATAAGAGAAAACAAAATATATGGATGAAAGAGTACCATTTGACACATCTGGATAGAAAGAAACATAAGGTCCCTAAACGTATTACAGAAATAGACGATTTCGAATGCGTCATTCGGCGCACGATTCACAATTCCTATGTGGAAGAAAAAACTGTGCTAACAATAAGCAGATTGCTCATCAAGCTGAAAGACAGCAAAAACTTACAAGGTGGTGCTACAAATCTCAGAAAAATTATTAAAGAATTATTGGAAGAAACCGAAATCAAATAGAAGAGCTCTAACAGAAAAGCAAAATAAATAAATAAATAAATAAAATAAAAAAAATAAAAATAAAAAGTAAATGTTGCCATGATAGCTTAGTCGGTTAGACCAACGGCACGGAAAGCCTAAGATCCAGGGTTCAAATCCTGGCTATGGCATTGAATTTTTCAGTCTGATTCTACCTTTCCAAATGAGTATAATTTTATATGTACTTATATCAGTGTGTACTGTAATGGTATTACTTACAAATGTTTGTTTACATCAGTGTTGAAGCCATCTTATGATGTCATTCATTTGTTTGGTTTGTAGCTCCATCTGGCGTTGGCAATTTGCGTTTCCTAGTATCAGTTTTTGAAATAATTCATTTCAAATGTCCTCCGGCTAGCTATTATCCTGTTGGCTTGGGTCGAACATGTGTCTCAATACAGGTTGTGAAACGGAAAGGAATCTTTTATCCAAAAATTACACTGATGAAGAAATTTGCTTTATAATTTTTATTTTCGAACACGTTCACTATCACTTTTACATATTGATCTAGATACTCGCCAAACTGAAACTGTTATAATACTTCTTACTGATCACTTTTAATTCACGTATTTCAACTTTGTGTATAATTAACTTTATAATACTTTAGATTTTCGTAACTTGTGAATCTATAGCCGATGTATCTCATACAAATATTTTGACGAACTGATGAACTTAAGACGACGTGTATTGCACTAAGAATTTTGATGAACTGCCTGAAGACGACGTGTAATGTATGAATGCTTTCGGCGAACTGAAGGACTGACCGACTTTACCTCAAACTTGGCTTCTATTTATACTCCCACTCCCCGATATGCCTAAAGATTATAAATGAACTGCTATTGGCTAAGAAAACGCGCCAACATTAGCATCTATTTTTATATCCAATGAAAACCATGAATACATATTGCTTTTAGGGAGAAAATATTCCAGAAGTTTTGGTGCGGTATTAATGTTGTAATGTGTTTAACATTAATTGTAGCTCCGCGTTTGGAAGCCAATTTGATGCTGTATTAAGGTTGTATGCTTTATGTGTTGCCATCTTGTGACGTCACTGCTTGTTTGGTTCGTAGCTCCCTCTGGCGTAGCAATTTGCATCAGTTATATCACATAAAAATGCATATTCATATTACAATCATTATTTACATTTAAGTAATTTGTGATACAAATTACTGCATCAGTACTTATATCAGCATCAATTTTTAAGGTGGTGCTACAAATTTCAGAAAAATACTATAGTGTATGAAGATGAGTCATACATACACAGCAGTCGTACAGCATCTAAAAGTTGGAGTGACGATAGCGAATTAGGTTGCAGGTTCCTGTTGCTAAAGGGCAAATACTTATTATCGTTCATGCTGTTGGACAGATCGGCTTCGTTCCAAATGCCCTTCTTTTACAAGTTGCAAAAACAACAGGAGATTTTCATCAAGAAATGAATACAGAAAAGTACATGAAGTGAATCAACGCCATGTTGATACCTAATATGCCTGCTGGGTCTATTCTGGTCATCGACAATACTTCACAATGCGTCAACACTCAATTGACAAAACCACCTACCTCAAATTCCTTGAAAGAAGAAATGAGAGCTTGATTAGTTAGACATAATATAGCTTTAGATGAAACCATGAGTAAAACAAAGCTATATAACTTAATTAAAACCAACAAACAGCTTCAGACGTCATACATACGTGACCAGATAGTAATACAACATCGCCATAATGTAGTTAGGCTGCCATCGTATCGCCCAGATCTAAACCCAATCGAATTAATCTGGGCTGATATCAAAAAATGGGTGGCAATGCAGAAATATCACTTTTAAATTAAAATATGTGGAGCAGTTATAACGCCAGCAATTTGCTGAAATTGGAAGGCCAGAATGGGAAAATGTATGTCGACATGTTGAATAAATTAAGAATCATTATTTCAAAAAATACGGAATTGCAGAAAATCAAATAGAAAGAATTCTCATCCCAGATAATGGTGCAGAAAGTAGTGACAGCAGCGATGATGGCAATAATGTGAGTGATTCCGCAGAAGAGGAAGGGTTGTTAGGTGTGGAAGAATTGGAGGCAATGATTGACATTGTTTTTTATATTAAGCGCTTTTTACAGCGTAGATTTTAATATACTGTATATAACTAAGTTTATCATTGCAGCGCATAACCAGTGTGCGGATATTTGACAATGACTGTCCCATGCACTCCTGCAGCATGCAGACGACCGGTCACCTCCTGATCTGGTAAGCAACTCGCTTCTTAGCTCTCATTAAGATTTTCACATGTCTAGAACTGTTGCGCTGATTATAACAGAATGGTTTAACCTAATATAGTTTTAAGTTAAGATGTTAAACAGCATTTATAGATTTGAAGTATGTTGCTGGTAATCATTTACAATGCCATTTAATGTAATACAGCAGTGCAGAATTGTGTGTGTGGTACATACATTTTAAATGTGACAGCACTTGGTTAGTAGAGCAAATTGCATGTCAAAGTGTGAATTTCAACTGCTATAACTTAAGCTTACAAACCTTTTGTCTAAGCTGGGCCTTCTGGAAGCTTTCAAGATTGTGGTAGTTTTTCCCATTGAACACCTCATCTCCTGAATGCACCACCTCATCATCTGAGCTCTCTGTTGCTGCTTTGCTTTTCCGTTGCCTTCTTGACAGCAGAGGTGAATTTAGCAAGTGCCTTCTTTTCAAAAGAAAACATACAGAGCAATATCAGCCCATGAAACACAAAATCAGCGGCAATGAGACATTTTAACATTATGTATCAATGAATCTCACAACAGTATTAAAATTACTCAGTAACAGTTCATTTTTAGGATTTTTGAAGAAATGCTATTTGGTATATAACATCGATTTTATTATGGGATAACATTTAAGTGTCCAACAATGTCCACACAGAAATTAAAATTTTCTGTGAATATCTAAAAGATTTGAAAAGAAATGAAGTTTCATCTATATTTCAGATGAATCAGCTAACTGCCTTTAACTCTATATTTTCTTGGGGTTCTAGCCAGGTAAGTAAATGGTTTGGAACCGATGTTTTGAAGGTAAAAAATTAAACTGAGTGTTATTTATGGATGCTCTTTAACTACCATGGTTCTTAGTGTCCTCTCTATATTGGGAGGTTTTTAAGGTTATGAGATTCTTTAGAATAAACTGATGAAAGTGGAAGTCCAGATCATTTTACTTTTTAATTCAAGAATGCTTATGTGCTATAAGAAATTTTCTATTAGGTCCGTGCTCAAGTTCAAAATATCAGATGTACACAAATACTATAAATAGTTTCCTACCAGGTGCACCATATCTCAGTCACATTAAATACAAGTTGTTACATGGCCGAAAAATCATGTGAACCAATGAGATTTCAGTTTCACTCCGGCACTATAAATATGGAGATCCAGATTTCCGCATTCATCAGTTTATGCTGAAGACAAAGATGATGAACATCTTCAAAACATTGAAACCATTTCCTTACCTGGCTAGAAGCTTAAGAAAATTTACGAGTTATTATGCCCTCAGGAAAGCTTCAGCTCTTATTTTAACTGCCTTTAGTTATAAATATACTTATGCAACCTGCTAAGCAGTAGATGTGCTTTAGGTTTGGTTTTGTCACCAACTTAACAGCCCATTTATAGGAAAGGTCTAAATAATAAATTAAAAACTTCTTTAAGGAACACAAAGAGCTCTGGATGTTTATCTCATTAACATGCTATCCTTCCTTATATGTATCCAACACAGTTTATACCATTGCTTTTGTAAGTACATCTGGTATGACACCTACCTTAATGCAATATTAACCTTCTTGTTTTAAATTGTACTGAAACTACGATACTTAAATTTAATTAAAATCTGCTAGTATGAAATCTTCTGTTGCTTTTTTAATTTAAAAATTAATTTATGGTTCTAACAACTGCAATTTCCCATTCTAACTGAATCTCCCAATATATCTCAGAATAATAACTGATCAATGTTTATTAGGGGATAAACATGTTCCATCACTTTTATGAGTAGGAAAAATGATTCACTATCCTATGAAACTACTTTTCTATCTATATTCTAAAGTTGATTTACCTAACCTTAGTGCAATCTATACAACAATATGGTATTATATGTTGAACCATTAATACTACTGCAAAAAATAATCATAAAAATATACCCAAATAAACTTTTAGGTATCCCTCAAAATGCTTCAATTCTGAATTTACAGTATCTGACATCCATAAAATTTGTAAGAAAATTTTATTGAGGTTTGTACATAAAAACAGATATTTATTTAACCTGTATTTCCACAAATATTATACATTGCCTCTGGCAGCTTGCCCCATTTGTTGGCAAGGCATGGTTTCAGCAAAACTGGCATATGGATGCCGGAGAGAGAGAGAGAGAGGGGGAGGAGGTGCTCTCAGCTTTTTGAACTGTCCAAAATTCTGATCAGGAGTAGAAGTCTCTAGAATCCCTCCTGCCATGTTGCAACTTTCTGAAAGATGCTGTTTGAGTATAAATGAAGCCTTATTGCCAGCTCCAACATGACTGTTGCAGTGTATGATTGAGTTCAGTTCTGCTGGTTCCTCAGCGAGTTCTTTCTACATGTAAGCAGCTTTTGTCTATATGAAGAGAGGAGAGTTCCGAGTTCAACATGTTAATGACTAACCAGAAAAGAGAAGAGGCTGAGTTGTGTACTGTTAAAGTGAAGTGCTAGGTGTGGAAAATCCAAGCAGTGGCTACAAAGAGAACAAAGAAAGTCACATTGGTGTTAGCAGTAGGATTTGGACTCCATGATGAAAAAATACTTAAAAAACATTATTTGCTGAAATGAAGCCTGTAAAATCCAGAGAGGAGATGCCACTGAAATGAAGGGTGAAAGAAAAAAATAAAGAGCAAAATGGAGAAAATGAAACCTGAACTTGGGCATGATTACTGTAAAATCCAAAATAAATACTGCCTCAAAGATTTAAAGGGAAACAACACTGCTGGAGAGTTGCAAGAAATTAAATGACATGGAAGAAAAAATTAACAGGTTGAAAGAGTGTCCAGGTCAGCAGGAAAAACAGACTAGCAGAGAAAGGAAAACAAGTGGATGAGAGATGGCGCAGTGGAAGAGCTGCATTGCAACCTAGAAACCAGGACCCATACTAAGGGTTTCAGGATTATGAAACCTACAAAGTTCAGTGGCATTTCATCATGGATGGTGTTCAGGCGGCAGAGCTTTTGGCTCTGCCAAAATTCTTTGCACTTTTCTGCCGGAGGCTCAGCTGATGATCTAAACAGAATGGCCAGAAGGGAGAAGATCCTGAGTTATGTAACGTTAAAGTGAAGTACTACATAGAGGAAAAACTAAACAGTGTCTACAGAGAGAGCAGATAAACTCACAATATAAAGCCACAAGATCAGAAGGCATGTGTTTATCTGAACATAAAAGTACCACAGTTGCAGCTTTTACTTACAGCAGCAATTCTAATCCAAGACTTTTAAGGTAATAGCTAAATTGCAAACATAGAATTTTCTAATGCTTCTTAATTTTAGAAATTTAATAAAAAGTAACTATAGTTTGATGAAAAATTTAAAATAAATACCTAAATGCACTGTTTTATTTACTATTTACAAATAATGTAGCATATCATATTCTATATTGTTATGGAATGCTCCTAAGCATGAGTTTCTTGCTGCTGCAGTCGCTGCTGCTGCTATTATACTCAGAGCTGCAGGTGTTTTAATTTGAATTTCATATATTTTTACTTTACCAATAAATCCTTGCAAACTCCCCTGAACAAATTTATCCCATATGAATCCAATGCAAAAAATAATAGGCCAAAAGAAAATTGGCATGTAATTACAGACTAGACTAGACTATGACCAATTAGAGACATGCCTTTCTCCATAATGGGAGCTCTAAAGCCCATTAAAAACAAAATCAAATACATAATAAGTATTATATGTATTATATATTTTACTTTCTATACCACGTAACTATAGCAGGTAGGAGAAGAATTGTAATTCACTCAAAAATTTGATATTCAGATTTCACCAGAAATACATTTTGAAGTATACTGAAACCCCCACCCGTCCACAAAAAAAAAACAAAAAAAAACAGCATTTAATTTTTAGCAAAAGGTAGAGGTGTGGTGTATATACAATGCATGAGAGAGAGGGAGAGAGAAAGAGAGAGGGAGAAGTGAGCTACATAACCCAAAAATGAAAATTCAGATAAATGCCACATTTCATATTTGAGTTACACACTGTTTAAACATGCCACAGGAAGACTTTCAAGAAAATTTTTCATCCCAAACTACCTTTTACATGGAAAAATTTCTTATAATTTTTCATTATCTCCAATATTACTCTCTGGTTTTAATTAGAATGCGTCACGTATATTTAAGATATTAATATGGCAAAATAAAGTATATATTTTGAATTTTTGCAAACAGGGTGTGAGGACATCTTCATACCGATTCAAGTTTGTATAACTTGGAAATCATAAGATAGACTAAAACAAATATAAAAGTGAAAAGTAGTTAAAATACACAATTGTGTCAAATTTCTTTGTAGCATCAGCTCTTTTCACAATATTCCATGTTGCATGTTTACACTTTTACAAGCTGTCATCTACAAAAATGCTTGAGCGATAATGCCTCTTTTTTCCTCCCATCACAAGAACATTTTACTGAATACCTAAATGTTTTTCCTGTTGTAGTAAATAGGCACTCACTGTTTAATTTTAAATCATTCCTGGTTAAAATAAATTGTGAATAATGTGACTTGGATAAAAGAATAACATTTTATATGAAAACAGTAGACCCTCGCTAATTCGAAATCGGATAAACTGAAAACTCTGTTAATCTGTAGTAGCTGCTTAGTCCCTGCTGAATTACATGGAAAAATCTGCTGGTTAAACCAAATTTCGGATAATTAATACTACGAACTAAAACTTGGTCCCCTCATTACATATTTCATACGTTATTCTTTGTTTAAACTGAATATGTATGTTGTGCTGTGCACTACGGTATTTTCCGTTACGCATTTCACTTAATTTTTCTCAATACTGTACTATAATTTCTTAACAATGGTCCAATTGCTTACTTGCTGCTTATGTATCACTTCCACAGCATATGATGCAAGGGTGGGGAAAGAGGGGGTTGGTCAGCAGACCACACACGGCATGCAACTCGCAACAATCCAGAGAGCTGTTTGTGTCTGATTGTGAACAATGATTTATTTTTCCCCCCTTTTGCTCCATCCCTCCCTATACTGCTGGAAGAGAAATGTGTTCATAATGCTCTCATGCTGAAACAAAAACAGCAATCTTTACATATGGTCGATAGTGGAGAGAAGACTAAAACACAGGTTGCAGAACACTGATTCTGAAGTGTACTGTCTCATTGATTATAAGTTCAAAACAGAAAATAGTGGCAATAGCAAGTGCATGAGACCAGTGAAACATGAAGAGTTGGAGGATTCGCTGTTAGAATAGTTCCAGCACATGATTTCTCAGAAAATTCCACACTGTGACCCCGCGCTGAAGTTGCAGCTGTAATTTCTGTTCTCGAGAGATTTGCTGCCACTTCTGATGTCTCCATGGCATTTCAGGCTGCCCTGGATGTGGTATCTTCAGAGAGTGCCATAATATTACGATCAACGGTCCGTCAAACAACAATTAATGCTTGTTTCAAATTATAGGATTAAAATGTGTAATGGATAAGAGTTGTAACAAAAACATGTGTTCTGATTAAAACTTAGTGTTATAAGAACGGTATATTTGAAGTGTTTCTTAAGGTTATTGTTTGTTGTATTATATGACTCACTAAATCAATGAGTACAATATTGTTCCAAATAGTACTGGTTTAAAAAAGTTACGACAAGCATTTGACAGTATATGTACTTTCTCAATTAAACAAATGCCAGATATACCATATACAATAGTTATTTTTACTTCTTCTTAGAGGTCATGAAAGTGGCACATCCTCATTCGTTGGTACGCATAACAAGAGAGAAAGTGAACTCAACAGTCATATTTTACCATTTCAGAAAATACGGGACTATTTTTACAAAACCTCATTAATTCAAACTTTGTTAAACTGAATTGGCTATTTTCGGTCCCTTGGAATTAGGTTAAACGAGGGTCTACTGTACTATGATACTTGTATATGCAAGTTTGTCATAGGTTAAGAAAGTTGTGTAAGTGTTTAAATTATATTTTTACTCTCTCTACCTCTTATCTATAGTAAAGAGAGGAAATATTGCATTCCAAACCAAAAATTCAATACCAAGATTTCACTGGAAATACACCTTTTGAGGCTCGCTGAATTTAAAACAAAACAAAAAAGAACAGTGTAACTCAAAAACAAAAAAATCTGTTAAATATCAAACTCAGTATTTAAGTTCAGCATCTTGCAAGTATGTGATACAAAGATTTTCAAGAAAATCTCCCCCACTCCAAACTACCCTTTACATGGAAAACTGTTATTTTCTCAAAAATGGCTGTAATGATTTTTATTAATACATCATATGTTTAAGATATGTGCATGGCAAATACAATGTATATCTTATATTTTCTGCAATTAGCATATGAAGTCCTCTTCATTTGAATGAATTTTACATAACTTGTAAGCCACAGAAGATTTACAAAATATTAGTGCACAAAAAATACAGATCTTGTTAAAATACAAAATTTATGTCAATTTTTTGTGGCATTAAACCATTTCCAAGAGTTTCTTTATTACTAGTTTGAACTGTCAAAAACGTTATACTTTTTTCAACTGCTAAGTTGCTATTCATTCTTTTCTTTATGTTCATCTGCAAAAGAGTGGAATTTCAAAGCTATTACATAGTGACCAGCTATTAAATGATTTATCACTTCAACCTACTGTATTGCCCCTGTATCTATAACAAAATATGTAATAAAGCCACCTATGCAAATGAAGTGGATATAAGAATAACTTTTTGCAAGAATAATTAAAAGAAGAGTGGATGGAGGAAACCATGTGAATGTAACACATCATCCATTTTCTACAAGGGCTTTATTCTTGCAGTTTTAAGATTCTGGGAAGTTTTGTTTGTTGTAATGAATTATCATTCATATCAACTAGAAGCATTGCTTCTTATGGACATACCTTTTGGTAATAGATCAGAGATGTTATGAACAATAAAATAATATTTTGTTTTGGATTCATGCTTTCTGTTTAAGATTTAATTTTGTTTTTTACGGAGAAGGATTGGAAGGAATCAGTGGGGTCCCAGATTAGCACCTGTGTTGGTAGAGTCTGCATAAGTGAGTAATGTGTCAGGGATGAGTGCCAAGACCCATCCATGGCCAAAGCTCTGACTCATACTCTGGGGGAGTAAGGGGTAAATTTGATTTATATTAAATCACTATGCACATATGTGCTTGATTCTGGCTTCTTCTGTGTGCATGAGTGCACATTGGTCAGAATGTATGGCATATCATTGCACAATGCTAACATCCTCTCAGCTCTCTCAAGCACGTGGGTGGGAGATAGCGAGCTGGTGGGGGTTGGGTGTAGAGGCATCTGTGGTGGCAGCAGTGTAGTCTTGTTGAGGCAGAGTTATTTCCTGTGCTGCCTGTACAACGAGGCCTGGGAGCTGCTTTCTTGATTGGTGGTGCAAAGAGTGAGAGTGCTGTGTGGATAGCATGTTCTACTTTCTTGGCATAGTAAGTGATCTGGTTGTTCTCTATTCTATAGAGCTTGCACTGAATGGAGTCAAATGTGTCTGCAAAGTCATGTGAGGTAAGCTGTGTAACAATGGAGCAAAGGCTGATTAAGTTCTGTGTGATGGACTTAATATTTTTTATGTTGGCCTGGATGTTCTTCATAGCAGAGTTGTTTGTGGGCTGAGGAGTGAAGAATGTTCAAGTGCCAAGTCAATGCTTGGAGGTTGATGATAGGAGTCGATGAAAGCTTGAAGATCTTGGAGCTGCATATGCATATCTATAGATGGTTGAGCGATTGGAGACAGATCCTTGGGAGCATTGTTTGGCAACACTGATGGATTGGGTGGTACTTAAGCCATTGGCAGTGTTGACTGAATGTTGGATGGTGCTGGTTGTGGCGGCTGGTTAGTGTGGAGGCATCTTCAAATAATGCGGGCAAGTGCCTTGGCTGTGAAATGATCCCCACCTCTACATGTGGCACAGTAGTGATGACAAGCCAGGACATGCCCAGTGCAGTCTGCTGTGGAGTTAGGCAAGCCACAACAATGGCAGCATGGCTGAGCTGTGCAGATTTATAATTTGATTGCTACTGAACTTTGACCCTGGCCACTCATTCTGTAGACAATCACTACAGTTTATTTACATTTTACAATTTCTTGTCAATAAATTATCTTGTTTCAGTTTTTCATGTCCCATTTCCACTTTTTTTCACTTTCCACCTATTGATTACTTTACCATCACACATTCACCATAGTTTTCCATTCAAAGTAAGATACACTACTTCTTACTTTTCTCTATCCACTGTCCAAAGCCATTTATTTTTGACTTTACACAAAAACTGTCCAATGCTCCTAGCGTCCTTGGACAGTTTTTGTGTGGGGTGCCGACAGTATCACAATGCGATTATGGAAGTGTGGCAGTGACTGTGACGGCAGCAGAGGGAGAGGCTGCAGCGAGCAAGGCTTTGTTTGTTGGGGTAGGACAGTGAAGTTTCCATTAGCAGTTGCCGGAATTCATGGGAGAGTTATCTTCTTTCCCATTCTGCGCTGTGGAGAACCATTCTCTTCAAAATTCACTTGGCATATGCAGATTTAATTATGGCCTGGTTTGAGGAGCTTATGACTGAAAAGTGGGATAGTCTGGAGAATAAGGCATCTGCAAAGGAGCTTTCAACAAAACCAGAAAACAGTTGATTATACAGCTAAGGGAATATTAAAGAGAGTACAAGAGAAATGGTTTTTCACATTTTGAGAAAATAAGCAGAAAGTGGTAAGAGTAGTAGATAGAGATATAAATTTAATCCTTTTATACATATGAATAATCAGGTTGTTAGTGTGATGGAACTCTTTAAAGGTAGAAGACTAAGGTTGCTAAATTTAACCCTTGGTGAGCAGAATTTAATATATTAAATAGAAACTACACAGGCTGTACTGGCTCTTTGTAGCTTTCAATTTCTTCAAAAGATGTTGATATAATCCTCCCAGCCTGAGAATGCGTACAGACATAAACAATGCCCATAGTATAACTCCACGCTTGACAGTTCATGAACACATGGAGGAACTTCCTCTCTTCTTCCTTAACACTGTTCAGTTGTTCACTTCTGGGATTTCAAGAAACTCTCATTGTTAGTCTCCAATGATATCTTAACCAAGTGCTGTCTTCCACTGCACCAGCACTGTGTTAAAGAAATACATATACCTATATCTATTAAACTAAATCAAGAATGGGTGAAAAAATGCTATAAAATATCTTATTAGTAAAAGCTTATGTGTTAATTGGAGATCTTGGGTAACAGTGTGACACCCAACTTGGGATCAGTAGTGGTGATATGACTTGAGTTGTCTTCCAGGTTTATAATCAGCCTGTCTCCAACTTGGTCACAAAGCATTTACAGACACACCAGTTGCTTCCAATGTTAATTTAATGACACCTTTAAAAGCACCCGTTAGAGCACAGTAAAGCACAGAACCTAAACAATGGAGGAATACATATTCTGCACTCAACATTCCTTTAATATAACATTACCATCTTCCTGCAAGTTAATGCTAATGAATTTGGAAGTGCAAATTAATGCTTAATTAAATCGAATGCTGAAACACTACACCAAAATGTACTTGTAAACAAAAATATATGGTTTAATTATAATTATGTCACTAGGTTTTGAAACTAAGAGGCATTATATCAATATTTGTATATTTCACTGCAGCAGGGTTATTGATATTGATGAATATATGGTAACTTATTCACTGCAGAATAAAAAATCAGGTATTTACCATGTGTTGGGCACCTATTTTCAAAACAATGATCACAAATTTCTGTATAAGTTTGTGTAGTAACAGTTCAGTCCAAAGGCGTTGTAGTTCACTGTGAAGTCAGGTAACTAAAACAGTGTAGCTGTGTGTATAAAAGTAAATATTCAGTTGCATGTGAAACTTAAAGCATGAATAGGGTAAGTAAACTATTAAGATTTCCAATTTAGCAACACGACTCTCATTAAAAAAATTCAGATAAAAACATTGGATAGGCCACTCCCAAATCTGAATCTGCAGCATGAGACGGTAATTTGTATCACAAATTACGTTAATATAAATAATTATTTTATTATGAATATGTATTTTTATGTAACATTGATTTCAGAGGTTTAATAATTGTAATTATTATTGGTAAATAATAATATACGGCTCTATTGAAACTGTTAACAATAACACAATACTGCAGCAAGGGGGTGAGTTGTTTATCGTTACCGGGAACCAGGAAGTTACGTAATGTTTCGCGCCTTTTCAGTAAAAAAAGCTTCCAGAATGTTCTATAAAAATAATATGTATTAGTGGTTTTCATTGGATAATAAAATAGACGCTAATGTTGGCGCGTTTTATTAGCCAATAGCAGTTCATTTATAATCTTTAGGTGTATCTTGAGGCAAGCCTATAAATAGCCAGGTTGAGGTAGCAGGTCCCCCAGTGTTCGGCAAGATTCTCAAAACATTATACATCGCCCGCAGTTATACAAAATTTTCCGGACGCTCCACGTTGATCCCGCAGTTCAACTACATGTCGCCAATCAGTCTTTCATTTTCGTCATAAGTTACACGCAGTAGAAGTGCGAGAAATCTTATAAAATGTTCTAAAGTTAAATATACAAAGTTGAAGTGCGTGAGTTAAAAGTGATAAGAAGTTATTATAAACAGTTTCAATATGGCGATTATCTAGATAAATCTGTGAAAGTGTTAGTGCACGTGTTCGACAATAAAACATTATAAAACATATTTCTTCACTAGTAATTTTTGGATAAAAGATTCCTTTCCGCTTCACACCCTTCAAGAGAAACATGTTTGACCCTAAATAGCTAGCCGGTGGACATTTAAAATTCATGCAAATTGCTAACGCCAGAGGGATCTACGGACCAGACCAAAACCAACGAGTGACGTCACACAAGAATGGCTTCCACTAACACGGAGGTAAACAAACAAGGTAACTAATTCCGTCGCAAATTGACTTCCACAACGTGGGGCTCAACAACAAATTACGTAAAAAAATATATTACGTAAGCTATACCTCTTTCAAATTGGCCTCCACAACGTGGTGCTATAAACATAAATAAACACGTAAAATTTGCTACTCTCAAATTGGCGCCCAACGTGGGGCGAAGTGACTAGGAAAGGAAGGCGAAGTAACCAGGAAAGGAAGGCAAAGTGACCAGGAAGTAGCAGAATTAACCAGGAAAGTAGCAGAATTAACCAGGAAAAGGCGAATGCAGCAGTGGAACGATCTACAAGACACAGATTCCGCGACAACAGGGTAAATCAACTACAAAAACATCGAGACAACGTAGATTCATCACAATACAACGCAGAAGCGACATACAAACCTAGGAGAATGGGGCAGAACGCTGGACATCAAAACTACAGCATCAGACAGCATCAAAAAGGTAAATAAATGATACTTAGGAGCGGTAGGAAAATAAAAACAATGGCTGCTAGCAACACAGAAGAAATAATTATGGAGGGAGATAGTGTAACAGTTAGCTGTGATCCAATACAAAGTACAGGAAATAGCCCAGATTTTTTGGGGTTTGAAGATGAAAATGTTAGTGTAGAAAGTGAGAATAGGATAGCAGGAAATGTTAATCTTGATACTAGTATGATAATGATGGAAATGCTGAGAAATATGCATAGGGAATTGAGGGAAGATATGGAAAAGAATAAGAGGGAATTAAGGGAAGATCTTAGTAAGAGTATTACAGATCAATTAAGGGAAGATATGCAAAAGAGTCATAGGGAATTAAGGGAAGATCTTAGTAAGAAAATAGAACAAAACAGGGAAGATATTGATAGGAGTTTAGAACAAAAACTAACTCAGAATAATGAGAAATTGAGGGAAGATATTGGTAAAAGCTTAGAACAAAACAGGGAAGAGATTGAAAAGAAATTCATGGAGCTAGATAGTAGTATGATTAAAATGAAAAATGAAAATCAAGAAATGATAGCAAATGAAATAGGTGAAGTTTCAAAGAAAATGTTAGACATGAGCAGGGAAATATCTAACCAAAAAAGTGAGGTTAACAATAAAATAGAGCATGTTAACGTAAAATGTACAGAGCTAGGTAGCCGAATGAGTAGCATTTCAAGTGAGTTAAAAGGGATGATGGAGGCTACAAATGCAGATTTAATACAGGTGCAAGTTAATTTCAGAGGGGAAATATCTGAAGTTCAGAAGGAGTCAGAAAAACAGAGAAATAAATTGTCTGATGAAGTTAAAGATTTGTCTAAAGATTTGAATCAAAAGCTAACTTCTGAAATTAACAAACACCAAAATGTTCAAAATGAGAATAATAAGAAATTGGAACAGACAATAGAAAATCTGCAAGGTACTGTAAACAGGTTAGAATTGAATTCAAGGGCAAATATATGTGATGTGCATGTGTCAGATGTACAAAATAATGATAGAGGTAGTTCCTCAGGTATGACAAATAATGTGAGTGATGCGGCAGCTTCATCTATAGCTAATGCTGAAACTCAGAGTGCACAAGTTACACTAGAGAATTTAAATATGGGAATAGGGAATTTGCAAAATTACAATCATATCTTAAGTGATTTTCCACTTCCAAAATTTAATGAAAACTCCAGTCCAGTACAGTTCATTGCAGAATTATCAGAGTATTTTCAAATTAAAAAGATACCTGAAGCATTGAAAATGATAGTTGTCAAAAGATGTTTGGACCAGAAAACCTTAGACTGGTTACAAATGGTATCAGGGGGTGAAATTTCATATGAATCCTTTAAAAGGTTATTTATGAACAGATTTTGGAATGTTACGATACAGCAAAGAATACGAGCAATGCTTAGTCACGGTCAATTTAATCCACGAGGGGGAATATCGATGACTGATTACTTACTAAAACATGCAAGTCAGGTTAGAAACTTGTCACCTCCAATCAGTGAGGAAGATTTTGTGAGTTTGCTCGCAAGGCATTATCCTATAAGGATACAAAATTACTTATTAATTGCAAAACCACGGAACATCTATGAGATGACAGAATTAATAACAGCTTTGGAACAACAGGAAGAAGATATGTCTCGGGAGTGGGAACATAGATTTTTAGATGTACAAGATAGAAGAAATTACCAAGGTAGTTATCAACAAATAAGAGGACAAGACAGACATCATGAAATTAATACCAGACAACGGTATCAAACATACGTTCCACAATTTGAAAGATCAAGGATAGATAGGAGACCAGGCCGGCAGGAACAAATAAATTATGTCCGGACAGAAAGATTGCCTGAAAGAGGGCAAAACTATGGAAGGAGGTACACTAGACAAAGGGGAAATTTCACTCACTGGAGGGAAAATAATAACCGAGAAAGATCTGAGGAATGGCAAGAAAATTACGTGCCAAGGGGACAAAATGTCAGAAATCGAGGATTTCGAACTCGAGGAAGGGGAACTCAAAACAATGGTAGCGACACGGAGATAGATTTAGCGCCTGTTAGGAATGGCAGTCCCATACGTGAACATGGAAATAACCAGGAAAACTGTTAACAGACTCCTGTGTAGTAGGTTCTCAGGACGTCTTTAATAATTCAGTATCCATTACCAATACAAATCATACGCCTACACATACACCCTGTAATAAGATTACAGCAACAAAAGATAAGGGAGAAAATTTTGAGTCACCTCATGTTAGAATGGAAATTGCGAAGAAAGAAATCATTGCAACTATAGATTCTGGTTCATCAGCTTCAATTTGCTCACAGAAATTTTACATAAATTTAATTAATGAAGGTAACAAGATTATGGCTCTTCCCATTAGTAATTTAGTTTGTCGTGTTGCAATTGGAAGAACTGCACAGGTCATAAAAACACAAGCTCTACTTAGCATACTTATTGGCGGAGAGAATTTTGAGGTTATGTTTCTAATTGTAAACCATTTGATTTGTGACATAATTATAGGATGTGACTTCCTACATGAATATGAAGCATGTATAGATTTTAAACATGAAGAGTTAAAAATAACAAAAGAAGGTAGAGAAATAAGGGTACCATTTATAAAAGAAAAAGTTTCTGTAATCGATATGACAAAGGATGAGAAAAATATTTGTGACCAAGATTTTTTTGTGCAAATAACAGAAACTGATAGAAATAGTCAGATAAAGCAGGTAGTCACAGAATATGAAGGGAATACCACGCCATATTTTCAACAGCTAGCAGAAATGCCAGAGAAAGTAGAGGAATTTACAATCCAAACAAAAGACGACCATGTGAGCGAGACAGATAACAGCTGGAAGGAGAAGAGAAATGAGGAAATAATATACAAGTGTGAAGAAGCTTATAATCTTACGAAAATGCAAAAACAAATCCTTCATGATGTTTTGATGAACAATAGTTCAGTATTTAGTAATATCCCAGGCAGATGTAATGTATATCAGCATACATTTCAAGTAGAAGACGTACCACCATATAGGCACAAGTATGACAATTTACCTATAAGTCTTCGAGACAAAGCTAGACAATTAATAAATAGCATGTTAGAAAATGGGATTATTGAGCAAAGTAATTCTCAATACATAAATTCAATCTGCTGGAGTATTAAACGAGATGGTAGTTTGAGATTAACTTTAGACGGTAGATATGTCAACAAATATATGAAACCAGATCATTTTCAAAGTGAGGGAATTGAACAACTAATTACAAAACTTTCAAGAGGGAGATTTTTGACATCCATCGACCTCACTGCATCCTATTGGCAAGTGGAATTAGATCCGCAAGTGCGTGATTACACTTCATTTCAGTACTCAGGGATCCAGTATCGTTTTTGTGTAAATCCTTTTGGTTTAAAAAACTCAGGAAGTGGATTTTTGAGAGCCATT
Organism: Deroplatys truncata; assembly: GCA_030765065.1. Classification (NCBI taxonomy): domain Eukaryota; kingdom Metazoa; phylum Arthropoda; class Insecta; order Mantodea; family Mantidae; genus Deroplatys; species Deroplatys truncata. The sequence goes on from CM060979.1 coordinate 119,668,127, forward strand.
CACAGTATCTTTGGAAATTCTGCAGATGACTTTTTAATAAAGTATATTGACGACTTCTTAATCATTAGTCAAACATTTGAAGAACACATGAATAATGTCCATTATGTGCTAAATAAACTACAACAACATGGTATGACTGTGAACATACTAAAATCAAAATTTTGTGTAAAGGAAATAAATTTTCTGGGTTATGTAGTGGATGAACGAGGTATAAGACCTGATCAGAAAAGAATAGAATCAATAATGAAAATTCCGCCACCCAGGAACGTAAAACAAATTAGACGTCTCTTAGGGGTATTGAACTTTCAGAGTAAGTTCGTACCAAGATATTCGGCTGAAATAGAACCACTGCGGCAGCTACTCCGAAAGAACAATAAGTGGAGATGGGCAGAGGATCATCAAAAATGTTTTGAGAGAGTAAAGGAACTCTTTGCTAAGTCCATATTACTTGAGAGGCCCAGAGAAGATTTGGAATATGAGATTTATGTCGACGCATCAATGCAAGGATACGCCGGAATTTTAGGACAGCGAGACATCAACAATGACTTTCACGTCATTAGTACAGCTTCTAGAGGACTTACCAATATTGAGCGAAATTCTTCAGTGACTCAGTTAGAAATTGGAGCACTATATTTCTCATTAATTCGTTTTAAAACCTATATTTATCAGAAAAAGGTGAAAGTGTATTCAGACCACATAAGCTTAACTTTCATACAACGGTGTAGATTATGTAGTGGAAAACTTGCTAGATACATTCATGCAATATCTGCATTCGATATTGAGATTATCCACATTCCTGGCAAAAACAATACCTTTAGTGATTTACTATCAAGATTGAACTACAACCCACAAATTCCCGAAAATATTGAAAGGCCTAGAAATGAAGTCAAAATATTGACAATTGAAATTCCTTTAAGCAAAGAAATGATTAGAAAATTGAAAAATATGGGGGAAATTCAAAATGAGGATGCAAAATTATTTGAACTTAAAAAAAATACACCATTGATTGAGGAGGCAAAGAAAGAAATTATAGCAATTCGAGATGGGACATTATACAAAAAGCATGGGAAAGAAATGCCTAGTTGGAAGGTAATGGTTCCGAAAAGCATGGAAAAGGAACTAATTAAGAATTTTCATGAAGGGTTAGCACACTCAGGAACGGACCGAACAACTTCTATGATTTTAGAGAATTTATACATATCCAAATTGCGTCAAAAGGTTCGCAAATTTATATCGTGCTGCAACCTGTGTCAGAAGGCAAAGCAAATAAATGCAGCATATGCATTTGAAACTAATTCGGTTATAAGGGATAAGCCGAGATGTGTAATTAGTATTGATATTCATGGTCCGATGCCTCCAAGTCAATTTGGAAATAAATATATATTTGTCTGTTATGATATATTCAGCAAATATGTAAGAATTTACCCTTTGAGAAAACCTACAGGTTTAGCATGTTTGAATAGACTACTCAAGTCATATGTGATAGAAGAAGGACCTATTCAATCTGTATTGAGCGATAATGCTTCGTACTTCACAGGAAAAAAAATTTATGGATGGGCTGAAAGAAAATGGCATTAAACAATATTTTTCGTCAAGATACAGACCGAACTCCAACCCAGTGGAGAGGGAAATTAAGGAAATTTCAAATTATTTAAGGGTGTTATGTCATCGAAAACACACCCAATGGTATGGATACGTGAACTTTGTTCAGAACCTACTAAATGAAACCATAAACAATGTGACAGGATATAAACCATGTGAACTTAAGTTGGGAAAGAAGATCAATACAATGTGTAAAAAAATTCCAGAAGCCATTCCAGATGCGCATTCGATATCACCAACAGAAGAAGAGATGTTCCGAAAAGCATTTGAGAGGATGAAGAAAAAGGCCATAAAAAGAAAAATGAAACATGAAGAAAAGAAGAGAATGGAATGGAGGATCAAAATAGGAGATTTAGTTTTGGTTAAAACCAAGAAATTGTCGGACAAAGAAAATAAACTTTATTGGCGAATGTTTCTCAAATACCATGGACCATATGAAGTTGTTGAAGTGTATGGAACTAACACATATGAGTTATGTAATCCAACAACTCGAAAAAGCATAGGAAAGTTTCATATTGAGATGCTGAAACCATACAACTATGAAGATCATGGTGAAACAAAAGACAATGATGATAAATAATAAATGCTGAATAGTTAAAGAGGAAATGCAGAGCAATGTATTGGAACGTAAGAGGGTTAAATAAATATGTACGTCATAGGAAAGGAGAAATAAATTTTGGACATGATTAAATGTTTGAGAGGAAAATAACATGTTATTAATAACTGGACATGTGAAATAAAGCATGATGTTATATTAAAGTAAAGTACATAAATACTATTACAAGAGTATTGTTAAAATAAAATTCAAAATATATTTTGTAATGTACCAAGTAACAAAAATGGGTAAAAAAATAATTGAAACAAGTACTTATGTAGCAAACAGAAAATGTGAAACATTGTCTAGATTTAAGAGATGTAAATATTTGTGTAGAGGGTGAATATTTTGGTAAACATGTATAATGATTACAAAAATCTTAAATTTATAAATTTTTGTCAACAATGTAAGAGAGGAAACAATTTTGAAACAGTGATTAAATAATTTAGGGTAAAGTATTTGCTATATAAAAAAAAAAATAATTTGTAATGTCAGATAAATATCTAAATTAATTAAACCAGAGCCAGTAAGTAGTGGCGAGATAAAACATATGTCGTGTGTTAAATACGTGTGAAGTGTTAAGTGAAAGTGATAACGTGTGTTCCAAGATTTAGGAGACTAAAAACAAAATTATAAAATTTCCAAGCAGGTTATAAATGTTTATAATTATGTTTCTAGTGGGGCATATGAGACGGTAATTTGTATCACAAATTACGTTAATATAAATAATTATTTTATTATGAATATGTATTTTTATGTAACATTGATTTCAGAGGTTTAATAATTGTAATTATTATTGGTAAATAATAATATACGGCTCTATTGAAACTGTTAACAATAACACAATACTGCAGCAAGGGGGTGAGTTGTTTATCGTTACCGGGAACCAGGAAGTTACGTAATGTTTCGCGCCTTTTCAGTAAAAAAAGCTTCCAGAATGTTCTATAAAAATAATATGTATTAGTGGTTTTCATTGGATAATAAAATAGACGCTAATGTTGGCGCGTTTTATTAGCCAATAGCAGTTCATTTATAATCTTTAGGTGTATCTTGAGGCAAGCCTATAAATAGCCAGGTTGAGGTAGCAGGTCCCCCAGTGTTCGGCAAGATTCTCAAAACATTATACATCGCCCGCAGTTATACAAAATTTTCCGGACGCTCCACGTTGATCCCGCAGTTCAACTACATGTCGCCAATCAGTCTTTCATTTTCGTCATAAGTTACACGCAGTAGAAGTGCGAGAAATCTTATAAAATGTTCTAAAGTTAAATATACAAAGTTGAAGTGCGTGAGTTAAAAGTGATAAGAAGTTATTATAAACAGTTTCAATATGGCGATTATCTAGATAAATCTGTGAAAGTGTTAGTGCACGTGTTCGACAATAAAACATTATAAAACATATTTCTTCACTAGTAATTTTTGGATAAAAGATTCCTTTCCGCTTCACACCCTTCAAGAGAAACATGTTTGACCTAAATAGCTAGCCGGTGGACATTTAAAATTCATGCAAATTGCTAACGCCAGAGGGATCTACGGACCAGACCAAAACCAACGAGTGACGTCACACAAGAATGGCTTCCACTAACACGGAGGTAAACAAACAAGGTAACTAATTCCGTCGCAAATTGACTTCCACAACGTGGGACTCAACAACAAATTACGTAAAAAAATATATTACGTAAGCTATACCTCTTTCAAATTGGCCTCCACAACGTGGTGCTATAAACATAAATAAACACGTAAAATTTGCTACTCTCAAGCAGCAAACAATAATCGTAAGTTTAATCCTGAAATTTATCAAAAAAAAAAAAAAAACAAACAAACAAAACAGATTTGTGGCTGTGAGAAAAACAGTACTCATTTTTGTTTTGTTTATGTGTTATTTGGGGGAGATGTCCATTGGTGTAAGGTAAGAATAACTGATATTCGGCACATATGTGGTCTAAAATGAAAGTACATTCAATTCTTGTCAATTGCCTAATATATTCAATGCTACTGCACAAAGTTGGTAAACATATATTTGAGAGATTTGTTTTCACAGTTTGACTTTTCTTTTGGAGGGGCGCACCACCATAGAATACCTCAGCAGCCCCCACTTCTTATTGCACATATTAAATTTTGGTAAGCCTACCTAAAATGCTACAAATTGCAATATAGTTTTTAAAATAATGCTGTGATGTACAGGCCGTAAATGCAATGTGAAATATAAACATACAAGATCTGAATGTGTGGTGGTGAAGGGGGTAGTTAGTTGAATCTTTAGTAAACTCTTATTTGAAGTTTAAAGCCAGAAGCAGTCCTGTTGGAAGATTCAAATGCATTGTCCCAGTTGAGTTTCATGTTTGAATCTTTTATGCTTCAGCAATTATGCCCTCTTAATTTACTTTCAAATGTTTTAGCTCCTTAATTTTGCAGACATTGATTACAAATTTTTACTGCTATTCTTTACTTTATTACTAAACATTTGTATTATTTTAAGTTTCAAAGTACTGAGAGAAAAAAAACTATACTTTTATATAAATTATTACTATTATTATTTTGTAAATTTCTGCAGTTTCCCCCCCCCCCCACCAAACTTGTTTTGTAGTAGGAAATATCCTTGTGGTTTGGAAAAGCAAAATAAAATCATAAATGTGTACAGTGTGTTACATTTCAGGTGCATTCACATTTTGTGTCCTGTGTTCTGTTTAGTTTACTTTATTGTACACATTCCAGCTACAATTTACAATATTCTGATACACTTATACATCATATTCCTACATTAATGTGTACATGCCTGGCACTTTCCTTTGTGTTGCACAGTCAGTATGGCTCCCTGGCCTTCAGCACTGCTGTGCAACATTTACTCCCTTTGCTAAAGCCTCAGTACAATTCATTTTATCTTATCTCTCCTCCCACTCCCTTCTTCTCCTTGATTTTCCTCATCCATTTTCTTTCATTTTTATTCAGAAATCTGCTACTTTCCTATTACTTACTTCCTGCTTGCTTTTTAACATTTTCAATGCAACTAAATTACTCCCCATTTCCATTTTTTAAATCTTCACATTCAGTTACATAATGTTCTATACTTTCCTCACCAATCCAAAATTCACACATTCCTTTAACCACCACCTAAACCACTTAATATTGTTCCTGTTCTCATTCAAGCTAACCATTTTTCTTTTTTATTACACTACTCTATATACCTTTCTCTATATCATTCCCTTTTATTTTCCTGTAAAATTTCAAAGATTTTTTTTTCTATACTTCCCCATATCTCCTGCCTTTTGAAATTCTCCATCCTTTCTCTTACTTGTTTCCAAAAATCTGGACTTCCCTTACCCTTTGTAACCATATATCTTTCATTCCTATTTCTTCTAGTGCTTTTTTCAACCCTGCTCCCCAACAATTCTCATTTTTTATATTTTCTTGCTGTATCATACAATTTCTTAATATATCTCCTCCTTTCTTTGTCAAGCATTTAAACCAAAATTTTGCCATTCTCTTTAGCACTAAACCTTTCCTTCTTGTCTTTGCTAATTCTAATAAAGCGACTTCCCCTGGGCTGATCACAGCAGTCCTAATAGTTCCTTACAAAATAACCTGTAACCTTATTAATTCTGATCCTCCCCATATTTCCACTCATATAATATTCTTGCTTCCACTATAGCCATGTATATCCTCCCCAGCCATTTTGTGGACATTTGCAATTTATATTTACATGTTCTTACATTTATTAAAGCTGCTTTGCTTCTTGCCACTATCTTTCTACTGTGAGTCTCCCAATTTCCATTACTACTTAGTCACACCCCTAAGTAACCACAGTAGTTTATATTTGACCACTTCCAGTTCTTTTCCGCCCAAGTTCCATTGCTTGTCTTTCCTTAATTTCGTACCTTTTTTAAAAACCATACTTTTGGATTTATTTATGTTTGCATTTATTCCCCATTCATCACAGAATTTTTGTATTTCATTTATTGCTTTCTGTAAACCTATCACTGTTATGCCCCTACCATATAACAGTCCTGGTATATGTCTATTTGCTATAGCTGGGCGGTGACAATTGCTTCTACCTATTCTTTCAATTATGTCATCTATGAAAAAGTTAAATAGAATGGGACTTAATTTGCACCCTTGTTTTAAACTTAATTCTGTTCTGTTTCTTTCTCTCCTCCTATCCTCACAAAAAACTTTACATCTTTGTATATTTTCTTAACTTCTATGAATTTCTCACTTATCCCTTTCATTCTCAATTTCAGTGCTTTGTTAAAGACCACAAAAAACAAGTACACTTTTTTTGTTTGTTAGCTATTTGTCCATCAATGATTTTATTGATATATATGAATATATATGTTGTCCACCACTTGTTTTCCTTTCCTAAAACCTGCTGAAATTCTGAAAATTTCCCCCTTTCCTCAGCCCAGTTTCTCAATCTGTCTGCTAGCATCCCTGTATAGCTTTTGCCCAGTATGGATAACAGACTTGTGCCTCTATGATTTTCTGTTTTGTTTACTCCTCCCTTCCCTTTATATATATATAGGTGCTACTATACTCAATTTCCAGCTTGGTGGAATCTCTTTGCCTTCCTTTACTTTATTTAGCATCTTTGTCAAAATGTTTAGCCCTTCTCTCTTTTCACCATATTCCTTCCAAAATTCCCCTGATATATCATCCGGTCCTACCGCCTTCATTCTTTTAACTTTTATTAGCTGTTGGCATACCTCTTTCTGTCTAAATCCGGTATCCAGCTTCCCATTTTCCCATCTTGTTTTAACTATCCTTTCCTATAGGGGAAACAACTTAATAGCAGTTCCCAAGAATTCAAAATGGCTGACATTACATTAAACTGCAGTACTGCCAACCTACAATGCAATTTACTAATTTCAAGCCAGTGACTAAACTCTGGGGTAACAGGACATGATTTTCAAGGTCCGTTTTGAAAAAGGTGTAAATTAAAGATTATAATACTATGATCCATAAAAAGCAGTTAGGTTGCATAAGCAACATTCATACTGAAACCATTAAATAGTTAAAGGATTAAAGGAAGAATATTTTACATTTGAATTCACAAATAAATTAATCCTTTGCTTACACAAAGGTTTTACTGCACTTCTACATTGAAAGAAAAAATCAGTGAAAAAAATTATAAATCTGAATACAATATGGATGAACTAGGTAGCCTAAACATTATTGTTCCTGGTAGAGATGAAGTTTATTTTGGATTGTGACCCATTTCTCAAGCATTGGACTCCTTCACTTATGGAAAGAGTATCACATATGTATATTGGTTGCAGAATAAGCATGATGCATTTCTAAAATTCTATCACTGTTTGTTACTTTCATTTTTTTATATGTATGTGGACCTAGATAAAACTGCAACTAAGGCTATGACTGCCTAAACAACCTTTTCTGTCAGTTTCCTTTATTAATTAAAGCTGGTCAAGTATTTTCCTTATCACAAAGAGAAGATCTCCCTCCCCCAATTCCTTTTACCCATAATCACAACAAATCCATAATAACCTTCCAAAAATAATGTGCTAAAGAAATTTTATACTGCAAACAATTAGAACTGTTACATACAAGTTTGCTCAAAGAAGAAGCCCCAAAATACATGCCTATGTAACGCATTTAACTTCAGCTCAGTCTGGATTGTGGCTTTGGAATTTCACAGGACTAATTATGCATTACTTACTGCCTCTGATGAAAAAATATAAGTCCACACCTGAAAGCTTACATATTTGACGATTCTACAAGTTGGAAGCCAAAGAAAAGCTAATTCAACATTTCAAGCAGTCTTAGGAGGAATTAAATCTAAATGCATAAGCAGATTTCCTAAACAAGATGGGAATTAATCATACAGCATCTAAGCATATTTCACCCATTTAACAAGGTTTTGATAATTGAGCTGTTTCTATATAAAAAAATCTGAATGTGTTACACTCACATGACTTTCTCTACTCTTGTACAAACAATTTTTACAAACTCTTATTCTCAATATGCTTCATGTTAATCGAGATATCGAGATGTTAATCTTATTGCCAATTTTCTTGTAGATGCAAGGGGAATTGGTAGGCTTTAAGCGAGAGTCAAATATTTTAAGAGCTGGTTGCTATGTGGAGTATTCGATTCTCTTTGCATTACCCAGACAAAAAAAAAAAAAAAAAAAAAAAAAAAAAAAGAATAATGAATTCCCATTTGAGAAAAAGGATAAGTATTGGAAAATTTAAGGGAATAACAAGCAATATCTCGAAAATGGTTCACTCAACAAAGAAAATGTATATTGCGACGGTATTACTTATAAATGTTTGTTTACATCAGTGTTGAAGCCATCTTGTGACGTCATTCATTTGTTTGGTTTGTAGCTCCATCTGGCGTTAGCAATTTGCGGTTCTTAGTATCAGTTTTTGAAATAATTCATTTCAAATGTCCTCCGGCTAGCTATTATCTTATCTTGGGTCGAACATGTGTCTCAATACAGGTTGTGAAACGGAAAGGAATCTTTTATCCAAAAATTACACTGATGAAGAAATTTGTTTTATAATTTTTATTGTCTAACACGTTCACTATCACTTTTACATATTGATCTGGATACTCGCCAAACTGAAACTGTTATAATACTTCTTACTGATCACTTTTAATTCACGTACTTCAACTTTGTGTATAATTAACTTTATAATACTTTAGATTTTTGTAACTTGTGAATCTATAGCCGACGTATCTCATACAAATATTTTGACGAACTGACGAACTTAAGACAACGTGTATTGCACAAAGAATTTTGACGAACTGCCTGAATACGACGTGTAATGTATGAATGCTTTCAGCGAACTGAAGGACTGACTGACTTTACCTCTAACTTGCCCTATTTATACTCCTGCAATCAGATACGCCTAAAGATTATAAATGAATTACTATTGGCTAAAAAAACGCGCCAACATTACGTAACTTCCTTGTTTCCAATAATGATAAACAGCTCACCCCCCTCGCTGCATTATTGCGCTATTATTGACAGTTTCAGTAAAGCCGTATAAACTTATTTCCCAATAATAATTACAATTAATAAACATCTGAAATCAATGTCACATAAAAATGCATATTCATATTACAATCATTATTTACATTTAGGTAATTTGTGATACAAATTACTGCATCAATATTACATAAATTGTGTATTGTAACATGATCTACATTTTTTGTGTAGTAAAATTTTGTCTATCTCTTATGGTTTACCAGTTATGCAAAAGTCATTCACAATGAAGAATACTTTTGGAGACATTCCCAGAAAATTCGAGATATACATTTCATTTGTCATGAAAATATCTTAAACATATGATATTTAAATCAAAATCGTTAGTCATTTTTGAGAAAATTAAAATTTTTGAAAAAATGTTCCATGTAAAGGGTAATCTGGGATGGGGGGATTTTCTTGAAAACCTTCGTGTCGTATCTCTGGAAGATACTGAACCTAAATACCAAGTTTGGTGTTTATCTGAGTTATGCTGTTCACAGACACACAGACAGACACACACGGACATGTTTCCAAAAACATGTTTTTTGGATTCAAGGGGCCTGTAAACATATATTTCTGGTGAAATCTTGGTATCGGACTTTTGGGTGGAATACAATACTTCCCCTACTTACTAACGTAGTAGAGAAAGTAAAAATGCATGCAACTTAATTTTGTTTAATGCCATACAAGCTTCAAATAAATATACATTGGGAAGCAATGAAGATAAATACCTACATCTTATCTTGCATGGTGGACACATAATACCTAAAATAATACAGTGCAAAACAAAAAAGCATTTCGGAACTAATTACTAGAAATAAATAAGAATCTTTACAATAATATCATTACAATGATTTTATTTAATGCATTACTTAATAAACTGTGGTCATTTATTTCAGAGAATGTTAAGATAGAGATATTATTTCGCAAGTACAACAATAATTGTGATAATGTTAATTTACTTTAATGGTAGGAAAAATCACAATGCAAACTTACAGTAAATGGTTACAGGAATTTTAACATAGATGTGTTTATTAATGAAATATCTACAAATAATTTTTACAATGCTCGAGTAATACCAGCTTCTTATATTTGGCAAAGGTAATAGGCAGGCTGTCTTCACAAGCTTCATTCACTGTAGTAGTCCTCAGCTATCAAAAACAGAACAATAAACAAGATTGTAAATATATACACAGCATAATATTCCTGGTACGCAACTGAGAAAAAAAAATTGGGGCATTTACAGATTGAAGCTATCTTAACTTATTGTATTATATTAACACTTTATTGAGCATATTGTCTCATGCTAGCCGACTAGAGCTGATGATATCATGCATAAAACAATGTGGTAAATTAAAGTGTTGAGCGAGCTGTTGACTTTATGAAAAATATAACCATTGTATTAGTTAAAATGCACCATTATCATTTAAGAACACAAAAATAAACCAGATATTGCATTATAAATTATAGTAGGTACAGATAAAATAAAGTTACTTTCAATAATTTAACACGGGCAGCGCCATCAGTGCTTATAGGAGACTTAGTGATTCTTCCATACACTATCTGCCTCAAGGTAAGTGAGCAAAATGTTAGTTTCCTTGTGTACAACAATATTGCATTGTGTGCTTGAGGAATGAAAACATTTTTGGTGAAATAAATATAATTGTAAAGTGGAAATGAGATAATTCAATACTCTAAACTACCTTGTAATTTTTTTAAAATATTCTGTGTGGCAGTGAAAGCTAAAATCACATTCTTCATGAAATAAATGGCATTAACAACTGGAAATAAGATATATTGTTTATAGAAATTATATGCAAAAGCAAATGTTTCATTTGATTTCTAACAGTAGTTTTAACTTTCTGTAACAATCAGCACACTAAGATGAAATAAAAAATACAAATAAAATGTATAGACAATACTCGGCAAGAGGCATGAATGCATGTATTGACATAATTTATAGTGTAATACTTTGAAATAGAAACAAATTAATGTTTGATTTTTAACACTAATTTTAACTTTCTGTAACAATCAGTATCCTAAGATGAAATAAAAAATACAAATAAAATGTGTAGATAATACTCTGCAAGAAGCATGAATGCATATACTGACACACTTTATAGTGTAATACTTTGAAATGGAAACAAATGTTTTACTTGATTTTTTTAACACTATTTAGAACTTTCTGTAACAATCAGCATGCTAAGATGAAATAAAAAATACAAATAAAATGTATAGACAATACTCGGCAAGCAGCATGAATGCATATACTGACCTCAGCTTAAAATTTTATGTGCTAATCTTCAAAGGGTGATAAACTACTCTTTCTCCTGTTTAGTCCATGTTGTGAAGACAATTGAAACATCTGCTAAAATGTAAGTAATTACTTTGTTGGATTACAGATTTATGGAAGAAACCACATCAAAATGCTGCAGTTTAACTACCACAATGGAAGGAAGCTTTGTAATTATAGTAATACATTTTATAGCACGCTGTTAATTACTGTAAATGTTAACTTCCACCCCATTAATGCTATCAGTAATCTTTGTTTTCATGTTTACTAGTTCCAAAAGTGCAGTCTATTCATCATACTCTCCAACTTTGTTTAGGTTCTCTATTTGGATTGCTGTAAAAACAAAGCATAATTTACTGCTGCAAGTAATTCAATTCAATGCTACAGTGAATCACATTTATGTAAGCAGTATTAGTGTTTACAACTTGCTATGCTAGTACAAACATTTTAATGCAGTCCTGAAGTTTCCGCAACTGATTCCAAAGGTACGGCTAATTCTTCTTCCTCTTCATCTTCCTCCAGACTATCCTCATCGCTTTCTCTCAGGTCTATAAGAAATTTCTCTACCTCTGGTGCATTTCTCACTTCTTCATTGTAGTATTTCATAATGGTTTTCTGTATGCTTTACTTCATTTCTGGTGTTACTTGTTAAAATATTGGCATCATCATTGTAATTCAATTCAATTCTTTATTTAATTCATTGATCACATACATGACTTAGGCAAACTCAGAAGTAAATCTACATTTGAAATTATATAAAGGAATAAATAAAATATGCATATATATATATATATATATATATATATATAAATACAAAAGAAAAATCATGATGGCAAGGGATAACTTAAAAACTACAGCAAAATTAACAATAACAAAATTTAAATTGAAAAACATATTCTTATATACAGTTCACTAATTATTTAAATTAATAGTTATTATTTATTCGTGTATATATTCACCAATGTATTAAAAGCTGCCATTTATACAGAATTTCTTCAATTCTTTTTTAAATCTACTTATTTTCTGTATTTCTTTTATCTCCTCAGGCAATTTATTATATAGGTAACAAGCTGCATAACTTGGTTTAGTCTTATACAGTTCAATCCTTGCGTAAATGAGTGAATATTATTAAATCTGGTTTCATAATTATGTAATTGATTATTTATTTTTAGGTTAGTAATTTAGTTCTTGCAAGCAATATTACCTGGAATATATAAAGCGAGTATAGTGTTAGGATTTTTAAACTTTTAAATACTTCTCTACAGGAATCCGTTTGCTTTAAGCCCAGCATAATCCTGATTGCTCTCTTCTATCCTGTTAGTATATGGACTAAGTCCCCAGATTGATATACCATAAGATAAATGTGGGTAAATCAATCCGAAATATATTATCTTTAATGTTTTTATGTTAACTATTTTTGCATTATTATTTATAACATATAAGCTAGAGCTAATTTTATTATCAATTTTATCTACATGTTTATCCCAAGTCAAATGCTTATCAAGAATCATATCTAAGAATTTTGCATTTATAATCTCTTTTATTGGCTTTTCATCCACCTATACGGTTATATTAGTAATATTCCTCCTATTATGCTGCATTTGGATAACCATATAATTTGTTTTGTCAGCATTTATAAGTAATTTATTAGCCTTTAGGTACTGCACCACGTGATTAATATTATGTTTTGTAGTGTTTTCTAAGTGCAGCAAATTGTTTCCTATATTTACTATAGTAGTGTCGTCTGCATATGTAATGATTTTCCCTCAGTGATGTTTGTGATATCATTTATATATATGATGAAAAGTAGAGGACAGAGGACCGAGCCTTGGGAACACTGAACCTAACAGTAGAGGAATTTGAATAGTAGTTCCTTATTGTGAAAGCTCAAACAATGTTGTGAAACTCTTATAGTTAAAATACCAACTATCTTCTAGTTTACATACCTGGTTGAGTGCTTCCTTCCACACAGCTCTAGCTTGATTCAGTCCATATACTGATGAAGCTACAGACTTATTATAATAATTCTTTGTTACTGACCACACAAACTCTATGGCATTGAAAAACGAAAGGTAAGGAGAAAAGAAAAATATCATTTCATATTCAATAAACACAATTAATAAACATTACTTATTTCTTAAAATGCATAAAGATATAAGTACCTATCATTAACTGATCTTTTTCCCACTTTGATGTTTGGCTGTTGTTCTGTAACTTTGTTATGGCATGATGCATTGTCCATAACAATCAGACAGGGTCCTCAACAAGCTGTTTTTCCAACCATTTCTGAAATGTTTCGCTCTTTATTGCACCATGATAATCTTGGCCAATCTTCAGATTGGAAGAAAATATCAAATCTGCACCTTTGATACAAAGAATACACAGGTGATACTATTAAAATTCAGAAAAAAATAACCAAACAAACAAACAAAAATATATATGATTCTGAAGCAGCATATAATTCATCAAGAACTACTTTACCAGGAACAAAGCCATCTTTCGTTCCAGCATGTACAATGACCAATCTTCCTCCCTTGGCATGTCAATGCACGACTCCTTGGGGTTTACCATAAACAATCTCGGGTTTGTTCCATGAATATGTTGCAGACCCTATAAAATATAGTTTAAATTCAAATAATTATGAGTAATACCTTCACATTAAATGTTTTCTTAAAATCTACCGTATCTTATCACATTGTTACAAGCTTACCATTCATAAATATAAAATATAATTGAAATTCAAATTATCATGAGTAATACTTTCACATTAAATGTTTTCTTAAAAGCTACCATCCATGTATCTTATCTTAAACATTGTTACAAGCTTACCATTCATAAAAATCCATGTTTCATCCAGAAAGACTATAGGCTTTGGTCTTTCGCTTTCCAGGTTTCTCACATATTCTCTTAAAAAGCAAGACCTCTTGAATTGAATCTCTGGAGTTTCTCTTACATATGCAAGATCATTTTCATTGGTCCACTTAAAGCTCATTTCCTTTAAAACTATTCTTAATGATATGAGTGATCCATTATATAGATGTGTCTCATAATTCTCTCTCACATGTTGTAGCACAAGCTTAGCTGTTACTCTTTCTCCTGCACATAATCAAAGAATATTATATGACCATATTTGTGCTTGAAAACCATAAAGAAGCCATGAATAGAGTTTTTCTTACCATGGTTTAGTCTATCATATATAAATCGTCCATTAGCTTCCTCAGCAAAATTATCAATAAAAGTTTCAGACCGAGGTCTATTTTTATATTTCCCAGATGTGACAAATGGTTCCCCCTTTTCAAATATCCTTATTACTTTTTGCAGTGTACAAAATCCAAGCTGGAATAGACATAAGTACACAAATATTAGGTTTTTAACACCAGCTGAAAACAAAAACATTCCTTTCCTAAAAATCCAACAAAGAAATTAAATGCAGCTTGCCCAGATATTATAATACCCAGTATATGTATATATAAATCAATTGTAGATTAAAAGCTATTGCATATAAGTTCTTAAGCACCTTTTCTAATGCCACCTTAGCAGAGAAACTATGAATGCACTTTAATGTTGTCCAGATATAATAAAGTTTAACATTATATATAAATTGTTTTTATTAAATGAATGCACAGAAATTCTCAAGCATCCATTGTGTTGCAAGTATGAGAAACATATTGTCCACTTACCCCTAAAAGATTTGCAATTCTTGTCATGAGAGCTACTTTGCTTACACACCTTCTTCAGCTTCAGTTTTCAATTTTTGGTACACGTTAACAATTGCTTTTTGGAAACTGCTGTTAGGCACACATCTTTTTTTTTTTTTTTTTTTTTTAACGGATGACTGTTTTCCTCACTTTTTTTCTTACTCATCTTATTTATATACAGCCTTTAAAGGAAATAAAATAGGCATCATTTATCAAAATAAATACATTAGCCTTATCCTCAAATATCATAGGGTTAAAGTAACATGCTTTTTAAACATTAATAATGCTTTTGCATTGTTATGATACAAAATATGATGTACTCACCTTTGACAAATCTTGGTCTGCAATAACACTTTTAGATAAAATCCCTTCCGAACGCTAAATATTGTAATATATTTAATGTGCTACCGGGTTGTGAACTCAGTAATAACAGTAACAATTGTATGCTCTAAAACAATTCAAAACAAACCATGCACACATGAGGAATACAATGGGTCTTCTGAAGGACAGAATCTTGTTGTTTTAAACTCTACCAGTTTCCTCACCTGATTCTACCTCCAAAATAACTTCTTCGGCAACATAATGAATGTAATAGCACCAACTATGGCCGTATCTTTACCATGGGTGTATTTTAGAAACAGTTGGTGGTACTGATGCAATGTGAATATCACCAAATATAACCAGACAGCACTATAATGGGGGAAAATGCCACAGTTGGTTTTTAGTGAATTCCAGTATACTGCTTCCTATGTATCAACCTGTGCTCTGGTATTTAGTAGGCATTAAGGAAACAATACTAAAAATCATATATCTTTTTAGCTCCCCATATTAACTATTTTAAACTTCCATCAATTTCAAACAAATTACATTCATGGATATTTGCTTGGCATTTATTAACTTTCTGTATTTAACATCTTCACTTGTTCTATCTTCATTTAAATAATACCAACTTAACCAATATGACATTTCATCATGTGCATCAATGTGTAGTTTTCAAGCCTACCTGCATGATAGAATTTTACTGTTGAGTAATAGGGTATTCCTAGCATTTACAGCTGCACAGCGATGGGCTGAGATGTTTCAGAACTTTCAGTTTATGATAAGAAATTTAAAATAAAAAGCATAATTATGCCCTCCAGCTGTGTTGTAGATAATTGAAAATCTGTTTGATACATTTATGGCTTAATAACCTTTACATCATACAGTAAAAGTTTGGAATAGGATCTACAAATACTAATAGGAGTCTGTTACACACTGTTTTGGTCATTACCCTGGTTTTCATTGGGTGTATTTTCTAAGAAAAATAAAAATTATATCAATTAATTAAATTAAAAAACAATGTATTTATTACCTGCCAGTTTGCAGTCAATTACATGCATATATCATTGCAGATTTCTGTTAGCTAACAAAGTTTCATAACCCTTGGCCTTGGTTCAGAAATATTTAGCTGCAACCTCTATTTAAAGACCTTTTATATTAACTACTCTCAACTTTAAACCAATTTCAACCAAAATTGAAACTTTTGCTTTGTTAAACCTCTTGTGTATTAAAATTTCAACTCCATACATGCAGTGGTTCGCCTAAAAATCCAAATATGACATTTTCAGATTTATTTTGGTCAAACTCTTTGTATAAAATTTCAACTCTGTACCTAAAAACTGAACATTTTCATGTATGCACACAACATTTTGGTAATACACTGTGGAAAAATTTAAAGGCAAAAACAAAAGTTTTTTTCGATATTTTTTGTAATTTTTGGAATACTCTTCCTTAATTTGTTTCATATAAAATAGATTAAAGCTTTAGAAAGTTTTAAATCCCAAAACTTTAATACATAACAAACGTTTATACACTTGTAAATATTTATTGAGTGCCAAGATAATTATAATCAGATTGGGAGCGACTGCCTCTGGCCCTGGCCATTTTACAGTCGTAGTTCCTCCTTTGGTTATAATCTTAATATTTTTATTTTATTTCATTACGATGCTATGGTCAATACACTGGTAGCTACCACTATTGACCCTGACCTTCGAAAGTTTATATAGGTCACTAAATGAACTAACCTTGCAGTTTGTACTTTTTTACTTTCTTCACTAACTTTACTCAAACATTAAAAATATATTTAGGGCCTGCACTACAACTGGCAGATAAATGCAATGTTTAAAATTATGTAAGTGTTTGCACATTCATCTGAAAGTTGGATTGAAAATAAGCACTGCGACTTCCCCCTATTCACAACCTTAACAATATCCTCTATGCTACCTACTTGAAAGTTTGAGCAGGGTTTAACCAACAATCTGGTAGATTGGCAGATGGAGAACAAAGAAAAAAAATGGCCATATAGCATTTTGAATTTGTAACCTATAAGCTCTATAAAAGCTTATCAAATATAAGTGTATTTTCTATTTTTCAAGAAAATGAATGCACATCTTTTGTGGATTATTATTATTCAGAACATGCTCCTGTGGAGAATACGCAACTGAAATAATTTGTGGTAGAAGTGAATATAGCAAGTTCCTCAGTTTGAACATTTACTTGCCTTAATTATGCATGAAATATCACAAAACTATTTAAAGTTTAATTGTAACTGAACTACTTAATTTATGAGAGTACTGAATTAAACAGATCATAAGTGTTGATGTTTTAACTTCAGAGGAATGAAGTTGTTGCTAAAGCAGCTAATGTTGAACTGGTAGGTTAGCTGAATGCGATCAGTGATGTCAGTACTCTCATGCTTAAAAAAACTGGATGTTTGAGATTTGTTTACCAATATATATTTTTTTCTTTTATTATTTTAATTGATGTCCTACATGTTATGCAAGAACATAAAGTGCCATTATTCCTGATATTTGCTCTGTCATTCAAAAATATCATCCTCACAACTGTGTGCAAACTGATGGACTCAGCAGCATGAAATAGTAGGTGAGCTTTACTGAAAATATACATTACATAGAACAGAGATCCCCCCCCATTAATACCTGAAAATTATTTTTTATGTCTTTATCATAAAAAAATGAGAGTATTATTTCACTGACACATTTGTAGCTTGAAGAGAACACTTGTGTTGCTTTGTTGTTTTAAGGACTGCAGTCCTGAACTTAGGCTCTTTACATATTAACAAACATGCTTTAATAAATATTCCTTGACTATTTTCTTAAAATAACTAGAATGCTATAATGCTTCATTTCCTAATAACCTATTCAAGAGTGATCCTGAAATATTTATTTATTATGGAAAAAATTGAGGGAAACATGTGAATGGTGTCATACTAATGTTACAAGCCCAAAATTACTATATTTGGTGTGAATTACAGCCAACGAAATAAAAATAATACCAGATCTTGCAGATATTAATGCATTAGTTAAAATCCATTTATTAGTAGGGAGAAAACATATATCTATCAAGTAAACTGCAGTGTACATATCTAACAGTTTATCTGGCAACAATAGTACAGGCCCTTAATCAATTTTTGTAGTAAGCCAGAAAAAGGAATACTATTATTATTTTTTTTAACATAATTAAAACAGATGCAAAGAAAGAAAGGAAGGAAGGAAGAAAGCAAGGAAAGCAAAGGAAAGGAAAGACACCTCATCAGGTAATAAGGCAATACAAGCATAGCTGTGCTTCTGTTGATTCTAAATATTTCAGTGCCTTCGTAAGGTATTTTTAAGATAGGAAATCTGTTTTATTATTTCTTCTATTAATTTACACATCATCACACCCATCACCATTTAGGTATTGGCAATGTATGATGTTACAGTTTATATGTTGAGAATCCCGGTGTTGCTGAAACAACCTTGTATTTATGTTCAGCATATTCAGTCAGTCAAAAGAGGTTGATTGGAGCAATGCTGCATAAACAGAAATATCTAAAATAATTCTATTAGAATTTCTAAAAGAAATTATTCTTATATCTGCCCATTTTTTTGATTAGGAAGAGCCATCAAATTAACAGAAATTATCAAACTCCCTTAGTCAAAACACCAAATATTTTGTAATAAATAAAACACAGTCAACTTTGTTTCTGGTAGAATATTTGATAAAAAATCTGATGTGTTACACTCACATGACTTTCTCTACTCTTGTACAAACTATTTTTACAAACTCTTATTCTCCATCTACTTCATGTTAATCGAGATAAACATTTGCAGACTCTATCTTATTGCTAATTTTCTTGTAGATGTAAGGGGAATATATATTTACAAGGGCAATATAGAAATACAGTAGCCTTTAAGCATAGACATTACTCTTAATAGCTGGTTGCTATGTGCAGCACCATTCTCTTTGCCACAGATTAATACTCTTTGCATATCCCAGACAAAAAATGAATAACAAATTCCCATTTGAGAAAATAAGTATTGAAAAATTTAAGGGAATAACAAGCAATATCTTGAAAATGGTTCACTCAACAAAAAAAATGTATATGGCATAAATCGTGTATTTTAATGCGATCTACATTTTTTGTGTAGTAAAATTTTGTCTATCTCTTATGGTTTACCAGTTATGCAAAAGTCGTTCACAATGAAGAATACTTTTGGAGACATT
The DNA here is from genome assembly GCA_030765065.1 of Deroplatys truncata. NCBI lineage: Eukaryota > Metazoa > Arthropoda > Insecta > Mantodea > Mantidae > Deroplatys > Deroplatys truncata. The sequence goes on from CM060979.1 coordinate 119,687,848, forward strand.
CCCAGAAAATTCAAGATATACATTTTATTTGTCTTGAAAATATCTTAAACATATGATATTTTAATCAAATTTTTACAGCCATTTTTGAGAAAATTAAAATTTTTTAAAAATGTTCCATGTAAAGGGTAATCTGGGGGATTTTCTTGAAAACCTTTGTGTTGCATTTCTGGAAGATACTGAACCTCAATACCAAGTTTGGTGTTTATCTGACTGTTCGTTTCTGAGTTATGCACGCACACGCACGCGCACACGCGCGCGCACGCACGCACGCACGCGCACGCGCACGCACACACACACCCACACCCACACGGACATGTTTCCAAAAATGCTTTTTTTTGGATTCAGGGGGTCTCAAAACATGTATTTCCGGTGATATCTCGGTAGCTAATTTTTGGGTGGAATACAATACTTCCCCTACTTACTATACGTAGTAGAGAATGTAAAAATATGGAAACTTTTTCTACCCACTATCCTTCATTTTCTTAACTCTCCTCTACAATTACTTCTTTAATTTTTCTAAAAAATATTTTTCCATCTACTTATGTTAATCAAGATAAACATCAGCAGAAATAGTTTCATTGCATATTTATTTGTATGTACATGGAGGATAGAGGAGGTTGAAGTGATACTCAAATCTTTTTTTTTTTAAAAAAAGGTCAGGTTTGCTGTAGGTAATATTCAAAAAATACAGTGAGTTAGCTCTACAAAAAATAGTTTTTGGAAAATTAAAATCATGAATGAATATACCGGAAATGAAAAAAAATATATATATATATATAATATAAACAAATAAAACAAACTGTGTTTTAAGGAGATATACATCTTTTGTATAGTTAGGCTTTGTCTATCTCTTATGGTTTTACAAAACTATAAAAAAAACTAACTCAGAAAGAAGAGGACTTCACAGGCTATTCACAGAAAATTCAAGATAAACATTTAATTAGTCTGGCAAAAAACATAAGCATGTGGCATTTTAATAAAAATCCTTAAGATGCATATTTGGGAAAATACATAATAATGAAAACTTTACCCTGTAAAGGGTAGTTTGGGGAGGGGTTATACACTCTCCCTCTCTCTCCCGGTGAGGCTAAACATGAGCAATAATGTTACTTTCTAGTGCCTATGAACATGGCTGTTCTTATATTTTACTAAGTTGTTAATTTTTTTGGAGCAAGGAACTCAGAAGTGTAATTTTTTAATTTTGCTTAGTGTTTAATAATTTTCATTTCATACAGAAAACATTCCCATATTCTCTAGAAACTTATCGACATTTTAATGTTTTAAAGATTATATTAAACAGAACCAAAGAAAATAAATAATTACAGAAATAATTATAGAAGCAAAAAGTTCATACCTGATGGGAGAAGAAGACTGATTGCGCTTCCCAGGCTTTTTGCTTGGTGCAGGGCTTGCAGGACTACTACGCGGGAGGCGGGGTGATGGCTGACAAGAAGGAGGTAATGACTGAGATTCCTCTAACAACTCTTTGCAGTTCAATTTCATGCTAGCAAGCATCACTAAATTGTCTGTATTATTATGTTGCATACTATTCATATTGCTGCACTGTGTCACTGCCAGACTTGTAGGTATTTGAGATGGATTGGAAACTGAAGAAGTGGAAGTAATTACCAAAGTACTGGACGTTCTCTCAGAATTTTCTAGAGCAGAATTAGAGGCAGAATCTAACGTAACTTCATTGATACTCTCTTCACTGCCCTGCTTTGTTTGAGAACCCTTTTCCTCTGTCAGAGGAAGTGGAACTACACTGTCCATGGAGGGAAAAATGTCGCTAGAATCAAGACTTCGGCTTTTTCCACAGTGTTTTAATTGAAGTGGCCTTGATGTACTTTGTCCTACATAGCAATTTTGCTGCGCCTGATGGTGATTCCTATTCCTCTGTCGTTTCTGCCTTGAATTTTTCTTGTTCACTAAAACAAGTCTCTTTGGAACTTCTTTGTGCACCATGAAAAGTGACATATCATTGGGAATCATCTGTGCATCCACCAAATCCAGGTAACCAACACTACAACTCCGAACCATTGAATCTGCCACATAAACTGGTGGACAGGGAGCAATTGGAATTGTTGTTGGCGTGCGTTTAACACCTGAATGAACTAATGACTCCATTACACTACTTTCTTCATCTATATACTGCAGATCTTCTGATTTCCCTGCAGAACATTTAGAGGATTCCTGGCTGCTTGTTGGACTAGTATCATATTTTTCCTTGCGTTTTGTTGCACCTATTGTACTATTGTTACTAGGAGGCTTGACTGGGGAGGTAGCATTATTGTGCTTATTTGGGCCAACAGTAGTTTCACTATTTACCATATTTTCATTGTTAATAGCTTTTCCACATAGATGATGAATTCTGTTATAATTAACATCACTGTCTACACGCTTCATTACCAGTGGCCGCAGATCAATAGTATTTTGTTCTATAGTACCCATGTTCAAATTTAGATTCAAACCATTCCTGTTTTGGTTGTGCTGTTCAGCAAGTACTGATTTCATTCTTTGAACATTATTAGAATGATCACTGGAAGCAGTAGCTGCTATCATTGTCTGGGAGGAAGGATTACGTTCCAGGACTTCACTTGGAGCTACTGCATTCTTTGGTGACTGCAGATTTGGAACAACACCTTCACAAACTAAGGGACTTATGTGTCGGGAGGTCTGTGTAATGGTTGTTCCGGTGGTGCTTAGTGTGGTTGCATTGTTTCTGCTTATATATGATATTCCTCCATTATTGCAAGATGGACTGTTTGAAATCTGAACACTGGAACAGTTCTTAGAGGCAGAAGGGGTATTTGATGGGGACAATGTTGTACGTAAAGAATCATAATATTGGACAACATCTTGAAGATCCACATAAGGAAACTCATCTTCATATGATTCTGCCTTTGCAAGCATTGGAACCAAATTCCCATTTATAAAAGACGATGAGGTGCTCTCCATACTTTTGGTGTGATAGTCATGTGGCAGTGGCAGTGGTGGTGGTGGAGGTGGTATATTTGGTTTAAGACATGATTGAAAGCGGGTGCCTCCAGGCACAGGCCGTGGAGTCATTGGAGCAATTGGTGGAGCAGAATCTGTTTCTAAATGACCCAGTTCTTCATGCTGGAAAGCTTCCTCCTCATCCTCAGAGAAGAGATTTGGGTTGAAAGTTGGATCTGGACCTGGAGGAAAGTCGTCTCTTAGTTCTGTCATAACTAATGTCATCTGGCGAGGTTGTAAGTGCAATAGAGATGTCTTGTATGTAACCTGTCCCAGATTTGCCGGGACACAAGATCCTAGACCATGAATTTTGAACTTTGTCCCCCAGATGTTGGAAGTCACCTCCACCAGACGCACATGCTGTTAACAGAAACAATATAAGTAGATATTTAGTTCTATAATTGCTTCATGTATGTCAGACAATTACTTTGAAAGGGTATGATAAGTGCACTTATGGAAGATTTTGAGTTCTTTTTGTTATAGGTATTAACAATGCATGGAAGTCAATAGGCTAGAGCGTGTGACATACAATCACTTCAGCATCAATTATGTGATAACAGGTAAGGAAACTTGTTTGACGTCATATTTTTTCAGTTTATTTTCTTTCTGTATGTACATATGAGTAGGGACCTTTGTTTTCTGCATTTGCAATAACATGAATTTTCACATGAATGATGTGATTTTTACATGAATAATACAATTTTCACCATTTTTGCAAAACAATGCAAACTGGCATATCTTTTAATCTGAAAGAACAACTTTGCATTATATTTCTCAGAATTTCAAACTGATGTGCGATTTTGACAATGATTACTGTCGATCTCCATAGATGGCATAGGTATCAGTACTACATTTAACAAACTTCTGATTCAATCTCTATCACAATTAGTTTGCAACAAAATAGGAAATGGCAGTACCATATGGACATGCATTTAGCATAGACTCGGTCAGACTACATGATTGGCTAGCGAGCTTACATCACAGTAGCCATAAGCGGTAGGGGCTAAATGTGTGTAAAATTAAATGCCCTCCTGAATTTTAACATGAGCTGAAAATATTTTATGGAGAACACTGTTAAAAACATTTGAAATTGAATAAACATGAATGAAACCCCATACAAGAGATACAAGCTTCACACCTCAAATTGTTTTTTGTTTTCTTTCTTAATGCATTTATAGTTCCCATAGCTGGCAGGTGCCATGACATAAATTTGTATGCCAGTCTATGGCTAAGTGCTCATTTTGGTGATGGCACAAACTGCATGCTAGAACAAATCTATTTGGTTTGTTCCAACTCACCAGAGTCTGACAGTCCGTTATCAGTTCTGTGTGGTCTATGATTGCCTAATGTGCATGCATTGGTTTGGCATAAGTTACCAATAATAATTGGTAATTAATATTTGCTAGGTATTGACTGGCAGTCTCTGATGGGATCAGTGTGATAGTAGTGAAATACTTCCTGAAAAACAGAATTACCATCTCTACAATCTGGATGGAAACATGTAATAATGCATAGCTGCAATATACAATCTGATCCAACATTTGAGAACAGATACAAGGATAATGAACCTTTGAGAAAGATATGCATATTTTGATAAAAACCCGCAGTATATTAAGAGAGGGACAATTTGTTGTTCATGTTGTTTCCCACTTCAGCTGCATATTAATCAATATGAAAATGCCACTTTTACCGAGATGCCATTCCTATGATAGCAAATATAATCTTGATAACACATGTATTTGTAAGTTCCTACCTGGCACATAACACATGAAGACCTATGGAAAAAAATTAAATTGAGTTTTATTTATGGGCGCTCTTTATCTGCTGTGGTCCTTAGTGTCCCAATCTATATTAGACATGAAAGACTGGTATTTTGCTCAGAGGCCTCTTTATCAGGCTTGAGGTTGTTTTACGTGCCATAAATCTATGACAGGGGACCACCGGCTTTGCTTTACTTCCCTTCCAAAAGAAGCCATGCCAAGGATTTTTACACCTGAACAAATCCATCGCCCTCTGTCAGGTTTGAACCCGCAACCTCAGGAACTAGAGGCTAGTATGGTAACCACTACACTACGGAGGACAACAGAACTATGGATATGCAGAAAGAGATAGCTGTGTGCTCCCCTCTGTTGCTCCCACCCTACTTTCAACCTTGCCTACATGAATTTATTATTAATGTGTTACTTCTACATACTTATTATAATTACTGTTCATTTAATCATGAATTTTTCCCTCTTTCAGCGGTTTCCATTTGTAGTACAAAATATAACAAACTGTGGGAAATGTTTACAGTGGTATTAACTTGTATACAAAATCACTATGAATTTACTTTTGAAATAAATTAATCCAGAAATGGAATAAAAATTATTTTCAAGCTTACATAAATAAATTTTTTGAAGTTACTTTTGGCTTTTTTAATATGCATCTCATTTTAATAAGAAAAATAAAAGGTATATGTAATTTAGCCACAATGTCAATTTCATTTGCAAGCAAACACTTTTTAGTTTTATATATATAAAAAAACTACAGGAGTACAATGATGCATCTTGAGTCGGATTTTTTTCTGTTTATACACATTATTGCATCCCATCCCATTCATCCCTATATATAGTGTTGAACAGCTTGCATGTTTGGGAATTTAAGTGATTTACTTGATTACTATATTATGTTCATGCTCCATGGATTTGTTGACTTTCTGAACAATGTATATTTAATACTAGTTAGCTTTCTGACAATATTAAAAATATTATCTCTTTTAAGAAAAATGACACTGCTTTTCACAAAAAGACAGCACTGACCTACATAGTGACGGCTCCAAGTATTATCACCTTAACTCCAAATTGTCAAGTTTACAGGAGAAGCAACAGAAGTTTAAATAAACAATATAAATCCAATTTTATTGAAACTTCACAGACAAATAGTTACAAATGAAGGAATTTAGCCTATAGTCATGGGCTCTGTTTTCAAAAATGACTTTGTGGACTTACAAGTTTTTCTCTGGAAAAATCTACATCTCATTTCATTTGCAAGTTGCATTATAGTAGCTTTATGATGGCATAACTGACAGAATAATATATGATGTTCATGTGCCTTTTCACAAGACATTCTCTATCAGCACTTGATACATCACCATCACTGTGTTTTCTGGTGTACCAGTTTGTGCTGAAACCAGGCTTGCATAAAAGTGATGAAAGCAGCTGGAATGCACTTGCTGTCGCATAAGATCCTTCAACTTCTGTTTGCTGATTGGCAGAAACCCACAATGTGCCTGTTCAATAATGTCACAGGATGATGGCTGCCTTCCTCTAATCGCTGCTGGACAAAGATACACTTTGCTTCTTCCTGGTAGTGCACTTGAAGTACAGTTTTCCTATGGGAGTCCTTCTAAGACAGCAATTCCTGTACCTTACTACACATTGCCTTATTTTTATTGGTGTCATGCATCCACTGTTGCTAATGCACCACTTTCTTGAAGTACTATATTCCATCCTGACTCATTTCTATAACTGTGTATGGCCTGCCGGTTACTCATTCTAATTAAGGTGACCCACTGATCCAAAACATGCACAGTTTAATTCTTCTTTCAAAGTGTGCATGAGTCACCTTCATTCTGGGAGTGCCCCGTTCTAGAAAGTGATGTGTGATTGAAATTTCAAACTTCATAAATGCAATGATGAACATAGAAAATAGGAGTCTTTCCATTCTGCCCTCTGTAGCTATCCAAGTAGAGTTTGAATGTTTTGCCACCTTTACCAGCTGATGCAGTATTAATGTTTATTTGTGTAACATTAATTGAACTTGAAGATCTTATGTTGTGCTGCTTTTGTTTTGTTTGGTTACATAATTTTAACTGCCCCACGTATGGGAGCCAATTTGCGACGGTATTGCTTATAATGTTTGTTTACATCAGTGTTGAAGCCATCTTGTGACGTCATTCTTTGTTAGGTTCGTAGCTCCATCTTGTGTTAGCAATTTGCATCAGTGTTAGCTTTTTGTTTGATTTCATTTCAAATGTCCTCCGGCTAGCTATTATCTTATCTTGGGTCGAACATGTGTCTCTATACAGGTTGTGAAGCGGAAAGGAATCTTTTATCCAAAAATTACACTGATGAAGAAATTTGTTTTATAATTTTTATTGTCGAACACGTTCACTATCACTTTTACATATTGATCTGGATACTCGCCAAACTGAAACTGTTATAATACTTCTTACTGATAATTCTTTCAATCCATGTACTTCAATCTTTTATATAATTAACCTTACAATACTTTAGATCTTTCATAATTCTGCTGCGCGTAACTTGTGACTCTATATCCGATGTATGACAACTGACTGACTGGAGACGACGTGTAGTGTACTAAGAATTTTGATGAACTGGCCTGAATACGACGTGTAATGTATGAATGCTTTCGACGAACTGAAGGACTGACTGACTTTACCTCCAACCTACCCTATTTATACGCCCTCGTCCAGATACGCCTAAAGATTATAAATGAATTACTATTGGCTAATAAAACGCGCCAACATTAGCGTCTATTTTAATATCCAATGAAAACCACGAATACATATTGCTCTAGGGAAACATTCCAGAAGGTTCTAAACGGAAAAAACGCGCGAACATTACGTAACTTCCTCGTTTCCAATAATGATAAACAGCTCATCCCCCCTCTCTGCATTATTGTGCTATTATTGACAGTTTCAGTAAGACATTATAAATTTACTTTCCAACAATATTTACAATCAATAAACATCTGAAATCAATGTCACATAAAAATGCATATTCATATTACAATCATTATTTACATTTAAGTAATTTGTGATACAAATTACTGCATCACAGCTTGCATCAGTAAGAAATAGTAAAGGAGCTGGTTATTTTATTTGGACGATAACAAGCAATGACCTCATGGCAAACATAGCAATGGTGTTCCTTGTTTCCTATGTCACAGACTGTGAAATTCAAGGTGGAATATTTCCGTTTGTAGTAATACAGGCTCACATCAGTCTGAGGAGCAGCCAACACTTTCTGTAAATCAAAACATGCACTGATAATGGACTTATGTGAGATTGAAGTGATTTTATTTTTTTCTTTCAATTCCCTGACAGTAGCTTTATTTGAGAGATGTATTTCTCTGCCAACTTTGCTTTCTCTTCTCCAGAAGAACTAGCGTAAAGTTTGCATAATTCACACTTATCCCTTTAGGCTGAAAGAATACCAAATTATATTCTTGGTTGGATATATCAGTGTATTGCCTTAATGTGGCAGGATTCAAAGAGAGAGAGATTTAATTTCCTTGAACCATTCCAGATACATTCTGTGCATCTTTGCAATGCTTAATTCAGTATCAAGGTATCTTCTGCTTGCTTCTTTCCTTATGTAATGTGAAAACTATGCTGGAAAGCTGTTTATATGCTCTCACATTGACTCCTTGATTTCAGGTTGTATTGTATTCCCTGCGTAAGAATACATTCCTCTCATATCAGACAACAAAATTATATTTGCTCTGAGTATTTTCATGACAATCCTCACCACATATCTGTAAGAGAGAGGGTATGCACAAAACATTTTCTGGCACTCAATGTTATTCCCATCAACTGCTAGGAAATATATTCTCAAACATATATTCTTGACTCAGTCACATTTTGGATCTGTTTTCTCTCAATATTTTTCACGTGTTGGGAGTTGAATTTTTGCTGTCTGCTATGATCTCCCATTTACCAAAACTGTTCAAAAATAGCCTGCCTATTTTCTTAGGTTACCTTATTATTACATTTCAGTCAGCATTTTCTGTCAACATTTTTCACATGTTGGCAGATGAATTCTTGCTGTCTGCTATGATCTCTCGTTTACCAAAACTGCTCAAAAATAGCCTGCCTATTTTCTTAGATTACCTTATTATGACATTTCAGTCAACATGAGTTAAGGTCACATCCAGGCTTCATTAATCTAGCTTGGATATCGGCTCCCTTTTAGCCTTTGTGTGACAAACCTGTATTGAGGGATTCCATTGCTCTATTTACTTACTCTATTTACATTACATTATTTACATTACTCTATACATGAGGATGCATTCCTACTTCCTATAGGCCTTCCTTTCATTTCTTCAACACTGTCATATTTCAATAGTGTCAGGTGAGGAGTGTGATGCATTATTTTCTGCCATGGAGGAGGCTGGAAAATTATTTTAAAGGGTTGCCCATTAGTTTGTAAGGAATTCTCTCCTGCAATAAAAATGTGTAACGTTAAAATGACATGCTTAAATTATACTGTTTCCTGAAATATTTGTGCTCCAAAAATCCTCCTATGTGTTTTTTTAATGTAGGGTTTATTTCCGTTTACACTGCATTCATCCACGTAACCTAGAGTAATGTATTAATTTTAATGGCCTTAAAACAGACAAGAATAATAGAAGCATGATTTGCTTTGAAACATCCTAAGTTATTCACTAAATAATTATTCAGGTAGTACTCTCAACATCAACAACAATAATAATAATAAATATAATTACAATTACCATAATAATTAAATTATTACAAATTGTATTGTAAACTTTATAAATTATTCTATTTACCTTTGTACTTCTTAAGTTTTCCTTTCAAATGTGTTTCCTTTTGCTCCCTCTCATCACTGCTGCTTGATGATGTGTCAGTTGTTGTGGCAGCAGCAACAGAGCCATCATATTATCCAAACATGAGGAATCAATAATTTTTTCCCTCATTCCCACTGTCACCACTCAGTTTACAAAAAAATGTTTCTTCACGAACAATTGTAACGAACAAAACTAAGAACTGGTATTATGATACAATAATGCACATTAAGTACTTCAATAATGTTGCCTTTTAGTAAGTTGGTGCTACTTTTGAAACAATCATTTGGAAGCCAAGAACTATGGCCTTCACAAGCAACAGGAAATGATTCCTTGTTATTTACACTTTCCTTCCCTGCAGAAAGAAATGGACAGTTTCAATTAATAATTATTGCTGCGGCAACAGGCATTGTTATTTGTGGTTTTAAACACCACTATAAAGTCAACAAAGTATGAAAAATATCCTTAATTTGTAAATAATAGAACAGTATATATATTATTATCTACAGTACTCCGGACACTACAGATTTTCAATTCTCTCTACACAGAATCCTGTTCTGTATCACTGTTAATAAAAGAGAAAATGAGTACTTACATTCAACAGTATTCACTGGGTTGAGAACCATACTCATGATTTTTAATGTCCGACTTGAGTACATACGAAGTCAAGAATTTATTTACTGATACCAGGTAGAAAAATAGCGATCAAGAAACCTGTTCACACAGTTGTCTATCAATTATTCTTGTAGGCGAAATCATTGGTTACACTCATACTGATGACCACATCTACAATGAGCATAGTTTTATGGCTAGTAGCGCCCTTAGACGACAATGCTCCCAACTTAATAGCAAAGAACAGTAAACATTCACATTTGTAAATAGTAAACCTTCCCTGTACAAATATTGTAGTTACAGTTAAGATTTGAACTGTACTACTATTCTCTCAGGAGAAACATCATAACATAAGCTGTGATTCTTTTCATTGGTGAATGAGTTCCGGGGACAACTTACAATATTCTGAAGATTGTTATTGCTGCTAAGTTATGGCGCTAGAGATACAATTTTTATACAGGAGAAAAATAATGAAGTAACCACTATGATGATCATCGTAACTCATTTTGGACATTTATTGACTTATGACGTTGGAACAAACTTAAAAAATACAACATTTAACAGTCAAGTGTGTTTAATGTGTTGGCAATTGTCAGCATCATATCAGTTTTGCTTTCACATCCATTATTTTGTACCACAAGTTCTTTTGCACATTAGTATATATACTGACATACAGCAGTCACATTCAAGAACACATACATACCATTATTCTGAGCCAGGATAAACTCCTAACCTTAGGTCAGAGAAAATCAGAGTTCAACCAACTGTGTCACCCAGGCAAACTCTGGAAAAGCATTTTATAAATAAAATAGGTGATTTTCTTTATCAATGGCTATTATCCTGGGATTCCATCATATAAGAAGCTTCTTTTTTTCCATCTGCATTAACTTAATGGCAATCACTATCTCCATATGTAGGACTATATCTCAAATGCAGCACTTTTTTTAAATTGTTGCATTTCTATAGGTCCCTTTAACCTCTATAGTCATATTGGGTGGAATGCATAAAATCCAAGCTTTGTCTTGAAGATTAGTCTTTAAGTTAAAGCGAAATCTTTAAGATTACTCTACAAGATTAAGCTTTGGCTTGTTCAACTCATGCATAAAAAGAATCTTAATCTAGCAAGCTTTCGCTAGACGTTTTTCCAGCAAACGCTTGAATTACGTTGCGCGTGCAGCTGTCGTCTGCCAAATGCGGCTCATAACTGTTGTCTCATGTGGCGAGTACAGAAGTGTTTTGCGAATACGGTACCTAACCTATATCGAAGTTATATGCGTAATGGCAGACAAAGTGAATATTCAGAATACCTTTCTAGCAATTCTTAAGCAGTTTCCAATACTGTTGAATAAATCGCAAATCCTGAGCATCAAAGAAGAGAAAGTGAAGCTTTGCAAACCACCTGCATCAAACTGGAAGAAATTTTAGGCAGAAAATTCACTCCACAGCAAGTGCAGAAAAAGATTCAGAATATGAAGACTGAATTAAAAAGAAAAACTGACCGTAAGGCCACGGGAAATCAGAAAATAAGGTTAAAAAGGTGGGAAGAAGAATTTCTGCAGCTGCTTGATGGCGAAAGTAACCCAACCATTGGTAGGATTCCAGGTAAGAATGCAAGTCGATCTCAGGAGCCAATTATTTAGATGTTTCTGTGTATTTTTTTTTCCTTTGGTTTATAGTATCAAATGCAATTTAAAACGTATTCTGTAACGTGATACATGTTATACGTAACTGCTATAAAATATAAATATATCGGAAAATTACAGCGAATGATAAAGTACGTAACAATATGATACTACTTTGGCAAAAAAGGACAGTTTCAAATTCTTTTTTTGCTTCATTATGAATTTTATCAGGTTCTTCAAGACAGTTTTCAAACACATGACTTTCCTGTAAACAACACTAAAATTGCTTATTTTAGTTGCCTTTATTTCTGGTTAACAACTGGACGTTGCTGAGTTTACCATTTATATACGTTTTATTGGAAAATCTTTCTTTTCTATTGTGGCTCCTCTAGTTCGAAGAGTTCCAAAATGTAACTGTATATATTCTTGTTTGATGGAGCTAGTTTTACCAGTTTATAACTAATTTCTCTCAAGAAATTTCTCATTTTCATTGAGATTTGAAGTTATTATGAGCAAAAGTAATCTCAGCATTTATACGTAAGATGTTAATTATGGAAAGAACAATGACAATTGACGTCATCTGTATCCCTCTGCTACTGAAGAAATTTCACTTTTAGGCTCACCTCTGAATAATCTAATGAAGGTTACATTACTAATAACTAAGCCCCGGATTCTTAGGTTCTGACCTATTTTATTCCTGACCTCCTACACTCCAAACTTCGGTTTATATTAATGTTTTAGTTACCAACGAGTAATATACTTCAATTTTATAGAGCCTAAATTGACCTAATTTTACGTTAGGACCTAATAAAACCTATTTTTCGTGATAGAACCTAAAAGTGCCTAATTCGGTTATTTAAGCAAATAACAGTAGACTTATGACTATAAAGGTATTTTTAAAACGAAGGGAGACCGAATAAGGAAACTATTAAATAATTAAATTGTGAAATCTTGCGCAGTACCTTACAATAATAAACTTTAATTAAACCGTCCGCCACAATAATAAAATAATTAAAACGTTCGCCGCCTTCAGTTATCATTTTCTAGCTATAGTCGAAAGAGGTGGTCAGTGGCACGCGGCATTTCTGAAATGTGAGATGTTTACATGCCTCAATAATAGGTGAAAACTAGAGGCAAACATTTTAATAGCGCTGTTGAGTAGTATGCATTATTGCTTCTTCCGTTATAGGGAGCTTCTAACACGACATTTTTGAATTTGGTACTTTCAAATACATACTAAAGTTAGTTAATTTAACTTTTTACAATTTAAAGTTAGTGTTTTAAACAAAGTGCCCAGTGATTTGCATGCCAAGGATCTTATAAATTCCTAAATTCAACATATAAGATCCTATAAAATCCTAATACACTGATACATAGAACCTAATTTTAACTTTTTAGAACCTAAAAATCCGGGGCTTACTAATAACATGGGGATCAGCTTAATCTGTAAACACGACCTTGTAGCACTGGCAGCAGAGCAGTCAGCAATAATTAGGCCACAGCTGAACGGCAATGCATTTCCAGGAAAGTAATGTAATACCTTACAGCGTCATCAAATCCAAACAGTATAATATATCACTAACTAAATAAACTAGTTGTCCTTTTGACTCCCTTACGTCTAGTTTATTTGGTTTTTTGTTTACTGTTTAGGTGGATGTGCTGTGGGTGGGGAAGGTTTGGAAGAACAGCTACCAAATGATGCAATGGAGCAAGTTGAAGTTGAATCTGGATCTACAAATAATGAGAGCATTGCCCTAAATCCCAATAAGAACGCTAATGAAAAGCGTATGCAATCAAATAAATCTAAATTACCTGAGACCCCTGAAACAAAACACCTGACTACGCATGAACTGCAAAGATTGGTACTCTTAGAACAATTAAAACTGATACGCATGCAGCAGGAGGAGATATTAAACAAACAGAGCGTGCTTCCAGTAATAGAAGTACAGGGATCAAATTTTATTCTGAACCTGTAACTATATCCGATAAGCATGTTAAACACTACAGATGGTATTTATTTATATTTCACTCAGAGCTGCATAACCATTTGCATTTGTATGTATAAAGTTTAAGATTGCCATCAATTGTCCTCATTGAACCTATAAAATGACTTGTACACATTCTCTGCACTGTCGCTTCGCTTGATACACTTTTCTTTGATGGATATTCATGAACTGTGCCATTTTGTGTGATAAAACAACTCTTAAGACTTCTTTTGTATGAATCAAGTCACCTACTGAGGTAGCTTGAAAAAAGTCAAGATTAATCTAGAGGAAGTGAAGCTTTCGCTTGTTTTATGCATTGGATTTGCACTTAAAGTCAAGTCGTTGCTGGAAAATTCAAGCTAAAGCTAGGCAGCTAGCTGGCTCCAAAGCAAATGCTAGACTTAAGTCAAGTCGAAGCTGTTTTATGCATCAAAAGCCAAGATTACACTTGAAAATTAGCAAGGTAAAGCTTATGCTTGACTTTATGCATTCCACCCATTAGGAGCTTTGACTTGAGAAACAACTGATGGTGTTATTACTCGAACTGTAAGTTATCTCAATGTTGGATTCTAATATATTTGTTATTAAACAGTCACATTCCTCCCACATTCATACTTCCATACACTGTGGAAGATAGGGAAAGATTCTATTTGAAGAAAAATTCTTATCCTAGCCAGGAATCAAACCCAGGTTCTCTGGATTGGGAATCCAGAATGCTGAGCACAAGGACAGTCAATTGCAGGACTTATTCCATGATTAATCAATCATATTATCACGTGTTTCCATTTTTTATTTGCTGTCTTTTGAATTGATATTGCTAAGGCTATTGCTGCTAGATGACCAATTCTTTGTGATATTAATTCCATGTAATAGAAATAAAATGTATTTATTTATAGATTCAATTGGCAGTAATACAAAACTTAATACACATCATTTTTTACAATAAATCTTTTCTTCAAAATCATTCATTGTAAAAGTCCAATTAACTGTTTCAATAATTAAACTTCAGAGTAGATTTTTTGATTAGATAACCAAAAATGATCTACTGCAACTGATTTATCAATTTCCTTGTATTTTAGAAACCGGACTTCAAGAATGTTTTAGAAAAGTAAACATAGACACAAACTGATTACATCAGATGTAGCAGACTGCATTGGTCATCTAACCATGAAATAAACCATAAAGCTAAATTAGTAAAAAAATTAAATGGACTTACTGAATTAATGATTTGGGACAAAATATTTGCTTTAAAAAATAAAAATTGTATAGCAGACATTGAAACACTACCTGCCAAATTTTTGCAAAAATAAATTTGCTTTACTTTCAGTATATGGCAATAATGTTACAAACAACTTCACCTAGTGGCAGTAGACTTACGAGGGCTGTCCCAGAAGTACCTGACCTAACAAAGAAAACACAAAAATTTTGGGAAAAAACATCTTTATTTCTCTACATAGTCTCCTTTCAGCTCAATACACTTTTCTCAGCAATGTTCAATAGTTTCAATACCCTGTTTATAGTGAGAACCGTCAAGTTCTGCAAAATAGCCATCAACTGCAAACTCCACCTCTTCATTGTTGGCAAATATTTTACCACCAAGTGTAAGAGAACAAATTGTATATGTTTTGAGCCCCGCGTTGTGGAAGCCAATTTGCGAGTGAATAATGTTTCTTACGTAGTTTGTGTAGCGTAAGTTATTAGAACTTGTAGATCATATGTTGTGCTGCTTTACTTCACGCGTTGCCATCTTGTGACGTCATTCTTTGTTTGGTTCGTAGCTCCATCTGGCGTTAGCAATTTGCATCAGTTTTTGAAATAATTTATTTTAAATGTCCTCCGGCTAGCTGTTTAGGTCGAACATTTATCTCTTGCAGGGTGTGAATCGGAAAGGAATCTTTTATCCAGAAATTATACTTAATGAAGAAATTGGTTTTATAACTTTTATTGCCAAACACGTTCACAAACACTTTTACATATTGATCTGGATACTCGCCAAACTGAAACTGTTTGTAATAACTTCTTACTTATCACTTTTAACTATGTATTTCAACTTTGTATAGAATTAACTTTATAATAATTCTTGTAATTCTGCTGCGCGTAACTTGACGAAATGAAGGACTTACTGACGACGTGTAGTGTACACGAAATTTTGATGAACTGAGGGGAAGCTACCTCGAACCTACCCTATTTATAGGCCTGCATCAAGATACGCCTAAAGATTATAAATGAACTGCTATTGGCTAATAAAACGCGCCAACATTAGCGTCTATTTTAATATCCAATGAAAACCACGAATACATATGCTTTAGGAAATGTTCTAGAAGGTTCTACCGAAACCGCGCGAAACATTACGTAACTTCCTGGTTCCCAGTAATGATAAACAGCTAACCCCTTCGCTGCATTATTGCGTTATTATTGACAGTTTCAGTAAAGCCGTATATTATTATTTACCAATAATAATCACAATTAATAAACATCTGAAATCAATGTCACATAAAAATACATATTCATATTACAATCATTATTTACATTTAAGTAATTTGTGATACAAATTACCGTATCATATGCCCCACTAGAAACATAATTATAAATATTTATAACTTGTTTGGAAATTTTATAATTGTGTTTTTAGTCTCCTAAATCTTGGAACACACGCTATCACTTTCACTTTACACTTCACACGCATTTAACACACGACATGTTTTTCCTCTACCTTGCCACTACTTACTGGCTCTGGTTTAATTAATTTAGATATTAATCTGACGTCACAAATTTTTGATAGCAAATATTGTACCCTGAATTATTTAATTAGTGTTACAAAAAAAATGGTTTACTTTCTTATATTGTTAACAAAAATTTATACATTTAAGATTTTTGTAATTGTTTAACATTTTTACCAAAATATTAACCCTCTACACAAATATTTACATCTCTTAAATCTAGGCACTGTTTCACCTTTTCTGTTTTCTACATAAGTAATTTTTTTTTTTTTTGAATTTATTATTATTTTAACAATACTTTTGGAATTGTATTTACGTACTTTTAATTTAATATCATATTAAGTTTAAATCTTTGCATTCTTAATTTTCAAATGTTGTTACAGTTACTAAAAATTTAAATTTTTTTTTTTTTTTGTTTAATTTATTTCTCTTTTCAAATGACATATATAAATAATTAACCCTCTTACGTTCCAATACATTTCTCTGCAAGTCATCTTTAACTATCCAGCATTTACTTTACATCTCATTGCTATTTACCCTCCTGGATCAAATTGTGTGTGGCTAAATATTACTCGTAGCCGTATCCTAACCTTCAAATTTTTGTTCATGAATAACCTCTTGTATTCATATGAAATTTCGTCATATGATAACATTTGAAAACAATCTACAGTTTCTTGAACAACACATCTTTTGACAACTTTCATTTTCAATTCATCTGCTATCTTTATAACTTGAGAATACTCTGACAAATCTGTACTAAACTGTACTGGACTGGAGTTTTCATTTTGAACATCTTGGTACAATTTATTTCTTTGCATTACTGTCTCATTCTGTATTTCTGATATTTCCCCTCTGAAATTAACTTGCGCCTCATTTACATCTACATTCATAACCTCTTTTATCTCTATTATCTCACTTGAAATACTACTCATTTGACTTCCTAACTCTGTACATTCTACATTAACCTCACTTTTAGTATTAACCTCACTTTCTTTGTTACCTATTTCCCTGCTCATATCTGACATTTTCTTTGAAATTTCTCCTGTCTCACTTACTATTACTTCATCATTTTCATCTCTCATTTTTGGCATACTACTATCTAGCTTCGTAACTTTCTTTTCAATTTCTTCACTGCTTTGATCTACTTTTTGCTCTAATACCTCATTACTCCTACCAATATCTTTTCTGTTTTGTTCAAAGCTCCTACAAATATCTTCCCTTAATTCCCTATAACTCTTATCCATGTTCTGAGTTAGTTTTTGTTCTAATTTCTCACTATTCTTTTGCATATCATCTTTGATTTGATTGAATGATCGCTCTATTATCTCACTTCCCCGATCTATTTGTTTACCAATATCTCTCAACAATTCCATCATTTCCATCATCGTACCAGCATCAATAGTAATATTTCCTGCTATTCTATTCTTACTTTCTGCACTAACATTTTCTCCCTCAAATATTACATTGTTTGAATTATTTTCTGTAACCTGTATTGAATTACAGCTAACTGTTACACTATCCCCCTTCATAATTATTTCTTCTGTATTACTGGCAGCCATTGTTTTCGTTTTCTAAAAAAAATTACTATACTCTGACCTTTTGTGATGCTGTCTGTTGCTGTTACTTTGATGTCCAGCTTCCTGCCCCATTCTCCTAGGTTTGTATGTCGCTTCGATGAATCTGCGTAGTTTTGTCGTCCTGTAGTTTTGAATTTCCCTGTTGTTTCTGGAATCTGCGTCTTGTAGATCATTTCACCGCTGCATTCCTGGTTATGTTGATCCTTTCCTGGTCATCTTGTTTCTTTCCTGGTCACTATGCTTCTTTCCTGGTCATCGTGTTCCTTTCCTGGTTGTCGTGTCCCATGTTCTGGGTGCCAATTTGTAAGAGAACAAATTGTATATGTTTTGAGCCCCGCGTTGTGGAAGCCAATTTGCGAGTGAATAATGTTTCTTACGTAGTTTGTGTAGCGTAAGTTATTAGAACTTGTAGATCATATGTTGTGCTGCTTTACTTCACGCGTTGCCATCTTGTGGCGTCATTCTTTGTTTGGTTCGTAGCTCCATCTGGCGTTAGCAATTTGCATCAGTTTTTGAAATAATTTATTTTAAATGTCCTCCGGCTAGCTGTTTAGGTCGAACATTTATCTCTTGCAGGGTGTGAATCGGAAAGGAATCTTTTATCCAGAAATTATACTTAATGAAGAAATTGGTTTTATAACTTTTATTGCCGAACACGTTCACAAACACTTTTACATATTGATCTGGATACTCGCCAAACTGAAACTGTTTGTAATAACTTCTTACTTATCACTTTTAACTATGTATTTCAACTTTGTATAGAATTAACTTTATAATAATTCTCGTAATTCTGCTGCGCGTAACTTGACGAAATGAAGGACTTACTGACGACGTGTAGTGTACACGAAATTTTGATGAACTGAGGGGAAGCTACCTCGAACCTACCCTATTTATAGGCCTGCATCAAGATACGCCTAAAGATTATAAATGAACTGCTATTGGCTAATAAAACGCGCCAACATTAGCGTCTATTTTAATATCCAATGAAAACCACGAATACATATGCTTTAGGAAATGTTCTAGAAGGTTCTACCGAAACCGCGTGAAACATTACGTAACTTCCTGGTTCCCAGTAATGATAAACAGCTAACCCCTTCGCTGCATTATTGCACTATTATTGACAGTTTCAGTAAAGCCGTATATTATTATTTACCAATAATAATCACAATTAATAAACATCTGAAATCAATGTCACATAAAAATACATATTCATATTACAATCATTATTTACATTTAAGTAATTTGTGATACAAATTACCGTATCACAAGCCAATTCTTCAGTTTTGTAAACAGAACATAATCAGAGAGGGCTAAGTCTGGCGAATAGGGTGCATGAGGAAGCAATATGAAGTTTAACTCATTGATTTTGGCCATGGCGATAATGGATGTGTGAACTGGTGCATTGTCTTGATGAAACAGAACTTTCTTTTTTGCTAAATGCGAAAGCAATGCGTTTTTGCTTGATTTTATCATTCAAATGCTGCAATAAGTTTGCATAATACTCACCATTAATTGCTTTTCCTTTTTGAAGATAATCAATGAAAATTATCCCACGCACATCCCAAAAAACTGATGCCATGACCTTGCCTGCAGATGGAATTGTCTTCGCCTTCTTTGGAGCAGACTCTCCCCTTTCAATCCACTGTTTTGACTGTTCCTTCATCTCAGGTGTGAAATGATGGATCCATGTATCATCCACAATTATGAATCGATGCAACAACTCTGCTTTGTTACAGCGAAACATTGCCAAACACTTGACTGAAACATCCTCATGACTCTGCTTTTGTTCCATTGTGAGTAAACGCAGCACCTATCTTGTGTACAGCTTGCTCATGTCTAAATTTTCACTTAGTGTGCCATGTACAGCACTTTTTGAAATGCTTATGACATCTGCTAGTTCGTGTACTTTCAGTTGATGGTCATCCATTACCATTTTGTGGATTTTCTTCACAATTTCTGGCGTGGTGACCTCATTTGGCAACCGCTGCGATGTTCATCTTGGCAGCTCATACAGCCTCGCTTAAACTCTGCCACACAATATTTTACTGTTGTAAATGAAGGAGCAGACTCACCCCAGAGTAGAATCTAGCTCAGCTTTAATATTAGATGGACTAAGACCTTTCAAACGAAAGTATTGCATCACATAATAGCCAGTTTTATCCATGTTTACAAATTTGCTGAGAGAGTTCACTATTAATGGCTGCCAAATAATTACTAAACAACATAGCATCACCAAACTTCAAACTTAAGCTTTATAAGGGTGGTACTTTCTACCATAGTTATTTGTTTGAAACAACAACTGCTATATATACGTCAGGTTGGGTACTTCTGGGACTGCCCTCATAACAACATTGAATCAACAGAGTGGAGATATGTCCTGCAATCAAATATAATTAAAAAGATAAGTGAAACAGTGAAGCTGCTATTTGTATACATGACACAATATTTGTTAATTAGTCAACATTTCACATTTTAAGTACATTGCTTTAATCTGGGAAAATGTTTACCTGCAACATCAAATATTTCAGAAATAAACGACCCAAAATATCTTATTTGACTCAGTTTGCATATTTTAAAGACATGATAGTTTGCTTTTACTAAATGTATATTTTTAGTCAATACTGCCTAAAAATAGAACTTCTAACACAGAGCACACAAGCTTTAGGTGCAATAATCTTCAGTGTGACCAACTTTGGTTTCAAGTCCAACCACATGGCAATTATCCTTTGTATTTACACATGTTTAATAAATTGACTTGATTTGATTAGGTTTTACTTCCTATTATATCTTTTTACATGATTAATTTCTCATGGCGCTCACATTATCTGTTCACAATACAAATCACCATACTCCAATTTATTGCAATTCGTTGTAGAGTTAACCTATGCATTATATTGACAGCTTTCTTGATCTAATGCATTAGTCTTTTATTTAATCTACATAAAGATTAAATGGCGGAAATTATGAATTCAGAAGAAACTGAAATGGAAGCGAAATTACAGAAGCAGCGGAAAGAATATCACTAGAAGTACCTATCCAAAAAATCCAGAAAGCAACATGATATATCATTTGATCACTTCATTGCCTGGTATAAGGCAAAACATGGTAAAAATAATCTCACTAAAAATGACTGCTAGTGAATCAACAAAACATCATCAAAACATCTGACATCTCGCTTTTCTAATGTAATTTCTCTTGTTTCAAAAACGTGTTCTAAACATGATCTCTGTTAGTTTCAGGAATCAATATAATATTACTGATATTTTATAAATTTGAGTAGTCTAAAACAAAAACATTTGATGTGATACATTCAAATGACCACCTCTACCCTATATCGTTTATTAGAGGGTACACAAATTATTCTTACTCAAGCCTATTTTTCTATATTCTACATTTTAATCCAAATAAACCTTTGCAGGAAAAGCTATAGTACACATTTCATTATAGATAGAAAGAGAACACCGATAATCAAATGTTTTAGAACTGGACACTATATGCTGGCCTTAAAATTCCATATTGTTTCTATGAATTGTGAGAAACAACTGGATGTTGAAAGTACTTTAAGAGAATGACCAAGAGATGAACAATTTGAACATTTAATAACGGATATCTCAGAAACGGCTTATGCCCAAAAAAAAAAAAAAAAAACCAACTTATATTAAATAAGTTGCATGCTTTAAAGAGATCTACATCTTTTTGTGTAGTACATTTTCATCTACTGCTTAATGTTTGCCAGTTATACAAAGATTATACAAAATTCCTTCCAAATGAAAAGGACTTCTAAGTCTATTCCCAGAAAATTCAATATATACGTTTTATTTGTCATGTAAACATCTTTAATATATGGTATTTTAATCAAAATTGTTAGTCATGCTTTAGAAAATCAAAATATTCGAAAAATGTTCCATGTAAAGGGCAGTTGTGGGGTGGGGGCATTTTCTTGAAAACCTTTGTGTTGCATCCTTAGAACATACTGAACTTAAATACTGAGTTTGGTATTTATCCAACATTTTGTTTTTGGTTATACTGTTCACAGGCACACACACACACATGGACATGTTTCCAAAAATGCTTTATTTGGATTCAGGGTGCCTCAAAACATGTATTTCCGGCGAAATCTCAGTATCAAACTTTTGGGTAGAATGCAATACTTTCCCTACTTACTATACGTAGTGAAGAAACTAATAGTATAAAATAAAGAGAGTCGGAGGTTGTTACACTATATCACTGAAAGATTTTAAACTTTAGGTTAGCTTATTTCCGACGAAATCTCAGTATCAAACTTTTGGGTAGAATGCAATACTTCCACTACTTGCTATACGTAGTAGGGAAAGTAATAGTATAAAATAGAGTTGGAGGTTGTTACACTACATCACTAAAAGGTTCTAACCTAAAGTTTAGAACCTTTTAGTGATGTAGTGCAACAATCTCCAACTCTCTCTATTTTAAATTATGACACATCACTGTTACTAGCTTCTCAACCTTCAAAATTAAGTAATAGTATATGCCACACATGTTAAAAGTGGTTTTATTTTTCTCTTAGGATTGGGAAACTCAGCCCATGGCCTTCATTTCACAAATATTCCTACTCGCAAAATAAATCCCTACTTTTACTCTTAGTACCATAATCTACTATTATGGTTTACTAGCCATTTAAAATTTCATGAGCATGAAGAGGAGTTAAAAGCTATTTTAAATAAATTTCATGATCCTTTGTAATTCGGAAGACACAATGAAATGATTCCATAAATGCTTTAGATGTGGTTGCATATATTTCACTAAATCAAGTGTTTATCTCAGCACTAGTTTCAAAGAATGTATTCCTCATTATCAGCTGACTATGGATAACTTGACCCTGATGATCATGGTTCACTATTTCTCCCTCTGTCAATCATTTTAAGAATTTTGTGATGAGATGCTGGTCCATTAGGATCTCAAAGTTCATTAACCAGTTCAGTTTTTCCATAAAAATAACTCTTCCCAAATATTCAGTGGATTTTTGTGCATGCTTAATTAGTGTCACTGAGTTGGCAATTTCATGTTCTTTTGTCCAAAAGTGCGCTGCTACTGCTGATTTTTTATTCTTCTCTGTTTCTGATGTTCCTTAAGTCTTGTTTCTATGTTTCCTTTCAATGGACCTAAGTGTTCTTTAAGTATTGTTTCTATGTTTCGTTTCGTTTCATTGGACCTAAGAGTCAGCCCATGTCAAAGTGAACAATTTTTAACAAAAATTGACCGTCATGGCCTTGATTTTTTTTTAAACTTCTCTATACACTTTCTTATAACAATAATATATGCCCTTTTTAAAATACCACTTAACAGTAGTACTATGCCTGTTATTAAGTAACAATTTTCAGAAATAGCACCCACTTAGACATGTTTAAATATGGATAGTTCCGGTTCATTTTATGGTGGAGACTTCATAAATATCTTATTTGAAAGCTCAGAGAATGCACTTTCTTTGTACATTACATAAATCATTTTAAATGAAAAATACCTAGTTTTAAAAAAGGCTTGTAGTTTTAGAATTTAAATTTAATATCTTCAACTGAGTACTCTTCTCTTTGTAGGACTTACGCTCCTAAGGACTTACAAAATGCCTGTCAAGGAGCAAGCAAACTCTAGATCATAGCATATCCAGGATGGGTGATCAACCCAGTGTCTCATATGGCAGTGAAGAAGAAATGAAATGAAATGTAGTGATGAAAGAGATGATAGGAAAATTCATGGATCAAATTATCCAACCCAGCATTCAGCTAGCGACCAAGAAAAACCATGAAAAAAACTTCAGTCAGATTGGTCAGCCTGGAGTTTGATCCTGGGACCTTCCAAATGAGATTCACTCATGTTACCACAGCACTACCTCACTCAATTAAGTATAATATCAAATATTTAAAAAAAATTAAAAAAAAGAAAAACAACACTTTTCTTGCTCCACATTTTTTTTATAATAGCATGGCAAACATCAGCAGGGTATTATTTCTGGTTCATTTGGAATTAAATTATTTACCTAGTCATGTGGTGCAGTGAGTTCGACCCAGGGCTGGTAGACATCCAGAGCACTGTGCTGTCAAGTGAGCCGAGTTCCACCATAACGACAATAAATGGGAGGAAGATGCACAGACCATTTAAGTTTGTTTCAAGGCACAGTGCTCTGAGCCTTAAATCACACCTAGCATGATTCTTTTAAATGGATACTTTTTTTTTTGCCCACTTTAAAATGAATAACGTTTTACTACAGCTTCAGATATTGATAACGTACGAAACAATGTATATGTAATGTGCCTGTTACTGGTTTTTGGTTTTCATATTTTGCCTCCAAAATATCCTCTGTGCTGATTAACAGTAAAGAAATTAGATTTAATGTTTGTAATATGATTCTGCGCCCAGGTGTTCTGATGAGATTTTGTCCCGGCTGGAGACTGGCTTTGTTGCTACATGTTTAGTAGTCCTGTTCTTGTATGGAGTGCTAGTACCAACGTAAAAGGTAAATTGTTTTTTTTTCCAGATCTCTTATTTCCTTTTATAGGATGTTTGTTAACTGACACTGGAATAAATGAACAGCATCTGTATTATGTTTTAAACTTTCTGACATGGCAGTATACTTTTATGCTTTAAGCTATTGTTTTCTTTAAAGCAAATTATAAATGGATGGACTGTTGTCTAGTTGTTGTTCCATGTACCCCCTGAATGGAATATCGTATGACAAAATTAATACTGTATGAAAAATCACAAATTACAAATACATTCTTTAGGTTTCAAATTCTCTTTCCACTGAATCGAAAACACACACCATTGTTGAACTATAAAGGTATGAGTTAAAGGAACTGACAATTTTGCTGCCAATTTTCTAGAAAGTCTTCAACAGGTGATTGTATTATTATTTATAAATTTGTGTGATCTACGGTTACCCACTGTTTATAAGTCAACTGTTCTATACTTTTTTCTTCCAAAATGTCCCAGATATTGTTGGCCAAATTTTCAGTCCCTGGGCATTAACACATTTCCTTAAATATCAATTTGGTGATGGGGGTTACAAATTATTTAAGAGAGAAAGTCCTCTCAGTTGGATAATTACAGGACAATACCTGAATCTGCAGTAAGATGGGAAATATTCACTCCATCAAGCATCAGCTTCACATTCTCATGATGAGTGCAAACACAAACAGAATGCATACCTTGGGCACCTGGAAGTATTCACTGTTTAGGTCTCAGTTGAGTAAATTTGGAAAATCTATTTTTATACCGCGATATTTATCTTTAAAACTGCAGAAGGTTTCTTTTGTATTGCACGAAATCAATCTCTTCTGTTTTTGAATTTTATGTCCTACTTCTTCAACAGAGACATAATTCTTTTTCTTCGCCATAACCCTACTTACATCGTTAGAAATGTAAAATGTTTATACATTTTCCACCATGGAATACTTTAACGGTTTACCAAATTTGGTTTCAGGAGTCAACAAAATGCCTTTCTCTAAAGCAGTAGCATAGCCAGAAAATTATTAAGGGGGGGGAGGTGGTTTACATATAGGGATTCATTTTTTAAATGACTTGTAGTAATTCAAATGATAAATATTAATTAATTTTGATTGAAGTATTTAAATAAATCAATTTTATATTCACAGATTAAGATGCAGCAATTGGAATCCAAATTAGGATAGGATGTTTTGCATATTCTAAGTAGCAAATGTGTTGTGACAAGATAATTAATGACCACTGTGAAGTATTTTATATTACCATTGCAAGCCATTTTATTTCACCACAAAATAACGTTCTGGTTATGTTCTAAACTGGAAGATTTTGCACTAATTTGGAAATCCCTCAAATTTAGCACTGGAATGAAAAGATGCCACATACATCTTAACATGGTTGTACCAACATCATCTAAAGTAGAGTTTCTGTTGCTGTCACTTTGGCCATATTGTCCAAGACACGCAGCCCAAATATAGCACTACCAGTGACATGATTAGGAAGTATCTCGTTCCCACCAACCTAGAAAGGTGCTATTATTTTAATGAAGCTATTTTTTCCTATTAATTTTTACATGTTTTTTTAGTAAGGGGGTAGGGTTTCAACACCCAAAACTCTTCCTTAGCTACGCCTCTGCTCTGAAGCTAATGTTTTTGCTACCTTTATCATGCAGTTTGAAACATTATTGCCAAAATGTTTTTTAATTTGGTTGTAAGACCAGCTTTTGAAAGGAGTCATAATCTGAATTTTTAAGTACCTATCATCTGTACTATGAAATCTATCTAAGAGCTTCTGAAGTATTTTTAAATCCTGATTTTTTCTTCTGAGACTGATTCATCTTCAACATGAAATACCTTCTTCTTAAGTTTCCTGTTTTTTTTTTTTTTTTTTTTTTTTTTGTTTTTTTTTGGAGGGGGATAGTTTCTGGGTTGAATATATTTATTTATTTTACACAATTTTTTTTTTCTCAATTGGTGATTCACC
This sequence comes from Deroplatys truncata, assembly GCA_030765065.1. Classification (NCBI taxonomy): domain Eukaryota; kingdom Metazoa; phylum Arthropoda; class Insecta; order Mantodea; family Mantidae; genus Deroplatys; species Deroplatys truncata. The sequence continues at coordinate 119,714,403 of CM060979.1, forward strand.
TAAGACTGATATTAAATTAGTATGAAGATCTGAAATATCTACACTTTCCTTGATCTCATTTGCATCACTATTCTGATCTGGAGGTGAGTTATCAATTTCTGAGCTACTTTCATTTACTTAACCTAGAAGCAACACTAGATTCACAAATATTACTCTTGTTTTCAATCTTATCTAGAATTTAAAATTTTTTATATGAGATGAGGCACACACTCTTAGTTGTGGGGACAGTTCTACATCCTCCACTTTCATTTTAAAAGCATTTCACAAGTCCATGGTAGCAAATTCTTTTTTCTCTTGAATGTATGTTTGCCGATTCTCAACAGGTTAAAGCAACAGTCATATAGTCCGGTACCACTCATAATAAATATTTAATGAATATTCACAACTAAATTTAACAGCTTAAACTCGCAAATGACACAGAATATATCTCTCCACGAACTAAATATTCTGGACCAGTACTGTAGAAAGAAATGCCTAATCAGGTTTGGTGTGATAAGGTTTTTTTTTTTTTTTTTTTTTTTGTATTTTAATCCAGAAATGATTCAGATGAATAATATTGGGTAACTCATAACAGCTGCCGAGTCATCGTGCCCTCCCCTCTGCTCTCTCACTTCAGGCAGAAGCTACTGCACTATCTTATCATTGGGAAGGTTCCAGCTGGGAAAATATTTTCTTGAAAATATATTTGAACGAATGACTTCCTGAAATTTCACACATGTATACACTACTAAATGGAGAATATGTGCGTGTTTAAAAATTATTTTAGGTTGTTGATGTGTAACACAAAATTGAATTTTTAAAGTTCAAATTTCTGCAATAAATAATTGTTCAATCAAATTCAATTTAATATATATTTAAAGTAGATTCCGTAAGCTTTAAAATGAGTCCAATATGGAGTAAAGTAGATTCCGTAAGCTTTAAAATGAGTCCAATATGGAGTTTACATGAGACTTTGAATGGGAGATAAAAGTGATTACGTATGGGGGATGTACCAACTTTTTCGAAAATTTTACTTTGGCTGGTATTCAAAATATTGGAGTTATGAACAAAAAAAAAAAGTGTCTTCTATTTCAAAGCATCAAATACATACAAAAAACTTTGAAGAGATTTGTTGACTTAGTATTTCATGGGTTTCAACTTGACATGGAATGATTCCTTCTCCACAGTCCTTTCAATCTATCTTATGAATTTCAGATTTTTTTGAGGGGATATTTTATCTTTTTGGTTAGCTTTTATTAGAAATTTTATATTGAATTTGTTTTCAGGAATGAGTGTTTTGTTGCTTTCCTGGAAGATCTGAAATTTTCTGTGCTCAAAGGTGGAACATACCTTCTTTGAACACAGAATTTTGTTTTTTTAATTTTAGAATTGTGTTTTCTGTTATCATTTTTTGTTACAGGAACTTTTTGATTAATCTAGACACCAATTCGTTTTTGAAGCCATTTTTCCTTTCTGTTCTTAAAATGTCTTGGTGTTCCAAACTGTGTCTTTTTTGACTGAGAGGAATATTCACTCACCTGTGAGTTAAACTGTTAAATAAAGCAACTTTGTGGGATAGCGGGTTATAACTATTGTTTTTTATATAGTCATCTGCTAACCTATTATTGTTCTTCATAATTTTTAAGTCTAGGAGGGTAGCTGGATGTCAGATTTTGTTTCCATAATGAATTTTATGTCGCTATCTTGCAATTTCAATAATTTTAGATCTTATAAATCTTTCCCCTTAACTATTGTGAATACATCAACAACATTCTAATTTAAGTACCAAACTCCATGGGAACACATTAACTACTTTTGCCTATACCATTATAAATAAATAGGTCAGGAATGGTGACAGTAGATTTCTCATGGTTGAGACGGTAATTTGTATCACAAATTACGTTAATATAAATAATTATTTTATTATGAATATGTATTTTTATGTAACATTGATTTCAGAGGTTTAATAATTGTAACTATTATTGGTAAATAATAATATATGGCTCTACTGAAACTGTCAACAATAACGCAATAATGCAATGAAGGGTTTGAGTTGTTTATCGTTACCGGGAACCAGGAAGTTACGTAATGTTTCGCGCCTTTTCGGTAAAAGCTTCCAGAACATTCTATAAAAGTAATATGTATTAGTGGTTTTCATTGGATAGTAAAATAGACGCTAATGTTGGCGCGTTTTATTAGCCAATAGCAGTTCATTTATAATCTTTAGGTGTATCTTGAGGTAAGCCTATAAATAGTGTAGATTCAAAGAGAGCGTCCCCCCAGTTCGGCAAGATTCTCAAAACATTACACATCGTCCCCCAGTGTTCAACAAGATTCTCAACACGTAACACGTCAGCTCCCAGTTCAACAAGATTCTCATGTCGGTCTCTAAATTCATAAAGTTACGCGCAGCAGAAGTACGAGAAATCTTATAAAGGATTATACAGTTAAATATATAAAGTTGAAGTACGTGAGTTAAAAGTGAGAAGTTATTACAAACAGTTTCAGTATGGCGAGTATCCAAATTAATTTGTGAAAGTGTTCGTGAACGTGTTCTGCAATAAAGATTATAAAACCAGTTTCTTCATCAGTATCATTTATAGACAAAAGATTCCTTTCCGCTTCACAACCTGCAAGAGTTAAATGTCTACCTAAATAGCTAGCCGGAAGATAATATACATAACCTTAAAATCTTTCATAAACTAATTGATACAAATTGCTACACCAGATGGAGTTAAACGGACAAGACCAACGAATGACGTCACACAAGATGGCTACACACGCGTGATGTAAACAACATTTACGTGAGAAACATTATCCACAACGTGGTGCTACAAATACACAAATACAAAACTAATTAATACCGCATCAAATTGGCGCATCAACGTGGAGCTAGATGACTAGGAAAGGATCAACATAACCAGGAATGCAGCGGTGAAATCATCTACAAGACCCAGATTCAAGAAACAACAGGGACGACAGACTTCGATCGTAATTCCGAGATTACGAAGCAACAGGGAATTCAACGCAAAAACATCGAAACGACGTAGATTCATCACAACACAACGCAGAAGCGACATCAAATCTAGGAGAAAGGGGCAGAACGCTGGACATCAAAGCTACAGCAACATACAGCATCAAAAAGGTATCGTAATTTTTTTTTAGAAAACAAAAACAATGGCTGCAAGTAATACAGAAGAAACAATGATGGAGGGAGATAGTGTAACAGTTAGCTGTAAGTCAATACAGGTTACAAAAAAAAGCTTAAACAATGTAGTATCTGATGGAGGAAATGTTAGTGCAGAAAGTAAGAATAGAATAGCAGGATATATTACTATTGATGCTGGTACGATGATGGAAATTATGGAAATGTTTAGAAAATTTGATGAAAAACTAGATATTGGTAAGAGTATTGTAGATCAAGTAAGGGAAGATATGCAAAAGAGTTTTGAGAGATTAGAAAAGAAATTAGATCAAGAAAGTGAAGCTATAAAAAAGGATCATAGGGAATTGAGTGAAGATATTATTAAGAGTGTAGAACAAAAAGTAGATCAGAGTTTTGAGGAATTGAGAGAAGATATAAAAAAGGATCATAGGAAATCAATTGAAAATATTGGTAGGAGTAATGAGGTATTAGAGCTAAAAGTAGATCAAAGCAGTGAAGAAATTGAAAAGAAAGTTACGAAGCTAGGTAGTAGTATGCCAGAAATAAGAGATGAAAATGAGGAAGTAATAGTAAGTGAAATATGTGAAGTTTCAAAGAAAATTTTAGACATGAACAGGGAAATAGATAACAAAGAAAGTGAGGTTAATACTAAAAGTGAGGTTAATGTAGAAGGCGCAGAGTTAGGAAGTCAAATGAGTAATATTTCAAGTGAGCCAAGAGAGATAAATGAGGTTAGGAATGTAGATGTGAATAAGGCGCAAGTTAATTTCAGAGGGGAAATATCAGAAATACAGAAGGAGTCAATAACGCAAAGAAAGAAATTGTACCAAGATGTTCAAAATGAAAACTCCAGTCCAGTACAGTTTAGTACAGATTTGTCAGAGCATTCTCAAGTTAAAAAGATAGTAGAAGAATTGAAAATGAAAGTTGTTAAAAGATGTATTGTTCAAGAAACTGTAGATTGTTTTCAAATGGTATCATGTGATGAAATTTCATATGAATACAAGAGGTTATTCATTAACAAAAATTTGAAGGTTAGGTTACGGCTACGAGTAATGTTTAGCCACACACAATTTGATCCAGGAGGGTAAATAGCAATGAGATGTAAAGTAAATGCTGGATAGTTGAAGACGACTTGCATAGAAATGTATTGGAACGTAAGAGGGTTAACTATTTATATATATATCATTTGAAAAGAGAAATAAATTATAAAATAAAAAAAAAAAAAAAAAAAATCTGATGTGTTACACTCACATGACTTTCTCTACTCTTGTACAATCTAATTTTACAAACGCTTATTCTCCATATGGTTCATGTTAATCGAGATATCGAGATGTCAATCTTATTGGTAATTTTCTTGTAGATGCAAGGGAAATATGGTAGCTTTTAAGCGATAGTCAAATATTTTAACGCTGGTTGCTATGTGGCGCATTCCATTCTCTTTGCATGTCCAGGACATAAAAAAATGAATAACGAATTTGAGAAAAAGTATAAGTATTGCAAAATTTAAGGAAATAACAAGCAATATCTCGAAAACGGTTCACTCAACAAAAGAAATGTATATGACATAAGTTGTGTATTTTAACGCGATCTATATTTTTTGTGTAGTAAAATTTTGTCTATCTCTTATAGTTTACCAGTTATGCAAAAGTCGTTCACAATGAAGAATACTTTTGGAGACATTCCCAGAAAATTCGAGATATACATTTCATTTCTCATGATATTATCTTAAACATATGATATTTTCATCAAAATCGTTAGAGCCATTTTTGAGAAAATTAAAATTTTCGAAAAATGTTCCATGTAAAGGGTAGTCTGGGGTGGGGGGATTTTCTTGAAAACCTTCGTGTCGCATCTCTGGAAGATACTGAACCTAAATACCAAGTTTGGTGTTTATCCGACTGTTCGTTTTTGAGTTATGCTGTTCACACACAGACACACAGACACACACACACACAGACACACACACACACAGACACACACACGGACATGTTTCCAAAAATGCTTTTTTTGGATTCAGGAGGTCTCAAAACATGTATTTCCGGTGAAATCTCGGTATCGAATTTTTGGGTGGAATGCAATACTTCCCCTACTTACTGTACGTAGTAGAGAAAGTAAAAAAGGAGAGAAATGTTTAAAAAATAAATAAATAAATAAATTTTTAGTAACTGTAACAGTATTTGAAAAGAAGAAGGTAATAATTGAAACTTAATATGATATTAAATTAAAAAGTACGTAAATACAATTCCAAGAATTAAAAATTAAGAATACAAAGATTGAAAATTAATATGATATTAAAGTAAAGATACGTAAATGCAATTCCAAGAGTATTGTTTAAAATAAAATTCAAAATAACAAAAATGGTAAAAATAATTCAAAACAAATACTTATGTAGTAAACAGAAAATGTAAAGCATTATCTAGATTTAAGAGATGTAAATATATGTAAAGGGTGAATATTTTGGTAAATATGTATGGTAATTACAAAAAAATTCTTGAATTGATAAATTTTTGGTAACAATATAAGAAAGTAAACCATTTTTTATAACACTAGTTAAATAATTTAGGGTAAAGTATTTGCTATAAAAAAAAATTTATTGTAACGACAGATTAATATCAAAACAAATTAAACCTGAGCCAGTAAGTAGTGGCGAGATAAAACATATGTCGTGTGTTAAACGCGTGTGAAGTGTTAAGTGAAAGTGAATAGCGTGTGTTACAAGATTTAGGAGACTAAAAACAAAATTATAAAATTTCCAAGCAGGTTATAAATGTTTATAATTATGTTTCTAGTGGGGCATATGAGACGGTAATTTGTATCACAAATTACGTTAATATAAATAATTATTTTATTATGAATATGTATTTTTATGTAACATTGATTTCAGAGGTTTAATAATTGTAACTATTATTGGTAAATAATAATATATGGCTCTACTGAAACTGTCAACAATAACGCAATAATGCAATGAAGGGTTTGAGTTGTTTATCGTTACCGGGAACCAGGAAGTTACGTAATGTTTTGCGCCTTTTCGGTAAAAGCTTCCAGAACATTCTATAAAAGTAATATGTATTAGTGGTTTTCATTGGATAGTAAAATAGACGCTAATGTTGGCGCGTTTTATTAGCCAATAGCAGTTCATTTATAATCTTTAGGTGTATCTTGAGGTAAGCCTATAAATAGTGTAGATTCAAAGAGAGCGTCCCCCCAGTTCGGCAAGATTCTCAAAACATTACACATCGTCCCCCAGTGTTCAACAAGATTCTCAACACGTAACACGTCAGCTCCCAGTTCAACAAGATTCTCATGTCGGTCTCTAAATTCATAAAGTTACGCGCAGCAGAAGTACGAGAAATCTTATAAAGGATTATACAGTTAAATATATAAAGTTGAAGTACGTGAGTTAAAAGTGAGAAGTTATTACAAACAGTTTCAGTATGGCGAGTATCCAAATTAATTTGTGAAAGTGTTCGTGAACGTGTTCTGCAATAAAGATTATAAAACCAGTTTCTTCATCAGTATCATTTATAGACAAAAGATTCCTTTCCGCTTCACAACCTGCAAGAGTTAAATGTCTACCTAAATAGCTAGCCGGAAGATAATATACATAACCTTAAAATCTTTCATAAACTAATTGATACAAATTGCTACACCAGATGGAGTTAAACGGACAAGACCAACGAATGACGTCACACAAGATGGCTACACACGCGTGATGTAAACAACATTTACGTGAGAAACATTATCCACAACGTGGTGCTACAAATACACAAATACAAAACTAATTAATACCGCATCATGGTATTTTGCTTAAAGTGTTTTCCTACAAAAACTAAAAAACAGTTTGTTCAATACACAATTTTTGTTAAGCTAATGAGCTCTTCAATTTTCATTTCATCCTCGGACACATTTGGGAATGGTGAAACTACATAAATAAAACTAACGTATCACCAATTTTAAGCTGTATGTTCTCTACCTTTTTTCCTAACTCTAAAGAATTCCTAATGTTTGATGATACAAATTTTGACAATTCTTGAAATTTGTTAGTAAGCCATTTTGCCAGGTTATAGGTTGGGACTCCAATACATGATATGATTGATCTGATTTCTTTTCCATGTTTATGGATTTTTGGTAATCCATACATTTTAGGAGTTATAGGATTATCCAATTTTAATCATAAATTTGAAACATGAAATTGTCACTCACTGACACTAATTAACCATGCACAAAAATTCACTGAACTGAATATCTGAGAAGCATTATTTTTATGGAAAAGTCAAGCAGGTTTAATGAACTTTGAGATCCCAATGGACCAGAATCTCATCACAAAAATTCTTACAACCACTGACAGAAGGACAAGTAGTGAGCCATTATCAACAGGGGCATGCTATCCAGTCAGCTGACGATGAGGAAGACATTCATCAAAATTAGTTCTGAGGTAAACACCTAATTTAGAGAAATTTGTACATAAGCTGTCGAATATCTAAAAGCTCTATGATACATAGTTTATTTGTCAGCTCCATGAAAATCATATATGCATGCACATACCTTTTTTACTTTCTCTACTACGTATAGTAAGTAGGGGAAGTATTGTATTCCACCCAAAATTTCGATACCGAGATTTCACCGGAAATACATGTTTTGAGACCCCCTGAATCCAAAAAACGCATTTTTGGAAACATGTCCGTGTGTGTGTGTGTCTGTGTGTCTGTGAACAGCATAACTCAGAAACGAACAGTCGGATAAACACCAAACTTGGTATTTGGGTTCAGTATCTTTCAAGGATGGGACACGAAGTTTTTCAAGAAAATCCCCCCACCCCAGAGTACCCTTTACATGGAAGATTTTTCGAAAATTTTAATTTTCTCAAAAATGGCTCTAACGACTTTGATTAAAATATCATATGTTTAAGATATTTTTATGACAAATAAAATGTATATCTTGAATTTTCTGGGAATGTCTCCAAAAGTATTCTTTATTGTGAACGACTTTTGCATAACTGGTAAACCATAAGAGATAGACAAAATTGTACTACACAAAAAATGTAGATCGCGTTAAAATACACAATTTATGTCATATACATTTTTTTTGTTGAGTGAACCATTTTCGAGATATTGCTTGTTATTCCCTTAAATTTTTCAATACTTATTTTCTCAAATGGGAATTCGTTATTCATTTTTTTTGTCTTGGATATGCAAAGAGTTATAATCTGTGGCAAAGGGAATGGTGCTGCACCTAGCAACCAGCTATTAAGAGATATGTATGTGCTTAAAGGCTACTGTTTTTCTATATTGCCCTTGTAAATATATTTTCCCCTACATCTACAAGAAAATTAGCAATAAGATAGAGTCTGCAAATGTTTATCTCGATTAACATGAACTAGATGGAGAATAAGCGTTTGTAAAAATACTTTGTACAAGAGTAGAGAAAGTCATGTGAGTGTAACACATCAGATTTTTCTTAAACTGTTATACTTTATTTTCTGGTGTCAGGTGGCCTCAAAACATGTTTTTTCAGCTGAAATCATGGTATCCAATTTTACTCAAAAACGTTTCCTCTGTTTTAGGGGAGCGTAGAGAAACCAAAAATAAATGGCAATTAAAACAAATACAGGGAACAAAAGATAGATCATTAATTTTTGATCATCACTTTCATGGAACAAACAGTTTTGGATTTTTAAGAAATAGTAGTAAACAATGATATTGCGAAACATAAAATGCTAATACTTAAAAACAAATGCATTGGTAATAATTTAAAATACAGTATAACCTCAGTTATAGAATTTCAAAGGAAAATGGTTAAAATAATATATAAATGAGAAAATGCAAAAGTGAATTTTCTAATGGAACAACTAAATATTTTATTACTCAAACTAATTGTGTTTTCTTTTATATAAGAAAACAATAAATTAAACACTCACATAATCATATGCATGCCGGTACTGTAATTCATAATTAAAAAAGATCAAAATACTGGTGCTTTAAACTGATTTAAACAAATCATCAATTTCTCTTTGCTTCTTAGATTTTTACACACATAACTAGTCTATTATAATATGCAATAACACAGAAACACTGAATGTCATCATTTAGGCCTTGTGATCATAGAAATCATTGTAATTTCTAGGGCTTGTATTGCATCAACCATACTGGGAACACTTTCATTATACAGGCCTACTTATTCATAACAGCTACTATTAGTATCACCTGGGAGGAATGTCCTTGCCTGATCATTTTGTTAACACATGCGCAGCAATAATGCCGAAAATATTGATGCCTCGCCCAACATGCCTACTGTTTTGTGCTGCGATGGCAAGGATACAATAAACAGAAACCATGCATAATATATCTAAACATAGCATAAACATAATGCATAAATGAGTAAGCAAACTAATATATTTTGTACATGGGGTTCAGAAAAATGTGGTGTATTAATAAGAAAACATCATCAAAAAACGTATAATTGAGCTAAATATTATGAACAAAGTTCAGTGCCTAAAAATTTTAATATATGTCTGGGAAAAATACAAAAGGAATAAGATATAAGTGAGGTTCAACTGTACCTAAAATATCTTTACAGTAACCTAAAAGAGACATTTACAAAAGAATTCCTTTTGGCTTACATCTGGTAGGTTATTCATGTAACCAGTTTCATCATGGTCACCATCAAAACCACGATCGCTATAACCATTATGAGATTTATTGCGCCTTCGTTTGCGTCTCTGTACTCTTGGACTTCCACAGCCTTCTTCCCTTTCAGTATCAGATGTATCACTTGCTGCATTCTGAGAAGAGCCACTACTTTTACCAGATTCTCCAGACTCCACTGTTAATGCCAGCTCTGAAAAAATGTATACAGAAAAGGGTAGTTTTTCAGTTTTATTTAAGTACTAAGGTAATACATTATTCCTGAAGGACCACTGCTTTGACCCTGGCCATTATACCTAAACAGTAGCCAAATCATTATTGGATACACCATTTCATATATATGCACTGAAGTTACTACTTACTTTAAACACTAACTCTATAGCATGTTGTATTTCTAACCAACAAAAACCATTTCTTTTGAACTTAATATAAAAACTATCTGTCTCTCCTTAATTTGCTGTTTTATTATCATACACATCCACATTTTCTATTTTACCCACTTTCCAATTCTTTTCTCCAATTCTCTGATTTTTCTTCTCTCTCTCTCTCTCTCTCTCTCTCTCTCTCTCTCTCTCTCTCTCTCTCTCAAGCATGCTGGCACGCACACATGCGCACACACACACAATATCTACATCCTTTATTGACCTAAACATAAGACAAAATCCCTATTCAATTTTTACCTTCCTAAAACCTATAATTCTGAAACAGATTATACTTCTCTGTCCATTATTACAAACATCCTAGAATTCTCTCCTAGTAATCAGTCTTTGGAACTTCCAGAGAGATCCTCTTGCTAAATAATGTCCATGGATTATATTCAGAGCTTTCAGTTTACCTCGCATAAGGCTCCAAAATCCATTTATCACAATTATTCTATTCATCCATATGTACCCCATATCATTTTTGATAAGCTGTTCTTGTATCTGAAAGATCCAGCTTGATGCCTTCAAAGGCTGTTCCTGGTAATCTAAAAAGATTTGCAAAATGTGATCTGCTAAGAGCTTATGTAATCTATACCAGTATTTTAAAATTCTCTATCATCAATCTCCTGGAATTTACATTTCCTAATGCTAACAATACAGCTACATTTGCTATATTTAATGACACACTCAATATTCCCTTGAAATATTTGCACTATTCTGACCATCTTTTCCGAACCTCCGTCAATTCCCAACATTTTTAAAACATCTTGATTTAATTAATTTGAATATATCCTTTCAAAAATCATTTTACCAATGGAGCACAATAAAACCAAAGCTTTTATCATGCATTATGTAAAGGAACAATTGCTTAATTGGAGTACATTTCTATATGAAAACAGTTTTAAATTCAGGGATCTGATGTTAAAATACCCCTTATGAAATTATGACTTTGTCTTAAGTTTTAATTTCTGTTCTATTTGACTTTGTACACCATGAATTATTGCTGTAAAAGCTAATTCATAAATACCTTTCAATTCTCACAAATTGTAACAATGGAATAATGTTGGACATGTCTTAAAGTATTTATCTGCTTGAACTAGTTATAATGTTTTAATTTTAAATATGCAGCTCAAGAAAACATCTTCCCTCCTATACCACATTTTATTTTACCCTTTCTGATTGTTTTTTGCACAACATAGATGTGCTGCAGGAATTAATGTTGAGGTTTGAGGATGGAAAACTGTAACTTAAGTCAATAACTGTAAATCAACAATTACAAACACATATGGGCCATTCCTTTCAAACTATCCAAAATATAAGTACATATATTCAACCTTGCATTTTTTAAACAAAATAAAACTTTTTGCATTTGGAGATAAGCCTGATACATTGCTTTATGCAAATTCTTACAATTCAGAACATCATAGTTTTGCAATGAAAATTGTTAAAATTCATCAATCTACTTAAAATTTCTAAATTCAAGCTGTTTTAGCTCTGAAACCTTTAAATCTAATTATTTAAACCAAACTTTATTTTGATTCCCTAAACTTTAATTTCATACTGATAAGTAAACATATTCTTCTTGCTTAGACATGGTCATCTTTTTGAGTGTAGGCGGTATTGGATTACGATAAATAATTGTTTCTATTTTTACATGTGTACGTGGTATTAGATCAAGAAAAATAATTTTATTATACATGGTAAGATTCCATAATTGAAACACAATCAAGCAAATATTTTACTGCATTGGTGACTGATAATGATTCGTCTAAAATAATTAAAGAAGTAAATTTCTTTATGTGCAGGAGATAGTAAAACATGTGCTCATGGTTACTCTCACACATTTGTTTTGAACTGAAGGTCAAGCAAGCTTTTGTGCAGGGTTAAACAATAAGAACGCTTACTAAGCAGTCTGTGGTGCTATTTCCTCAGATTCATATTGCTAGAAGTAGATGCATAACATAATATTGATAAAATACTTTGAACAGAATTAACTTAAATTTTGCTATTCCTGCATATAGTCATCTCAAATCTGCTCCTTTTTGCCATGTTCTCTAACTGTAACAAAATCTTTCTCCTGGCACAGTTCTACTATATTCTTCCGATTCATAGAAATATTTACCTATTTGTTTCCTCTGGAAGCCCATGACCTATCTTTCTGTTCACAGCAAACATAATTACACCTTTCCTATTCACTTCTGTTGCTATGTGAATCATATGCCTAGTGGCTGCACCTTTTTAATGGACTGTGACAAGGGAAAAATGGTGAGGAAGTGACTTTCATTCCGCTGTCCTGTGCCAACTCGCATGCCTATTATTTTAAGGTTTCCTAACATTTATTGTCTGTTTCATACATAGGTTCACTCATATCAGCCCGATGTGCCTGATGAAAAAATCTTTTCTTTTAAAGCCTTCTCTCTGGTTTTCACTTTACTTTTGGGGTATTTTATTTCAATTAATTTATTTTTCTTTATTGGACTCAAACTAATCACAATATGCATTTCATTTAAGGCAGTTGTGTAGAAACTAGCCTCATTGGATTTATTGGATTGTACTTCACTACTAATCTGTATCACTAAAATTTTCTGCTTGAACACCAGAAATTACTGGTTACACATTTTCTTCTAATGACCTTGTCTGCTCTACCATATGCTTTTTCTTCAATTTAATTCTGCGTGAGACAAGTACATGAACTGTACTTTGATATCATTCTGGAACATCATAATTATCTGCCCTAGAATGAGGTATTTTATGGAGTGCTTTGGCACTAACATTTTTGTGAACTGGAAGTTGAAGGGGGTTAAGGCAACAGTGTCCCATGTAAGATTTGCATTACATTTTAGGCAACCTATGAAAGAAGAAGTACCATAATGCAGAAAATGTGTATGCATATTATGACATACCTTAACTTGATTAAAGCTTCTTTCAATTTTAATTTTCTTACCTGAAGAAAGACTCACAAAGCTATCCCAACACTAACAAAAATATAATTAATAACCACTTGTGCTTAACTCATAACACTTTAATTAACATTGATAACACATGGAAAGACTGAAGAGCACAGAGATAAACATGAAATGCAAGTTTATACTGCCACATTGTTGATTAGAGTACCTTCCTTGCATCACACATATTGTGCTGCTGCAGAATGCCTCTCGAACATTGTACATAAACCACCTAAATCACGCGTTTATTCACTTTTTGTGTTATAACTAATACCCTAACATTACCACTTTACCAACATTGCTAAAAATTAAACTAAATTGAGTTTTATTTATGGACGCTCTTTAACCACTATGATCCCTAGCATCCCACTCTATATTGGGCATGAAAGACCAGAAATTTTGCTCAGAGGCCTCTTTATCAGGCTTAAGGTTCTTTTATGCGCCACAAATCTATGATACAGGACAACCAGTTTACTTCCCTTCTGAAGGAAGGCATGCTAGGATTTTTATGCGCGAAAAAAATTCATCGTCCTCTGCCAGGTTTGAATCCGCAACCGATAATACTGATAGTATAGATGATAAAATATATTGTCCATAAATTGGATCCTATAATTATTGGGAACTAGAGGCTAGCATGGTACCCTATACACGAGGACGACACCAACATTGTCTTCTTCTTAACGGCACTATAAATTATTCCCAATCTAATATTTTAGTTTTATAAAAATAATTATTATATGCTGTAATGAAATATGGACTTTCATCTACAAAATGAGATTTGGTACAATATTCTGAAATAAAGGGTTCTGGAGCTATGCATGCTTAAAATGGACAAAATAAATTAACACAATAAATTTATTGTTCAATACTGTGACAACCGTTGGGTTTTAGATGCTAATATCTGACAAATATCCTTTCCTTAACACCCCATATTATTAGGAAAAATTAAAGGAAAACAAAATATGCTAAGTTTTTTGCCATTCAGTTTCACATAGAATGTCCTATAAACATTCATGCGCTTAGTATATGAGTTAGTTTCAATTTATTGCTCTTCTTAAATTAGCCAATTATTGTCTTTTATTTAAATTTTTGATACTTAGTTGCTTAATTGCACTATACACAGTGAAAATGTTAGTTTTACTCTCCAATTTTTGTTTGCATATTTTAAGTAAATATATTTAAAATCCTGCCAGAAATTTAATAGAATAGAAACATCTGCAATTTTTCACTCCCTGATTTTATGTTCTACTCAACTTTACACTGGAATGTTTGTGTTCTATCATGGTCTAGTACAACACTTGCAAAGGTCCATATGATATCACTCTCTCTCCCTCCCTCTCTCTTTCTCTTCCCCCCCTCCAGCATGATTGCAGAGGTTTAAATGAAAGAGGAGTTTTATTTGTCCACCTTTCATACAAGATTTGAGTTGAACAATATTACTATCACCAATGAACTTAGTATGTTACAGATTGTAAGTATACTTGTGTTTAGCAGTTTACTAATTTTGAGGAGATAAGGCATCCCCATACTCTGAAGTAGATGAAAACATCAATTTGGACTTCAAATCCAACATCTAACAATTTTGTAAAACTAGGAAACCCTAAGAGATGGCCCAAACTTATTTCAGGAAGAATTTAGAGTTCATTTAAGTATGCAATTTATGTTAACAATTCTAAAATATAAGTAAAATAATTAAATAGGTCACTTTGTTCTTCACTCAAAGATTAAAAAGATGCTGCATTATAGGAGCCCATTTGATAGAGGCAACCTGTAGTTACATTAAATATGAGCTTGTTTCCAAACAACCACTTTATTAATAATAAGTTAAGGAGCAAACACTACAATATGTGGAATAGGAATCTACAAAATATCATTGAATGTAGAAAAGCATAAAATGGCGAGACTGAGGAGTCCATTAAAAAAGTGGCTGAGTGAACACCAATGACAATGCAAAATAAAATTTATTCGTATGTGGGTTGTAAATAAAGTAGTGGCAACATATACAGGAAATATTTTTTAATGACCTTACAAGTACAACTGCATTACATTCCTTCAATATAATCACCAGCAAAGTTTAGTACCTTTTGCAAAGGTTGGGAAGCCATAGGATACCGTTGGCAAAGTGTTGGTTGTTGATGACAGCAATGGAGCACCCTACTGCTTGAAGCACAGTTGCCACATCAGGAAATCGGATGCCTCAAAAGGGTTCTTTTGATGCAGATGGTGCTTACGTAATATGTTTTTACGTAAATTATTAGAACTTGAAGATCTTATGTTGTGTTGCTTTTGTTTTATTTGGTTACATAATTTTAACTGCCCCACGTATGGGAGCCAATTTGCGATATACTTGCAAATGTTTGTTTACATCAGTGTTGGAGCCATCTTGTGACGTCATTCATTTGTTTGGTTTGTAGCTCCATCTGGCGTTAGCAATTTGCGGTTCTTAGTATCAGTTTTTGAAATAATTCATTTCAAATGTCCTCCGGCTAGCTATTATCTTATCTTGGGTCGAACATGTGTCTCAATACAGGTCGTGAAACGGAAAGGAATCTTTTATCCAAAAATTACACTGATGAAGAAATTTGTTTTATAATTTTTTATTTTCGAACACGTTCACTATCACTTTTACATATTGATCTAGATACTCGCCAAACTGAAACTGTTATAATACTTCTTACTGATCACTTTTAATCAACGTACTTCAACCTTTTGTATAATTAACTTTACCATATTTTAGATCTTTCATAATTTTGCTGCGCGTAACTTGACGAACTGACTGACTGAAGACGACGTGTAGTATATGAATGCTTTCGGCGAACTGAAGGACTGACTGACTTTACCTCTAACTTGACTTATTTATACTCCTTCGTCCAGATACGCCTAAAGATTATAAATGAATTACTATTGGCTAATAAATCGCGCCAACATTAGCGTCTATTTTAATATCCAATGAAAACCACGAATACATATGCTTTTAGGGAAACATTCCAGAAGGTTCTCAACGGAAAAAACGCGCGAACATTACGTAACTTCCTCGTTTCCAATAATGATAAACAGCTCGCCCCCCTCGCTGCATTATTGCGCGCTATTATTGACAGTTTCAGTAAGGCCCTTTAAACTTACTTCCCAATAATATTTACAATTAATAAACATCTGAAATCAATGTCACATAAAAATGCTTATTCATATTACAATCATTATTTACATTTAAGTAATTTGTGATACAAATTACTGCATCACTTTCAACTTAGGAAAGAAGTGAAAGTCACAAAGATTCATGTAGGCGAGTATAGAAGGTGTTTCAAGAACTCCCAATGCTGTCACAATATATTGGTTACATTGTGTGCAACATAACGGGTGACACGAATAGGGAAACTGACTTGCAATAAACAAGGACGTTTGTGCCACATAGCTGGATGCAGATGGTACTGTATTGACAGCTTCTCCTTGAGGCACAGCATATGTAAGAATGACAACCTGACAGTCATATGCCACAATTAGCATAACCTTCACCTGGCTGGGTTCCTGTCAAAAATTTATGTGGATGTGACAAACTTTGGTGATGCCATTCATTTGACTGACACTTTAATTCATAGGCTCATGCCTATGTCTCATCAATGGCAACAATACACTGCAGAAATATGACAATGTCATTAAGATATCAGTCGAGGTGGATACCAGCAAGTGCATACTGGTTCTTTTCTGTACATCAGTGAGTCGATGTGGAACCCAGTGGAGTGCAATTCTCCTCAGGCTAAGACATTTATTGAGTATGTGCCACACCATTTGATGACTGAGACCAACTTTTATGGATAATTCCCGCACAGTCCATCCATGGTCTATGGAAAGGAGACCACTCAATTTGATATTAAGGAATGTATGACCGACCTATAAGATGCAAACCTGCAGTCTCATTCCGATCCATATGAAGTATCTACATGGTAATGTTCTAGCCACAGGCTTTACATAATTCTTAATGGCATCCAGATGCATTTTTGCCACAAGCAACCTCAACCTCAATTTTAATCCAGGACTACTGATCACTATTTGTAAACATGATTTAGATTGGTAGAAATGACACTATCCACTTCAATGTCACACAGCAATTACCCCTTCTAACTGGATTGTTTTATGCACTCTACACATCGAAAACAGCACCACCTCACTGCTCTCATATCCTGTTTGCACATGCTCAATCCTCTGCAACCTTCTAGACTAAGTTGCCAATACTTTATTTATAACCCTTGTATTAGGTGCTGGCAAGGACTACAGCGTACTTTATTTTAATCATGAGAGAAATAACAGAAATAGAACAGTATCAGAATAACCTGGACAAAAACAGCGAGTTTGGTTTAAGTAAAACTAAACTAGTTCTAGTAAATGAGAGCATGCCAGATCTGTGACCTTCTGGACTAAGTTGTCACTACTTTATTTACAACCCTCATATAAGGCAGGACTACAGTGTACTTATATTAATCATGAAAAAAAAAAAAAAATTACAACAGCATCAAAATGACCTGGACAAACACAGTGGGTAAAAACTACACTAGTTCTAGTAAATAAGGAGCATTCCAGAATGTACTCTTCTCCCTCCTAAACCCTCTCTAAAAGCTGTACCATGTGAAAGTGAGCAGCATGAAAATCAATAAATAGTTGGATGACTCTAGAAAAACCAATAAAGTAAGCTGCAGGAGCTACTGAAAGATTTGATTACGACAGGGTCATTCCATGCCAAATCAAGAAAAATATGATTTTACAATTTTCAACATCACCTGATTCCAATGCAATTATGCAGAAACTAAGGAAATATCAATTTTCATACCAAAATTCACAATAGTTTCAGTCACAGATTTTTTTTTTTTTTAAATTGAAGAAAACAAATTTGACAAGCAACAGTTAATTAAAAGTTGTATAACTCCGGCCAGTCTTATTATTAAAAATTGAAAGAGAGCTCATTTTAAAACTAATGAATCATACGTCCTACTGGTGTATTAACAAATGTATAAAAAGTACTTTCTGAGTTTTCCGATCGTTCTTTTTTTCTTAATTTTTAACTTTTGATGCATTGTGACAATAATTACGAAAACTTGTCATCATACTTGTACACATATTACTTTTTAACTGCAATAAATTTCAGTCTGGGGTTGCATATAGATTTTGAGTTATAGATAAAAGCATCCCTGAAAATATTTGCAGCACTCACCTATGCAGCGCATACATAAGACAGTTTCTTGTCAGCAGACACATTCTGATATCACATGGCAGAAGTCCTAGAGAAGGGACGAGTAACTCAGACTCAGAAAAATGAACTCACATTGTTGTGTCAATGATGCAGTAATTAAAATGGAATCACGTTTTAGGGTAAATGTTTGTTGCAATCCTTTGAAGAAAACAGGACATACTAATTACAGGAAAAATTTAAAAGGTATTCTCCTGTGGATGAATAGCGTACTTCTCTGAATTTAAAAGAAGAACAAAATATGTGTGATATGTTTCACAAACAAATAAAAATGCACGTAGATGAACTTGAAACTGCACAAGATGTTGTAGAGACTAAACCTGGTGATGATGAATATGTCCCTCTAGTGCAAATCAAGTCCAATAAATACCAGTGTTGTTGATCTAGGCTGAGTAAGACATAATGTACCTGGGCAGATTGATAAGTCCATGATTTTGACGAAAGATAGTATTCTAATCACAGGTTTCTTGCTTGCACCCAAGTCTTGCATCTATTCTGGGTATAATCGCAGAAATCCGTTGTCATTTGTTCCTTAGAACATTGTTGAGAGCGTCTAAAATAAGCAATGTGTGTTGCTTCATAGAAAATGGAGAAAAGTGAATTTCATGTTCTGATCAAGCACTACGTTTTGCGTGGTAAGACGTGAAGGAAATGGAAGAAAAGCTGAAGTAGTATTATGGGGACTCTGCTTCATCACATGGCATGGTTCACAGAATTTCAATGTGGCTATTCGAGCACAAGAGATCCTGTGCACACAGCGACTGTTTGAGGTCACAACAGAAGAAATGGTGAACAAAGTTCACGATATTGTGTTGGAAAACCGTCAAGTGAAAATCTGTGAGATAGCCAAGACCATAAACATTTCAAGTGAATGGATCTATAACTTTCTGTACGAGTTTTTGGGTATGAGAAAGCTGTCAGCAAGGTGGGAGCCATGACTGCTCACAGTTGAGCAGCGGAATTGCGGAATTGTTTGACCATTTCACAGGGATGCTTGAACATGTTCCAGTGCAAACGAAATGAGTTTTTGCGACATTATATTACAGTTGATGAAACTTGGATCCATTACTATTAACCTGAAACCAAACAACAATCAATGGATTTTCTTCGGTGAACCTGCTCCAAAGAAAGTGAAAACCATTCCATCGGCAGGAAAAATCATGGCAGCTATCTTTTGGGATTCACAAGGGGTGATAGACATCCACTACCTGGAAAAGAGTAAAATGATCACAGGTTCATATTATGCCACAATGCTGGATTAGTTTCACAAGGAATTGTTAAAGAAACGACCCCATTTGGCAAAGAAAAAAGTTGTCTTTCTCCAGGATAATGCACCCGCACACAAGTCAGTCATTGTGAACACAAAAATTGTGGAATTGGGCTACGAACTGCTACCTCACCCACCATATTCTCCAGATTTGGCTCCGAGCGGCTTCTTCCTCTTCGCAAACCTGAAAACTTGGCTCAATGGAAGAAATTTGCGTCCAGTGAACACATCATGGCAGAAACAACCCCAAATTTTGCAGACTTCAAAAAAAATCATATTTTTTTGGAAGGTTTAAAAAAAATTGGAGACACATTGCGCAACATGTATTGAATTGAAAGGAGACCATGTTGGGAAATAAAATTGATTTCTTGGCAAAAATTTTTATTTTCTTTAAAAATTCACTGACATATCAATCCACCCTCGTATATTGTCATTCAATTCTAAGTAACGCATTTTATTTTACATGCAAATATTCAAAATTATATATATATATATTGTTTTCAGATGAAAATGAACTTTTTTTCAAAATACCTTATAATCATTTGAAACAGTCACATCTTAAGAATTTATCAACAAAACTTTGTCAATTTATCTTAAGGTGTAGCTGAGATGTGTCATTTTTAGTTAAGTGAAGCATTTATAAAAATATCTATTTTTGTTAATATTTGACATGCACTGAAAAAAACTAAACTTGGTAGAAATGTAAAATTTGGTATTTTTACTTAACTAATCAAGGGCTAACCACTCATAAATTTTCAAAAAAATCTTGAGTTAGTAGGGATGAGGGTCTTGATGACTTGGCATGCAACGACCTAATTTTATACTATAACCATGAAACAACCTAGAAGATAACAATTTTAATAAGATTGAAATTTACCATCAAAATAAACTAAAATCTATCACAAGTTTTTAGTTAATCACCAGCTGTTAGCAGACAACTAACAACCAGGCTTTGGATATGCTGATCTCAATAATTTGCTTGCCCATTTATCTGCTGTTCTATAGTTGCAATCCACTCAGTAGTTGCAAAAACAAGAAAATACATGTCTTTAAATGTGTATTTCCTGCTCTGATGAGAAGACTTGGTTCACAGCTCACTAGTGTTCCTGGTGAGGAGATTGTTGTTGAGGTGCAGCAAATGTGTAGAGTGTAACGGTATTTATATTATTTATTTAATTTGTTGAGCCCCACGTTGTGGAGCCAATTTGTGATGGTTTAATGTTTATTTATTTAACATTATTGTAGCCCCACGTTGTGGTCACCAATTTGTAACGGTATTACTTACAAATGTTTTTACTTGTGATGTTTGTGTATGTGTGTTTACTTCCCGCGTTGTTTACTTCATGTGAAGCCATCTTGTGACGTCATTCATTTGTTCGGTTTGTAGCTCCATCTGGTGTTAGCAATTTGCAGCAGTGTTAGTGTTCGTTTGAAAGAACACTATTGTTATCTTAATTAATTTTGGTTTACTGTCCTCCGGCTAGCTATTATTTCTCGGTCGAACATGTTTCTTGATCAGGGTGTGTAAACGGAAAGGAATCTTTTATCCAAATATAACACTGATGAAGAAATTTGTTTTACACATTTATTGTCGAACACGTTAACTATCACATTTATACATTGATCTTAACACTCGCCAAACTGAAACTGTTATAATAACTTCTTACTGATCACTCTTAATTTGCGTACTTCAACCTTTTGTATAATTAACCTTACAACACTTTAGATTATTCATAATTCTGCTGTGCGTAACTTGTGAATCAATACCCGACGTTTGCCGTACAAATACTTTCGACGAACTGACTGACTGAAGACGACGTGTAGTGTACACAGATTTTTGATGAACTGGACGACTGAAGGCGACGTGTAATGTATTGAGATTTTCGATGAACTGCCCGCGATCTACCTCTGACTTGGCTTTTTATACACCCACTCCCCGATATGCCTAAAGATTATAACTGAGTTACTATTGGCTAATAAAACGCGCCAACATTAGAGTCTATTTTAATATCCAATGAAAATTATGAATACATATGCTCTAGGGAAATATTCCAGAAGGTTCTCAACGGAAAAAACGCGCCAACATTACGTAACTTCCTCGTTTCCAATAATGATAAACAGCTCACCCCCCCTCTGCATTATTGCACGCTATTATTGTCAGTTTCAGTAAGGCAATATAAACTTACTTCCCAACAATAATTACAATAAACAAATGTCTCAAATCAATGTCACATAAAAATGCATATTCATATTACAATCATTATTTACATTTAAGTAATTTGTGATACAAATTACTGCATCATATGCCCCACTAGAAACATAATTATAAATATTAACAACTTGTTTGGAAATTTTATAATTGGGTTTTTAGTCTCCTAAATCTTGGAACACACGCTATCACTTTCACTTAACACTTCACACGCATTTAACACACAACATATGTTTTTTTTTTTTTTTTTTTTATCTCGCCACTACTTACTGGCTCTGGTTTAATGTGTTTTGACATTAATCTGACATTACAATTTTTTTTTTATAGCAAATACTGTACCCTGAAGTATTTAATTACTGTTACAAAAAATGGTTTGCTTTCTTATATTGTTAACAAAAATTTATCAATTCAAGAATTTTTTTTTTATTATTAAACATATTGACCAAAAATATTCACCCTCTACACAAATATATTTACATCTCTTAAATCTAGGCACTGTTTCACATGTTCTGTTTGCTACACAAGTATTTGTTTTAATTATTTTTACCCAATTTTTGTTATTTTGTACTTTATCTTAACAATACTCTTGGAATAGTATTTACGTACTTTTACTTTAATATCATATTAAGTTTCAATCTTTACGTTCTTAATCTCAAATACTATTACAGTTACTAAAAATTTAATTTTTTTTTTTAAATAAACATTTCTCTTTTTTTTTATAATTTATTTCTCTTTTCAAATGACATATATATTTATTTAACCCTCTTACGTTCCAATACATTTCTCTGCAAGTCATCTTTAACTATCCAGCATTTACTTTACATCACATTGCTATTTACCCTCCTGGATCAAATTGTGTGTGGCTAAACATTACTCGTAGCCGTATCCTAACCTTCAAATTTTTGTTCATGAATAACCTCTTGTATTCATATGAAATTTCATCCCATGATAACATTTGAAAACAATCTACAGTTTCTTGAACAACACATCTTTTAAGAACTGTCATTTTCAACTCTTCTGCTATCTCTTTAATTTGAAAGTACTCTGACAAATCTGTACTAAATTGTACTGGACTGGAGTTTTCATTCTGAACAGCTTGGTGTTTGTTGATTTCAGAAGTTAGCTTTTGATTATTTATAGGCAAAACTTTAACTTCTTCGTACAATTTATTTCTTTGTGTTACTGACTCCTGAATTTCAGATATCTCACCTCTGAAATTAACTTGCACCTGAATTAAATCTGCATTCGTAACCTCTTTCATCTCTCTTATCTCACTTGAAATGTTACTCATTCTACTACCTGACTCTGTATATTCTTCATCAACATGTTCACTTTTAGTATTAACCTCACTTTTTTGGTTAGATATTTCCCTGCTCATGTCTACCATTTTCTTTGAAACTTCTCCTATCTCACTTGCTATTATTTCCTTTTCATCACTCATTTTTGGCATAGAACTATCTAGCTTCATAACTTTCTTTTCAACTTCTTCCCTGCTTTGATCTACCTTTTGCTCTAATATCTCATTACTCCTACCAATATCTTCACTCATTTGATCTAATTTCTTTTCTAATCTCTCAAAATTCTTTTGTATATTCTCATTAGTCTTTTTCATATTCTCATTCAAATTTCTCAGCAATTCCACTATTTCCATCATCGTACCAGCATCAATATTAATATTTCCTGCTATTCTATTCTTACTTTCTGCACTAACATTTCCTCCCTCAAATACTACACTGTTTGAGCTATTTTCTGTAACCTGTATTCAATTACAGCTAACTGTTACATTATCTCCCTCCATAATTATTTCTTCTGTATTATTAGTGGCCATTGTTTTTGTTTTCTAAAAAAAATTACGATACTCTGACCTTTGTGATGCTGTCTGTTGCTGTTACTTTGATGTCCAGCTTCCTGCCCCTCTCTCCTAGGTTATATGTTGCTTCTGCGTTGTATTAATGATGAATCTACGTCGTTTTGGTGTTCTGTTGTTGAATTTCCCTGTTGCCTTGTAATCTCGGAATTACGATGTCCAATCATCCGCGTAGTCTGTCGTCCCCGTAGTTGTTTCTGGAATCTGCATCTTGTAGATCAGTTCACTGCTCCATTCGTTCCACATTCTGGTTAATTCTGCTACTTTCCTGGTCACTCTGCCCCTTTCCTGGTCACTTTGCCCCACGTTCTGGGGGCCAATTTGTAGTAGTATAATTGTTATATTTAACATTATTGTGGCCCCACGTTGTGGTCGCCAATTTGTAACGGTATTACTTACAAATGTTTTTACTTGTGATGTTTGTGTATGTGTGTTTACTTCCCGCGTTGTTTACTTCATGTGAAGCCATCTTGTGACGTCATTCATTTGTTCGGTTTGTAGCTCCATCTGGTGTTAGCAATTTGCAGCAGTGTTAGTGTTCGTTTGAAAGAACACTATTGTTATCTTAATTAATTTTGGTTTACTGTCCTCCGGCTAGCTATTATTTCTCGGTCGAACATGTTTCTTGATCAGGGTGTGTAAACGGAAAGGAATCTTTTATCCAAATATAACACTGATGAAGAAATTTGTTTTACACATTTATTGTCGAACACGTTAACTATCACATTTATACATTGATCTTAACACTCGCCAAACTGAAACTGTTATAATAACTTCTTACTGATCACTCTTAATTTGCGTACTTCAACCTTTTGTATAATTAACCTTACAACACTTTAGATTATTCATAATTCTGCTGTGCGTAACTTGTGAATCGATACCCGACGTTTGCCGTACAAATACTTTCGACGAACTGACTGACTGAAGACGACGTGTAGTGTACACAGATTTTTGATGAACTGGATGACTGAAGGCGACGTGTAATGTATTGAGATTTTCGATGAACTGCCCGCGATCTACCTCTGACTTGGCTTTTTATACACCCACTCCCCGATATGCCTAAAGATTATAACTGAGTTACTATTGGCTAATAAAACGCGCCAATATTAGCGTCTATTTTAATATCCAATGAAAATTATGAATACATATGCTCTAGGGAAATATTCCAGAAGGTTCTCAACGGAAAAAACGCGCCAACATTACGTAACTTCCTCGTTTCCAATAATGATAAACAGCTCACCCCCCCTCTGCATTATTGCACGCTATTATTGTCAGTTTCAGTAAGGCAGCATAAACTTACTTCCCAACAATAATTACAATAAACAAATGTCTCAAATCAATGTCACATAAAAATGCATATTCATATTACAATCATTATTTACATTTAAGTAATTTGTGATACAAATTACTGCATCAAGAGATATAAGAACGGTTGAAACCAAAATTTATAATGACAATTTTTGTTTGGTATGGTTTGAAACTGTGGCACATATATTTATAAATAATAGTATAGAAGTGGTTGACAGTGAAAGATGAAGTCTATAAACCTATGGAACTGACCGTATGGGAGAATAAGGATATCTACATGAATTTTGACATCCCAGCAGAAGACAACCTTAGTAAGTACATCAAACACTCACCAGATGCCCCATAGACATAACAGGCAGACACAGGACAACCAAACACACACCAACCAGTAAGTCAACAGCTGACGATGAGAGCAAAGGACTCTTGAAACACGTCAAGGTACTTTGTATTTTAGTGAATTGTGTAAATGAGCTTTCCCACTCCTCGTTTACTTTCTTGTAGCATGTATAACTTGTCACCATAAATATCTTGCACACTTTATTCACAGTCCAAACTATAAATTTTCATAGAGGTAAAAGAACCATAAATACAATCGTAGTTCTTTCTTTCTCTAGTGCTTACCTATCATAGGTCGTCGTCGTCGTAGTAGTAGTGTACTCTACCCAAAACTTCAGTATTGAGATTTTACTAGAAATAAATACTTTAAGGGCTTCTGAACTCAAAAAAAAAAAAAAAAAAAAATCATTCTTAGGTGTGTAAGTGTATGAACACATCACAAAATTCCCTGCTGCCTCAAACTATCCTTTCCATTGAAACATCCCCCCCCCTTCAAAAATGGCTCTAATAATTTTGATTGAAGTATCATATAATGGACATGCTGACATGAGAAAAAAAAAACACATATCTTAAATTTTCTGTAAAGTCCTCTTCTTTCTGATTCAATTTTGTATAACTAACAAATCATGTGACATACATACAAAACTTACTTCATGAGAAGTTTAAAGATCATTAAAATATACAATTTCTGTAAATAATAGTTTTAAATGTAAAAGCATCATTTGATGGAATATGCTAAAGAGTTTGCAATTCTTCTCCAAATCCTCTCTCCTTTCAATCATAAGAGCTTGTTATTATGACTTCAGAATTTCTTCTTCCATGCTTTTGGTTAGACATTTGAATGCTATGTCTGAATGTTGTATGTAACCTAAGCAGTTTTATCATTTTTGGGCAAAAATGTACCTTGAATGATAATATGGGTAGAAGAATCAGTTTTTGATGAATACTACAATTAATAAGGTGTGAATGTGATTTTGTAATGGGTAGGGAAATTGTGTGACTACCATATCAAATGTTTCAGTTTAAAATTCACACACAAAGATGTGGCAGTAAGAAAGAATTTATTAAAAAATTCTGCTTCCTTTAGCTGAAGGCTGCTGTGCACAAAGTTTATCAAGGAACAAAGTATTAAAACAACAAATACAGACACAATTGACTTCTACTAAACAGACTCAAATATAAACAGCATATATGAAATATAAAATTGTTAGATCATTTCTGACACATAACTGAATTCATAAATAACAGATCCCAAATTACAACATTAATCCCCAGAAATAGACATATAATTGTTTAATACACTGAGATATTAAATGACATACAAATGATTTTTTTAATGTTAGAATGGACCCTTTGATCACAGTAAGAGTCACTTTTTATAATAAAGGCATTTCTTAACAAATATTTTCTGCAGAATTGCACAAACAAACTTGGAATTGTTTCTCTAACTCCTATTACGAATCCAACACATTGGATTGAGGTTAATTGATCTTTTTTGCAACAGTATGGCCTGGTTGGTTCATAGACGTTGCATTTTTCCTTGTGTACTTCTGACAGTTGATTGTTTATTTGCCATCTGATAGTAGGGTCAACTATAGTTCCAAAGGCGAGCCAAGCTTTATGGTTATAGTGTATCTATGAGACCCGTTTTCCAACACACCATGTACCTCTTCATAGACCTGATACTTCTTTTCTCCAAGAGCCTCAACGATTAAGAAGCACACTTTATGATGCCTGCTATTTCTGAGTATTTTGTTCATGTGAACAAATTCTAAGGACATGTGCAAGGGTTTCAATCTCCTTGACACAATAGTGACAATGGTTATTCTCCTGGGAGCTGCATGGCATGCCTCTAACTGGCATACATTAGATGCCATTTAAGTGCTACTTTCCATTCACTGCTAGTAAGTCCTTTGATTGATGGATCCAGCTATTAGCAGGGATAAATTGTTTATATAAAATTACTTCTTTTCCCCTTTGAGGTAGAGAGCAGCATGAATGGAATTCTTTTTCCCAAAAAGTCTTCTCACAGTGAGCACCTAAGTGTCATCAGTTGTTAGGTTCTCAGAGTGAAGATTAAGCTTGTGCAGACATGTATTTATTTCATCAACAAGATTGTAGGTGTTAATGTTAATGAATGTTTTTGGATCTTAACAGATTTTTTCCAGCATTTATGTATGCATTGTAGCTTTCTTTTGAGTGAAAAACATTCCAAGGCCTTTATATATTTTATCTGAATAGATCATGTTATTGGGAAAATAAGTAGAAAGTTGTAATGCATCTTTAAAAATTTGGCTGAATTTCTAAGAATTTGGCCAAAAGTTGTATTTTTGGTTTTTTCTTTTAAAAAAAAATTCGGTCCTTGCTTTATCAGAAAATAGTATTACTCACTATGTTCTGCAATTTTTAAAGCCCTCAGAGAGCTTCTTTATGAGGTAATCTTTGCCACCCTAACACAGTGTATGCCACTGACAGCAGCCCTCAACATGACATATGTCCAAAAGGTGAAATATCTTAAACAGACCAAAAGCTGAAGGAAAATCCATAAACAACCACAGCAAAATGGGCAGTAAACGTCCAACAGTTGTTTGGCCTTTGGTTGCATTTTCTTCCACCAGCAATTTTTAATTTTGTTATTATATGCTGAATATATGTTTCTTTGTTATGAAATCATAAGTAAAATTTTAATTTAATTATAATTCGACTATAATTTCTATTGGCACACCTCACAGACTGATTTTGCTCTGGCTGCACAATTTATGTAGTGGCACTGCAAGTCATTTGGTATGAGTCGAACTGCTCTTTGCTATTAAGAAAGCTTCTATTTTAAGGCCAGAAATATGCTGTTAGTGGGGTGTGGCTAGACCCTTGAGTGCTCTATCTCGGAAGGTTTCTTGGGGAATGGCAGCCCATTCTTCACGGAGTGCAGAACTGGGGAGAGGTATCAATGTAGGTCAGTGAGGCCTGGCACGAAGTCGGCGTTCCAAAACATCCCAAAGGTGTTCTATAGGATTCAAGTCAGGACTCTGTACAGGGCAGTCCATTAAAGGTATGTTATTGTCATGAAACCATTCCGCCACAACCTGTGCAGTATGAACAGGTGCTCGATCGTGTTCAAAGATGCAATCGCCATTCCTGAATTGCTCTTCAACAGTGGAAGTAAGAAGGTGCTTAAAATCTCAATGTAGGTCTGCGCTGTGATCGTGCCATGCTAAACAACAAGGGGTGCAAGCCCCCTCCAGGAAAAACATGACCACACCATAACACCACCACCTCTGAATTTCACTGTTGGCACTACACACTAGACACTTAAAACTCTTAAAACCGATCAACAGCATTGGACATCTGGGAAAAAATACATATTGTCAAACACAGGAATCTCCTAATGAATTTCGAACTGCCGCCACCCAACAGCCTTTGGAGGTTCATCAGCCCAGCACCAGAGAACACCACTAACCACACACATCCCCCAGACAATGACCGGCAAAATCAGATGAGGACATGCTGACGATGGGAACAAACCGTCTCCCGAAACGCATTCAAGTAAGAATATTATAGTGATGTAGTGTAACAACCCTCAACTCTCTTTATTTTAAACTTTACTTTAATTATGAATGATAATTGTTGTTCTTCCACCAACATTTTTGTAGATTGTTTGCCCCTCTTTCTCCAAGCATCACAGATTCATTCGCCCTTTTTTTGGTGTTGTCGTGGTGGCTTCTTTTAATAGTTTGGCTGATGAATTGTCTCCTTAAATTCATAGCAATTGCATAGGCAAGCTCTGATGAAGTAGCACTCTCTGTTAGGTCTTTAATTTTTCTTGTTTTGCTTCTCTCCATTAGCTTTTCAAATTCTTTTGAAGGATGACCTCAATCTTCTAGTCTTGAGGAGCCTACCATGTTGGGAATTGAAATCACAATTTCTTTTTTCAACCAGTCTTGAGTATTTCTTCAAAAAAGCATTTTCTAAGAAATGACACTTTCTCCACCGGTCAAATTAAGAAAGAAAAATACAGTTTCTAATAACTTGTTTTCTCGACATCCTCATTGGAATTTAATTGAAATTTATCAATGATATATATTACCACAAACTTTTCTTGCTGCTCACAAGATATATTTTTGTTTCTTGAATCTTGAGGCAGTATTTTGATGCCTAAATGATATTGTGTTTTATTATAATTAAATTCAATAACAGCCCACCTTGAAAACAGTATGTATATAATTATTATTTATATTGTATGTAAAGTCATTGTAAATACTTATTCTTTATTGTAAACGTATTTATTAGTGATATGTAAATGTTTATATACTCTAATAGTGCAAAAACTGTGAGAATAATATGTTTTAGGATGTTAATAATGAGGTAATAATGTAATTTTGGTGACAATAATGTGTCTGGAATTTAAAAAAATACTGGTTATGAAAAGATCATTAGTGACGTAAGTTTCGCTTACAGTTTGGAATTAGCCAATCAAAAGTAAAAAAAGTTTTAATTTGAATACTTAAATTCTATTGGACTAGAATTAGCAAATAAGAGACTGGCATTACCGAAGCTATAAGATTTTTACCGTTGAATTTAGTCAGTCGCGGGCAAGATGTTATAGAGAGCAGACGTAAAAGTCGCGGGTAAGATGTTGTAGAGTACGGATGGTAAAAATTGTGTTCTTCGCTCGAATGTATAAAGTGCTCACAGTTTTTCTTTTATAAAGTGTTGTGTTTATAAATGTGCAAGTATAAAGAGAAATAAAAAAAGAAGTGAAATTAAAAAGTATATTCTGTGACGTATTTTAATTCTTGTCTTATCACAACCTAAAAAGAACTTGTGTTTCTATAGTGCGACTGAAGCAGCCAAGGCAAATTTAAATAATATTACGTAAAACAAGCATCATCTTCACTATAAAGTTTGGCGTCCCAAGCATCAAACAACATCAAAGTGTATCTTAAAAACGTTGGGTTAAATACTTCTTCAAAGTGACGCACATACGTGGGGATTCTCACACCTCATATCCAGCATTCAGCTAAATAACTTTTTTAAAGTTGGCAACAAATATAACGAGGCTCAATAACATTCTCAAAGTGGCATACAACTGTGGGGCAAACTCCTCCAAACAATTACGTAACCATAACTTCTTCAATCTCCTTATGAAGCTCACTGCAGCTAACAGCGACACTCATTTGTCACTTTTCCCAACACACACAACCACCAACAATCAATTCCTTCTCACAACTGAAGGTTATTTTAGTTTGCTGGCCACGAGATGATATCCTTTTTGTAACATAAACAAATCTCTCAACAGGTTAATGTTCTCTCCCTTCTCATTCATGCATCTGGCATGTTGTGGCGATGAAACCTTTAAGGATATATTTTCCAGGCTTCATTTTAAAACTTGTATAAGTTTCATACCATACATGTTGTGAACGGTTATAGTTTTATTTTATAAGAATGTGGTAATTATGATTTTATAAAGTTCGGATATACAGGACAAACTATGTTTAAGTAAATCCAGGAAATTGGCTTTAGATTTCTTGTGGCTCACTTCCCGGATGCTGAAGTAAGCAGTGGTTTGACGGCATGATGTTTAGGGGAAAGATCACCTCATGTCTGACACGTTGGTGAGTTACATAATTTCTGATACACTTGTATTGGTTACTAGCTAGGTACTAATATAGTTCTGTAGAGTATTTAAAGTTAAAATTTTTTATGGCTTCAGCTCAACCGATCACCTACATAGCAGCAGCCTGTACTGGTCAGCTTCTTAAATTTATTAGTACTAACTTGCAACATTCAAATAGGCCCCAGGCACAAAGAAGACGGAACGCCGGACTTTTTCTGCCACTCAGGTAAACCCACAAGCTGTTTAACTCTCTCCCTATGAAATGTAGTTTAGTCTGCTATTAAAAAGATTAGAGTTTCTCTTGGGAACAGAATTATTACGTGTCTGATGATTTCAACCTTTCACCACCCTTTCAGCTATTGCAACCAGCAACCCTCCCGATGTAATCCTATGCTACGTCTCCATCCTTTACGCGACACCTTGTGAAGGCACTGTTGGCGTCATTGCCACCCTTACATCACAATTGGTTTGGGTGCCAGATCATTAAATCACATCTGGGCGAGGTGCCGGCCTGGTACCATAACAATTGGAGCTGCCAAGGCCTTTATGTCAAAATATGTATACATTTTTCTATAAATCAAGCAAAATTTATTTTTCTTTAAGAAAATCAGGCACTATGAAAATCAATACAACAGTATTAATAAACGAACTAAATTTGAAAATGTATAAGATCATAAAGTATATATATATATTTACAATATTGTATAACCTGAATTTCATTTTGAAGTGAAAAAGATATTCAAGGTTTATTTTAAAAAACGAGGAGTTCAGAAATGCAGAGATATGTCAGTTAGCAGTATTATATCTGAAAAATGCAGAAGCAATTTTCAAAGAAAAAGCGAAATTAATATATGCTGATAAACATACTTTACTGGGAAAATTGATTTGCTTTTTGTAAAATAAAGTTCAAACATTTATTTTTGTCCACTTTTTTTGTTTAATTCCCACCACTGTGGGAAAGTTCCATTTTAGAAAAACTGAAAACCATAACTGCAAAGGACTAATCAACCGGGTAGCTAAAACTTGGAATAAAGCAGCTTGCTACAATGTATTTTCCAGGTGACTTCAGAAAATGGTAAAATATGTGCCAATAGTGATTGAATAGCCATAAAAGTTGCCTTAAAAAGTGGATTGTTTTCTGTGAAGCCATTAGTTTCAGTATGAGCTGATATTTATGCTCCGTTTATGCACAACAAGTTGTTGCTTTTTAACATATATTTTAAAACAGCACATGTATCTACAAATGGGGTGCTTAAAAACTTTACAGTTATCTTACCATCAAGCTGAGGATCAAAAATAACAAATTCAGGTCGAATTTTGCTGGTTCGTTTGCCTTTGAGTAATGGTACTAGTCCACCTAAATACTCCAAATAAAGAGTGTAGCATGTTCCTCCATTTGTATTTGAGTCATCATCATGGCGTATCATGGTACAATGAAGGCGAATACTACCAGCTGGTGGGCGGGACACAAAATCTCGCAGAGCAGAGGAGTCAGGAACACAACACTGCAAAAGTAAACTGCAACTGTTAAAAACTAAAAAAAATAACATACCTGTTAAAAATTCAGAGTGTACTAAATACTGAAACTATTTGTATGTAACATGTATGAAAACTAAAGCAACACAATTTGGTAATATATTGTGCAATAACTAAAGAGAACAGAGTTATAAAATTTTGTACCATAACAAAATAATACTGATACGTAAAATTCGTATAAATTACTCTATGCATTATCATTTCACAGGGATTCCAGCAAAAATATTTATATAAAATTCTATCTTTCCATGTTATGGAGAGCTATAGGGACTATGCAAATGTCATGATTTTTTACCGGAACACACCGCAACAGAGTCAGATTTTATTAGCAGAAGCTTCAAGCTGCAAACTGGCAATGATTGGCATTGCTGTAATTTAGGTTAGCTATGAAAAACTGTTGTTGACGAGCCTTTTAATTTCCATCTACTTGAATAACAAGTAACAGTTGCAAATGTTCTAGGGTATCCACATTAAGTAAAGCAAAGCAATTACATGATAACACTAACATCCTTTAAAAGACAGAATAGCTCTCTGAGAAAACCTTAGGATTAGGTATAAGAGAGACCAACATTAACCAACAACATAATGTGCAAATCAAGATAAGAATAGTGCCTTAAGGTTTCTTTAAAACTCCCATTGGCTGCTTTTGTAAGTGTAACTGCAGTCAAACACTGACTAGTTTGCATATGATTCAATACTTGCCACTCTCATCAGATTTAGGTCCCTTACATAGATTTTTTCTCCTCAAAGAATCAAACCACGTGCTACCCCTCATTAGTTACAATTTATCCTTTTTTCAGGGTAATTAAAATAATTTTCTCCTTCCAACCATTTGTGCTTGTTCCCCAAATTGCAGTACTGTTTATTCACACGGTTCCTAAAAGTGAAACTAAATCTTTTACAGTTTAATGCTGGAAACTTTTTATAGTTGAAGAGTTGGAAGTAAAAGATTGGCTTATTTTTGCCTAGGGAAAAGAAGAAAAATCTGAGTGAGAAAGGTACAAATGTAAGGAAAGGATTCAAGGGTAGAGTTTGTGCATCCCACAATAGCATCCATGTTAATTGGTGAAGGATGAGAAACTGTCACCCAATGGACAGGAGCAGATAGATCATTATATTCTGAGTACACTGCCATGGCTGTTGCCCTGACTGCAACCCAAGGAATCAGTGTTAGGAAAAAGCCAGTATTGTAGGTAATGGTGAATTAGAAAGGAAGTGGTTGGTTATGGAATTCTTGTGCATATGAAATGGTGAAGATGGTCTTGGTTGTTCCTCGGTGTTGAGCGGACATTGCATGGTCAAGTAGATTCTGCTCTATGGAACTTCTGAAGTATTGGTAATTGTCATAGGCTCATGTTAAGGCTCATGGACATATCTGCAATTTGACGATCGGTCTCACTGATGAAGATACAGGCTATCTTGGTGTCTGTGATGAGCTATGTTGTGGCTGCTGCAATGTTGTGGAGGTTGGTATTTTTGGTAAATTTTTAGTATTAACAGCTTTCAAGCTACTAAAAACTTGAACTCTTTTGTTTAAAAACCACACCCATTTTCAAAATATGGTAAATTTATACAGTAAAATCTTAAAAAAACATTATGTAGAACTCATAATAATAGGATTGCGGTAATTCCTACTCATCATACAAATAAAGGTACTTGTGTACAGGATGTAAAATTTCTATATTAAATATCTATCTCAAGATAAGTTCAAACACTTATGTACTTAAAATTAAAGATTTTATTTTTAATGCTCACTATCATATATTTTACTTTCTCAAGAAATTAAAAATATATAAAAATCAGGTTACTGAGATTTCAACTATAATTTTCAGTCGGGAAATAACACAGATGTTTTGCCAACCATAAAGTTAGCAGCACTTGTAGCAACAGACACAATTTTTCCCAAGGCAATTGAAATTTTTCCATTGTATGTTCAACAGCTCAAAAAAATATCTTTTAAAGGTATTATCTCCAAAAATTATTCCATTAAACATAGATGATGGTCCACTCCACGAATGAAAATAGCTAATTGTGCTGTACTAACAATGTCTGCATTTTCGTCCATGGAAAGAGAAAATGCCACAAATTCTTTTATTTTGAATGATAACTGTCATTAGATATCAGAAGCAAGTTCTTCTACACGCCAAGCCACGGCTCAGGGAGAGAGACCGATCATGTTAAACTTTGCAGCTTCCCCAGGAGTGACTGCTTCAGCAGCTATTTACAAACAGTGCTTTACGAAAGGTCCTTCTGTAAATGGTCACCTCTCGATGAGGTGCGCGATTTTGTAACTTGCTTGAACAGCAGACTGATTCCAAGTTTGTGAGTCAAGTTTCCTGTTCGAAATAATAATTGGTAATGGTGTGGTGTTGGTGATAATACTAATAATAATAAAGATGATAATGAATAATAATAATAATAATAATAATAATAATAATAATAATAATAATAATAATAATAATAATAATCCAATCATATTTTATGTTACTAATAAATATCCTAGTTACAAGAGAATTATGATCATATAATTAACTAAGTTAACACAAAATTAGAACCATCAGAAAATACAAGAATGAAATTATTCCAAAACAAATCTCTTGTAATGAAGTCAGGTCGTTTAGAAGCTTTAATCATTCCTTTTCTCCTAATGTGTCAAGTGTAGCCACACATCTTACTTTGTAATGCCTTTCAATATTACAGTTTTTTTGCTGTAATAGTAACATTATACAACAGACATGTTGAATGCTCATGCTATACATAATAATTATCTAGGCACAGACCATCAGGTTGAGTTTCAACTTCCCTTCACTTGCTCAATTCACCATGCTCTGCCACACACGCCACTGCTGCACTGCAACTGAACAGGTGACACTCTATCCCCCTTGCTCAGTGCAGACATGATGCCCAAATACATTTGCCCATGCACTAATCCCTGCTCTACTCTGTAATAACTACCTTCGCCACTTCTATCATTACTACCATCACTATAACTATTACCATTATTTTTTCTTTCTTTCTTTCTTGCTTCATTTATATGCCACCTTTAACATCTTAGGTTATATCGGCAGCTTTTTACCTTAGGAACATTTGCTCATCGGCAATGATGTTCACTCGCTTTACAGTGGTAAAGCTGGGCTGGTATTACTTTTGATCATTAATTATACTCCCTGTAATTTGCAGATGATCAGTTAATTCTGGCCCAAGAATATGAAGATGCAGAATATCTTACAAGGAAATTGATTCAAGAAATGGGCCTAAAAGTAATATGGATAAACATATATGGCCATTGGAGGTGTTCATCAAGATTTGGTACTGGAAGATGAAATGGGGAAAATTAAACACACAGGAGAATATAAATACCTGTAAGTAAAGATTAACAAGATGGGAAACAAGAAAACAACATGCTAAAAAAATGGAAGATGAAAGATTACCCAAAAGATTAATGGAGTGGGCGCCACCAGGAAGGAGGAGAAAAAGAAAACTGTATAGCACATGGATTCAAGGAATTAAAGGGGCAATGATTAGGGATCCCAGATGTCCCGGTTTTTTCATCCTTTTGTTCATTTGTCCCAGGTTTCCGAAAAATTGTCCCAGGTTTTGAAACTATTGAACTATTTTCTTCTAATAAACCTAGTTATCTGATATCTATAAGAAAAGCATGCCTAATTTTAACTGCATGCTGCAAGGTGGAGCCAGGCTCCTGCTTGACATAGTAAGATAAATATAATTAGGAAAATTTTCATCTACTTGAAGATTATTGGCACTACAATGAAGAAGCGCCTCTACACTTGTAGTAGTATTTCTGTCCAGAAGTTTTGTTTCAAGTTCATGTGTTTGCAACATGAACGTATGGTATGAAGTAAAACAGGAACCAGCTTGATTCGGATTTTTAAATTGTGAATTTTATTGTTTTACAGTTAAAATGTTGAAGTGAAAATGTATTTTTAGTGATTCCTTGAAAGAAAGTATCCATTTTTAAAGGCAGTGGTTTGAAAGTTGAGTTCAGTTTCTCTCACCAGAGTTTAGCATCAGCCATGGAGAGAAATCTGATATAGCGGACCATGTAAGTACAAAGAGGCATAAAACTGCTGTGAATGCAAAAAGTTCTAGTCAACAATTAATTTCACTTTTTAAAAGGAGTATGTGAGGAAGAAAGAAAGCTTGCTGCACAAGAAGCTTGTTTCAAAAAGAAGAAGGTATTTCACAAAATAAAACATAACCACATTTTCACTCAATGGACTGCCCATTGGAAATCATGAATAAGTTTATAAACAAGAAATTCACTTGTGCACAAACAAAATACAAGGCCATTATCGTAAACATCTTGGTTCCTTTTGCAATGAACACAATTCTTGGTGGTTTAAAGAGAACAAAGTATTGTTTAGAAGTATATTCTTTGAATCATATAGATACAAAAGTTACACCTATTTTAGTATGGCACTTTACTACCGAGAGTGGTATTGAAACTGCAATACTACAGTTTGCTAACCTATCTGGGGAAACCTCTGATATTCCTGTTGGCCTCATTTTCGAAACTATCCAAAACATGAAATTGTTAATAAAGTAATAGGGTTGTCAGCAGACAATACAAATACTAACTTTGGGGGTTATGAAGGAAGGGAAAGAATAATGTATTTACAAAACTGAAAGAAAAGCTAGGTAGAACCATATAGGTGTTGGCAGTGATACGGTAATTTGTATCACAAATTACTTAAATGTAAATAATGATTGTAATATGAATATATATTTTTATGTGACATAGATTTCAGAGGTTTATTAATTTTAATTATTATTGGTAAATAATAATATAAGGCTTTACTGAAACTGTCAATAATAACGCAATAATGCAGCGATGGAATGAGTTGTTTATAGTTATCGGGAACAAGGAAGTTACGTAATGTTTCGCGCCTTTTCGGTAGAAGCTTCTAGAACATTTCCTAAAGCAATATGTATTAGTGGTTTTCATTGGATATTAAAATAGACGCTAATGTTGGCGCGTTTTATTAGCCAATAGCAGTTCATTTATAATCTTTAGGCATGTCGAGGAGTGGGTGTATATAAGCCAGGTCCGAGGTAGAGTGCCCCCCAGTTCAACAGAATTCTCAACACACTACACGTCGGTCTCTCAGTTCATCGTCAGTCAGTCCTTCATTTCGTCAAGTTACACGCAGCATAATTACGAGAATTATTATAAAGTTAATTCTACACAAAGTTGAAATACATAGTTAAAAGTGATAAGTAAGAAGTTATTACAAACAGTTTCAGTTTGGCGAGTATCCAGATTAATATGTAAAAGTGTTTGTGAACGTGTTCGGCAATAAAAGTTATAAAACCAATTTCTTCATTAAGTATAATTTCTGGATAAAAGATTCCTTTCCGATTCACACCCTTACATAGAGATACATGTCCTACCAAGATAAGATGATAGCTAGCCGGAGGACAATATACAAAACTTTAAATTCTTTCGGAAACTAATTGATACAAATTGCTACGCCAGAGGGAGCTACGAACCAAACGAATGACGTCACAAGATGGCAACACATGAAGTCACACAACCTTAATACCGCATCAAATTGGCTTCCAAACGTGGTGCTATAATAATGTTAAACACATTGTAACATTAATACCGCATCAGCAGATGGAAATAGAAAGAGAAGAGGAAATAGATGAGTTAGATGTGGAAATAGCAGTAGGAAGGACGAAAAATGGGAAAGCTGCAGGTAAGGAAGACATTATACCAGAAATAATTAAAGCAGGAGAAAGGGTCTTGATAAAGGAAATAAGAGAATTATTCAGGTGTATAAAGGAAAGAAGAACAAATTCCCAAAAATTGGCAAAACATCATCATAGTGCCAATATACAAGAAAGGAGACTCCTCTAAGTGTGAAAACTATAGGGCAATCTGTCTAACTTCAACACCCCTCAAGAACTTCACAAGGATCCTGGAACATACATTAAGAAGGGAGTTAGAGGAGAAATGGAAGAGGAGCAGGCAGCTTTCTGATCTGGGAGACAAACACAAGATTTGATATACTTCTTGAGTACTATTTGTGAGAAGCTTTCATGGGGGAAAACAAATTTAGTATTCCTCGGTTTGAAGGCAGCATTCAATAGTATACCAAGGTAGGTAAAGGTAATGGTACATATCACTGAGGGGCCTCCCATAACCAGGGCAGAGCACTGCATGCAGGCCAGTCAGCCCTTTATACTTCCAACGTGATCCCTGTAAGGGAAGGATGAGGAGAAAGACCTGAAGAGTGACCAGATCTGGATGCAGACAAGCGCAATCATGGATGGGGTCCCTAACGTTTCCAGATAGAATGCATCTGCCACTGCCTTGTTCCAGCCTACAAGCCACCAACCTCCAAGATCCCCTGGAGTGAAGCCCCATGCTGAGGAGAAACCTAACTGAACGGTACCACAGCGACGCCAGGGAAGAAACCTTTACAGAGCGCAAGCACCACTCAGCCGCAGCCCGCCGAACACCATTGCCTGGTCCTACAACCTTGAAAGAGATGGCAAAGATGATGATAGATACAGGAAATGAGAGGAGAGAGAGTCGTGGTAGAAAATGAACCACCCCAGCATTCACCTGGCAACCCGGGGAAACCACAAAATCTCATGGGTGGTTAGTGGTTACCGGGGATCGATTCCAGGACCTCCCGAATGTGGGCCACAAATATACCACCTGAACCATCCCACTCGGTTACCAAGGGAGGAGATTTGGAATGTATTAATAAAACAAGATGAAAAACTACTATGGGTTATAAGGTCAATCTACGATAAAGTAGCAGGAGCAATTAGATAGATGAAAGGAAATACAGAGCTTTTGAATGGGGAAGGGAGTGAAGCAGGGCTACAACCTAAATCCTCTTTTGTTCATAGCAGTGATGGACGAAATTCATAAAACCTGCTAACTGCATACTAGCAGGACCAAAGCAGGATACTGGAAAATTATGCCATTTAGTGTCAGGTGCTTATCTATGCAGATGATATTGTACTAATAGCGGATATAGAGAAATTACAGCGGACTGTTATAGTATGGAGTGAAACACTGGCAGAAAAGGGGGATGCTCATAAATACGGAGAAAAATAAAGTCATGCAGGTGGTAAAGACGGAACAAATGATAAGGCAACTAAATATAATCATGCAATGGTACCCAAATTGAGCAGCTCTCGACTTATGAATATCTGGGTAAAATAAAACACCAAGGTAGAAGGATTTATCAGGAGGTACTCAATAGGGTTTGGAACACTAATACTGTTTACTATCAACTAAACCTTCTATGGGAAAGCCGAGTTGAGTAGAGATACAAAGTTGATAGTTTACCAGATGGTGCTGAAACCTATTCTGCTATATGGAAGTGAAAGCTGGCCAGGAAGAGTAATAAGTATGAAAACAGCAGCTGAAATGAAATGCCTCCGATGCATTGCAGGAAAAACTCAATTTGATCAGAAACGAAACCAGAGGATAAGAGAAGAACTTAACCAATCGAAAACCTCGCCAACTCGTGGAAGCCCAGAAGGCATAAGAACTCAAGGATGCCCTAAGACCACATATGAAGATTCTATTGTCAAACTAGGGAGGAAGGCATCTAAGAGCGTAAGGGAGCTTAAGCAGATGGCAGCTGATAGGCAAGCCTGGAAAACCTTTACCAAGGACTTCCCCTGAGACAGCACGTAAAGTATCAGATATTGCTAGAGATATATTTAGAGGGAATGGTATTTGAAATAATACTGCTTGTTGTTCCGAAGTTAGTATGCGATATCATAATTGGTTTGGATATGCTATCAATGTGGGAAGCTATTATGGATTTCCGAGAGAAAAGATTGATCATTACTTTAGAGACGGCAACTTTAATAGTTCCTTTCGAGAACGAGAAACAAGCTGAAATTACTCAAACGAGTAATGATGGAGTACTTCAGGAAGATGAAATATTTTTTGTGGAATATGTAAATATTTCAATTTCAATTTATTTTCATCCATGAGAACTTCTACATGTTGTGGATTCGTCAAGTACAATAATTATTTACAATTACAATATTTACAAATACAATTTATTTACAATTCCTGATTACCAGTCCCATGCTCAAATTCCTCCAGACTATAAAATGCATTTGCTAGTAGGTGCCTTTTTATTTCTTTCACAGTTTGATCAGCATTTTTTATCAATTTTATTTTTTCAGGTAACTTATAAAGTTCTTTTCCCATATTTTTTACACTACATCTGTTTAATGTGCCTTTAATTACTGTTCTGAAATAATTATCATTATTTCTTAGGTTATACATATAAACAATGTGTTAACTGTAATGGGAACTGATGAACAAAACATATGTGACCAGAGGAAACTTGAATATTTTGCCGAGGAAAATATGAATAAAATAATTACGGTATATAATGTTCCTACCGAAATTTGCAATGATATGAATACCCAGTTAGAAACGTCGAGCCAGGTAGTTGATCCTGACCAAGCAACAGATGTTTCTCACATTGCCGCGACAGCCCAAAGAATTAGTGACAGAGACAGGGTGCGCTTAGGGGTGATCTTGTTAAAAAACAAAAGATCTTTTTTCTAGAAAACCAGGATGCTGTACATCTTATGCTCATAGCTTTAATGTCAATGGAATAAAACCGTTTCAATGCAAATGTAGACCTATTCCGATTTCTTTAAGAAATAAAGCGGATAAAGTCATATCAGAAATGCTACAGGATGGAATAATTAGGCAAAGTACTTCGGCATATATTAATCCGCTCTGTTGGGTTTTTTAAAAACAATGGAAAATTAAGAATGACGATAGATGTGAGAAGATTAAATTCTTACTCAGTCCCTGACCAATTTCGACTTGAAGGAATGGAAACTATTTTGGCAAAAATAAAAACTTGCAAATATGTTTCAAGTATAGATTTGACCTCCTCTTTTTGGCAAATTCCATTAGATGAAAATATGAGAAAGTCCACAGACTTTATTCATAATGGGAAAATTTTTGAATTTTTGCAGATGTCCTTTTGGGGTGAGTAGTAGTACTAGTGGATTACTTAGAGCACTATACCAAGTTTTCCAAGACAGTACTGGTAATTACATAGCTCAATATATAGATGATTTTTTGATTTTTGATAACACTATTGAAGAAAATTTGGCTCATATATATTAAATACTAGCAAAATTGGCAGAAAATGGATTTACCATCAGCCCTGATAAATCGGCATTCTTCAAAAAAGAAACTGAATTTTTAGTATATATTATCAACCAGGAAGGTATGAGGGCAAACCCAGAATGTATAAAAAGTATCCAAATGATACCGCCACCAAAGAACATAAAACAGCTGAAGAAATTTTTAGGCACAGTACAGTACCAAACAAAATTTGTTCTGCAATATGCAAAACATATAGCACCTCTGCGTGAATTATTACAGAAAAATGTAAGATGGAAATGGGATCAGGAAAAACAACAAGCATTCATGAACGTGAAGGAATTTTCTCAAGATCAATTCTGCTAGAACGACTGAGGGAAGATTTACCTTTTTAATCTTTTCCAATGCTTCTGTAAAAGCGAATGACTGTGTATTGATTCAAGAAGATGAATAGGGTGGATATCATGTAATAGCCACAGCATCCAGAGGGACAAATGACGTAGAAGCTAAATCATGTGTGACTGAATTGGAAGTTGCTGCAATATACTTCGCATTGCAAAAACTTCACTTATACATTTTCAACAGGAAAATAATTGTATACACCTATCATGTTAGCCTGTCATTTATAAGTTCATGCAAATTAACCAGCTCAAAAATCTCTAGGTAAATACATGAGATTATGTCTCATGATATTACAATAAAACACATCACAGGAAGAGAGAACATATTTAGTGATCTTCTCTCTAGGATTCATTCAGAACAGAAAATTCCCTGAAACTTTAGACCATCCTAGTTTTGTTAAAGATGCAGGTCAATAAAAGATATAATTTGGCGAGAGATTTTAACATCATTGCTCAATTGCAAAGCCAAGATCAAGAAATAGGTAGATTAGTGGACACAGTACTGATAATTGACAATAACACGGCAGGTAGCATAGGAATGAAAGAAGACATTGTATACAAGCTACACGGTGAAGGGGTAAAGAAGTGGAAAGTACACATTCCAAGAGTAATGGAGAAAAAGTTAATTAAGGCATTTCATGAAAGCCTACTACATTCAGGTAGCGAAAAGGCCATACTAAACGTTTCAGAGCATTTTTATGTCAAACATTTATCACGAAAGGCCAGACAAGTAATTTCATGTTGTGACCTATGCCAAAGAGCCAAGGGTTTAAACGTAAAATATGATGTAGAACCAAGAACAATAATAAGGGAACGGCCTAATGCCTTAATTACAATTGACACACATGGTAAGCTACCTCCGGGACAGTTCGGAAATAGATACACTTTCATATTATTTGACATCTTTCCAAAATTTGTTAAAATATACCCTGTAAAAAATATAATCAGCTGTACCTGTTTACGCAAAATAATGCAAGACTACATCCCAAAATATGAGAAGACGGAAGCCATTTTGTCTGATAATGCCACTGTACACACAAGCAAAATATTAAGACAACACTACAAAACCTCGACATAAAACCATGTCACAGTTCAAAATATTATCTTGTGAGCTATTAAAGAAATTGGCTTGTATTTCAAAATTTTATGTCACCAGCAGCATACTACATGGACAAATTATTGCCATGTAATCAAACACATCATCAATCATTCAATAAACGCTACGTCAAAATTTGCACCTGTGACTTTAATGACCGGTGAACCAGCACAGCTATTATTTAGGAATAAGCCAAAAGTAATTTCGTCAGGGGAAAAATTAAATGACTTCGAAAAATGCAAATTAGCATTAGACAGAATAAGAAAATGCGCAAAACAGCGAAAGCTAAAAGT
Organism: Deroplatys truncata; assembly: GCA_030765065.1. Taxonomy (NCBI): domain Eukaryota; kingdom Metazoa; phylum Arthropoda; class Insecta; order Mantodea; family Mantidae; genus Deroplatys; species Deroplatys truncata. Next base: position 119,757,861 of record CM060979.1, read on the forward strand.
CAGACGATACAGGCATAAATGGGACACAAACATCAATGATTTAGTGTTAGTGAGGGACAAAAACCTTTCAAGTGCCTTAAAAAAGCGTAATCACAGACTAGAGCTTCTGTATAAAGGACCTTATATGATTGTCAAAAAGCTAGGGGATCATACCTATGCGGTAAAGGAGCAACACAGCAATAAAATAATCGGTCGCTATCACAAATGGCTGATGAGACCGTACAAAAAAATGCAAGACGAGTGAATAATTTTTACTTAAAATGCATTTTAAAAACAATAGGAAATCCCAAAGGAATAGTAGAAATACTAAATAAAGCTGCTTTTATGCCTTTTTTGCATTTAATATATATGTCTTTGAGTTAGAAGTGCCTTATAGGAAATGTATTAAACATTTCAGAAATTTAAAAAAAAGAAGTTATTTTTCTCCTTTCTTAAAAAAAAAAATTTAGTAAATGTATACATATATATGATTCTAAACTAATTCTAATTATTTTCACCATCAGTGAGTAAGGTTACTTATAATGTTGTTAATGGTTGTTAACAATGAATAAATAATATAGCGCACGATTCACTAAAGCAAGGTATTATATCCACACAAAATAAGTGTCATCAAGAATTGTTTTCCATATACAAAAATATGACGTAAACAAGTGTTGCTAGCAGGCAAACTGAGGAACAGTGCATAGTGGAAAGTGAAAAGCAGAAAGAAATGTGAAATTAAAGTATATGTATAAAACACACATTACTTAGGGTAAACAGTCAAAACAAACACATTTTGCCAATCACCCAGAATTGTATCTTTGGATAATTTTAGTTACGGTTTATTTCACTGTTAGAGCATGTAAGTTAAAAATAATTTTTGTGAGCAACAAATGATTTTAAACTTAGGAGCATATGTGACGGAACATATATACATATTGCAAACATATTATATGCATATTGTATACATAGTGATTTACATGTGTAAATGTTTTAGTTATAAAATTGTTTAGATGTTTTAGTTATAAGAAACTGAATGTAAGTGTAAAGCTGGAACCTAGTGGTGCCACTAGTCTGACTTCCTGGACATGCCTCCTTAGGACACAAGGGTGGATGAAACAAGTGGGGTGAGAAACATGACACTCTCCAGATGGCTCGAAAATTCGTTGACTTGGGGATGCGAGATTCCAGAGGTTCCCAAAGATATGTGCTGATGTGAGCCAATAAGCATAGATGAAACAATTTAAAATATATACATGAGCGAATGAGATTCAATGTATCTAAACACCTGGAAAAAATAGCGCCTGTAAGCATTATGGCTAGTTTTTGTATAAAAGTGAGTGCGAGGATGAAACTGCATGCATTTTCAAGATTAAACATTCTGCTTGCTTCGTGTACTCATCCACTTATAACAAAATATGTATAGAAAAGAATGATGCGTGTTAAGGGGTTGGCGAGTGGTAACAACGTTGCGTTTGTAATAAGTAAAGTGTTAACAGTTAGTAAAGCAGTGTAAAAAAATTAGTGAAGCCAAGTTCAAACAGCTAATAAAGTCAAGAGCCATTTAATAAAGTGAAGCGTCAGTAATCAGTGTCCATTGTCATGTAACCACTCTGTCACAGCCCGTGCAGTATGAACAGGTGCTCGATCGTGTTGAAAGATGCAATCGCCATCTCCGAATTGCTCTTCAACAGTGGGAAGCAAGAAGGTGCTTAAAATATTAATGTAACTCTGAGCTGTAATCGTGCCACGCAAAACAACAAGGGATGCAAGCCCCCTCCAGGAAAAACATGACCACACCATAACACCACCACTTCCGAATTTCACTGTTGGCACTACACACGCTGGCAGATCACGCTCACCAGGCATTGGCCATACCCACACCCTGCCATTGGATCGCCACATTGTGTACCGTGATTCGTCACTCCACACAATGTTTTGCCACTGTTCAATCGTGTGATGTTGACACTCCTTACACCAAGCAAGGTGTCGTTTGGCATTTTCCTGCGTGATGTGTGGCTTATGAGCAGCCGCTTGACCATAGAATCCAATGTTTCTCACCTCACATCTAAATGTCATAGTACTTGGAGTGGATCCTGATGCAGTTTGGAATTCCTGTGTGATGGTCTGGATAGATGTCTGCCTATTACTCTTTATGAACCTCTTCAAATGTCGGCAGTCTCTGTCAGTCAACAGATGAGGTCGGTCTGTACGCTTTTGTGTTGTACATGTCCCTTCACATTTCCACTTCACTATCACATCAGAAACACTGGACCTAGGGATGTTTAGGAGTGTGGAAATCTTGCATATAGACTTGTGACACAAGTGACACCCAATCACCTGACCACATTTGAAATCCGTGAGTTCCACAGAGCATCCCATTCTGCTGTTTCACGATGTCTAATGACTACTGAGGTCGCGGATGAGTACCAGGCAGCACTATGCATCTAAGATGAAAAACGTATGTTTGTGGGGGTGTCTGGATACTTTTGATTACATAGTGTATGTAAATGACATAAATCACAACATTTATGCTCAAATTATTGTAGTATCAATTAATGGAATTGTCCTAATAGAGGTACTACAAAACCCGGGACTTAAAATACTTACAGCATTGTAAGTCGCCGCCATTGGGGTATGTCATCTCAAAACAATTTGAGAACTCCTTGTGATTTACCAGGCGTAATACGAGTCAGCTGGGGAATTTGACGTCGTACCGGCATGTTGCCATGGTACTCAGTTGATTAGAGCAACCGGATAGAAACCAGTAGATTCATGGTTCAAATCCCAGCTATGGCATTGAATTTTTCAGTTGTCTGATTCTACCTTTCCAACCTTGTTGTACACACAGTTTGTGTGGAAGAACAATTAATTTCACAAATAAAGCAGTTTTACCTTAAAGTCCATATTTCAGAAAGCATAAAAGATTATATCCCATAAGTAACATTAGATTATGAAATAATTTCTTATAAAGCATAAACAAAAATTTTAGGCTTAAATACAGGATAATCTAAAATGGAAAACTCAATATCTCTCAAGCAAATTAAGCAAGAACATACATGCCTTATAAATGTTAAGGCAAAATGTCAGCCTTCAAATTGTTTTAATAGTATACTATGCTATATAGATTTTATAATGAAATATAAAATAATATTTTGGGGCAATTCACTGGAAGCTAAGAAGTATTTTTAAACAAAAGCAAGCCATTCTCATATGTTGTGAAAAGAAAATGTGTCCATTTAAATCCCCATAAAAATAATTGGATATAGTTGCCAACATACATGTTTAGTACGTTAGAAACAGTTTTATTTGTAAAGAACAACAGATATAATTTCCAAAACAATGAAAATGTTCACACACATTTTACTAGAAATAATCAGAATATTTTCATGTAACCTCCACTAGAACTGTGCTACACAAAAATGTCTTGCATTCCAGTATAAAAATATATAACTCCCTTCTTAATTCTATTAAACATATAGAAAAGTAAGGTATATTTAAATCCTGGGTAAAAGTTTTTTTGTAGAAACACTCTTTTACAAAGTAGACGAATGATTACAAATATATATCTATGCATAAGTTAGAGAGTGTATATCAATAACATTGACTTGACTCCCTGTATATCATAAGAGGTAGCACAATTACTACACTTTGATTCAACTTGTACTGCTGCTTAAGATATCAAGAAAAAATACAAGATGATATGACTAGCTGCGGAAACTACCTATATAGAGAAAATGAAGCAGGTAAGTAAGTTGGGTTTATATACAGATATCTTTTATTATTCTTGTTCAACCTTGTTCCTTAGATATAGAAGGAATCTCCTTAATTTGTGTTCTCCAAATTAAGTAAAAATTTCTTATTTGTTTCACATTAAATTTAAAATCTTCCATACATTTAAAGGGAATTTCTGGAATATCCAAAAATTTCATTATTAACTTTACGTGCAATAGTAAATGCCTCAGCAACAATAACTTTTCTCAAATATACCGTGGTACTATGCTTAGTTTTAGGTAAGTTGGAGGATTCAACTTTCATATAAAAAGTTTGCAGTAGTCTTCTAAGCAAAATCTTAAACCTGCAATGTTTCACTGAAGTATCTATCATGTGTAGTGAAGTTCTTTGAGCACATATTCGAAATTCTTTATAGTTATTCAGAAAGAGGAAGGGAGGGAGGGAAGGAGAGCACGTGTGTGTGTTTTTTTTTTTTAACCTTTCATTGTTCCGCCATGTTCCATAACAATGAGCAATACTACAGGTTTGGTTTGCTTTTCTATGCTATAGAACCTTTTACATTTTAATTTCTAAATTACATATGTAATTTACATTGTGCAATTCCTGAATTATGTTTTCCCTAGGTCAATAGCATTTACATGCAGAACATATTCTTTAAGTATAGTTGTATTACTTCTGTTTTACTTGGTGGTCATTGCTCCTCCTCTTAGAATTATTTTTCTTCTAAACATTTTCCTTTCCTCCTCCAGTTTGCTGCAGTCATACATGATGTGATCAGTGGTTTGCTCACCTCCATTGCAGGGGCAGTTTGGATTTTCCGTGATGTGAAATTTATAAAGGTATGCCTTAATTCTTCTGTGTGCCGTCAACATCATAGTAACATTTGTTGTTAATTCCATTCTTAGTTTCAATCTTTCTGCGACATTAGGAAAGTATTTCTTTTGTCTCTTGACCATTGGTAATACTATGCTATTGCTTTTTCCAATTTATTAGACTTTTATTTCTTATTATTTTTCTAATGGTGCTCTTCAGAATTCTATCATAGTAATCCATTCCTTCATTTATATTAATTGCTTTTTTGCCAGTTAGTCTGCAGTTTCATTGCCTTGTGTTCCTATGTGTGTTTTGACCCATCCTATTTCTATGGTCCAGTCTTGTTTTTCTAACATTATTAATTTTCTTCTATTAGATGACTCTGATGTATGTAGTTATTTTAGGAATGTATTGAAAATTTACTATCCGTATATATTGCTGCACTTTGGCTACTATTTTCTATGATTTGCGTATTTCTTTATTTTTTCCAGTGCCTTCAAAATTGCAAATTGTTCTGCTTGATTGTTGGAGAATCATTTGTCTAGTTTGTACTGTAGCTGATATTCAAGTTCATTTCTATGATAGATGCTACTCCAGAGCCTACTCCTACTGTTTTGCTGCCATGTGTGTATATTTCTAAGGTGTAGCTATTGTTTTGCTTTGCATTTTTTACTGCTGGGATGTCTACTGGATGGGGCCATTTCTTATATTCCAGAGGTTTATCTGAACTCCCATCAGCTTCCTGCCTTAATATTTTGTATTCATTGGCGATTTCCTGTAGTTTGAATATTAAAATACAGAGTGCTTCAGTGGATGTCGTACAGAATGCTTTAGATATTTCTATATTTGTTAGTCTTTGTACTCTTATAAACTTATTAGCATTGTACTTCCTGTTAATCGTTTCTAACCACATTGGAGCTGTGTAAGATAATAAATGGTAAAATTGTACCACTGTAAACAGTCTTTAAAGCTTTCTTAATCTAGTTTTGCTGATTTAGGTAGAATCTTTATAAATTTAGTGACTCTTTCTGCAACATCATGAATATGGTCATTAAATGTGAAATTCTTGTCAATAATTATTCTTAAGTACTCGAGTTTTCCTACTTGTTCTATTTGGCTGTTGTTGATGAAAATGCTCATCTTTCTTTCCATTTTGTGATGGCATGTTATTAGCATAGTTCTTGACTTCTGCTCGTTGAAAATAATTTTGTTATTTTTGGCCTTAACTTCAATCTTCTTGAGATCAATATTAGTGTAATTATCAGATTCCAGGTTGTTTGTACCATTAGTTATTAATAACAAATCATCTGCAAATGCCATACTTTTGTTTGACCTTAACATTTTATGCAAATTATATTTTAAGTTCCAGAAACCTGGTCCACAGGAGGATTCTTGGGGGCATCCCTTACATTTTTCTCAATTTCTATGCTGTTAACTGTCAGTGCTATAAATCTCTGACTGAAATAGTTTTCAGTAAGGTAATATAAGTTTCTTGGATAATTGAATTCCCTCAACGTGTTAATTATAGTTGGCCACCAGACAGCATCAAAGTTTATGCATTCCTTGACTGTCTTTGCAGCATCTATTATGTTTATTTGTGGAGTGAATCCAAATTGGTTATTGTTTATTAAGTTTTGAAAAAATACATGGTGCATCATTCTGTCAATAAAATTTTTCTAATAGCTTCCATCCGACATTTAGTTCACTGATTGGTCTGAATTTGCTGACTTCTGAGCTTTTCCTTTTTCCTAGGTTCACAATGGGTATTCATTTAGCTTTGTTCCATTGTATAAGGGAAAATACCTTTTGTTAGACAACTGTTACAGATGGCAATCATATATTTCATAAAAATATAAAATGCTTTAAGTAAAATTTTACTTGTAATCCATTTTCTCCTGGAGCTTTACTTGCATAAATTCTTGTTAGGATATACTGTATTTCTATCTGTGTCAATTTTTTAGTGTTCTGCATTCATATTGGATTATTGAATAAATTCATAATATTTTTGTGGTATTGTGTCTTCTTCAGCCTTGTCTTCTGATACGAAGTGGTCCATCATATATTCTACTGTCACTTGAAGGTTTCCCTAACTGAGCTGTCCTTTTTGTGAGGGTTGTTAATTGTGGGCTTTTTCTTATTTTGTCAGTAGCTATTCAATAAATTGCATTCCAGGGATTTTTTAATGGAGTTAGGCTGCAATACTATTTCCATTATTCTATCTCCTCTTTTCTTATGGTTCTCTCATATTCTCTCTTTTGTTTCATATATACTGTTTTTCGCTCTTAGCACTTCATCTTGTTTTGTCTTTTGGTATCGTTTTCTTAGCACATTATCTCTTTTTCTCATAATAGTGAGTTTGTCAGTCCACCAAAGGATGGATTTTTTATTGTTTGTCTTCTTTAATGGATTGCATTTTCTAAAGCATTTTTTGCATGCTTTGGTTAGGTTTTCTTCAAAAATGTTTCACTATTTTGTTAATGTCTCCTTCCATGTTCAATAAATTGTTAAGTTTGTTGTCTGCATGTTCTAACTAGCTTCCTATATTAAGTAAATTTGGAACAAATTCTGCTTTTAATATATTGCCAAATTCTTCTAATCTAATGTCATTAACTATGTATTTTGTGACTTGGAATTCAAATTCTATTTCACGATATCCTCTTTGGCTTACATTAGAGGTGATGAGTCTGTGATCAGAATAGCTTTCATCTCTGCCACATTCCCATTCAGTGAGTTTCAATAATAATACACTGGTGACAATGAGGTCGATGTTGCTCTTTCCATTAGCATTCTTCATTTATAATGTAAAATTGTTTTGAAGTTAAATATTCCTCCATTATTCTTCCTCTGGTGTTTGTAATTACATTGTGCCATGTTGTTCATTTGGCACTACTATCCATTGTGATTAACAGTCCCGCTCCTTCCGTAAATGATGTAATTTTAATTATTTTGCCTAGATCAACCTTAATGTCTGTTTCAATGTTCAGATACATGCTGGCTATGTAGAACTTAAAATTTCAGAAGGTTATTTCTGCTACTATGGCATCTCCATCAGTTAACTGAGTTATAAGGATAGCATCAATCTGTCTGTTGACGATTAAAATAGCAGTTCTAGTTTTATTGTCCCTAATGTGAAGATATGTACCAGATTCTGGCTGCTTTGTTCTGTATAATATATGGTTCCTGGATGAGAAGAATTCTGGTTTATTACCTGCATTAAATTATCATTAGTTATTCTGGAGTGCTGCAAGATTATCTGCATGGATATTATAACTCTGAGAGTTTTTGGTATGAATCCCTCTGTTATTTTGTGCTTTAATGGTAGCCATTTTAGTTTTCTGTGTTTTATCTGGTTTTTTTATTACAGCTTGTAACCATGCACAATTTTTATCCATAGACAAGTGATTTTCATATTATACTTATTATGCTATACTTGTTATGAGTTATGCAGTTGATGCACTTGTGTTCCTGTTCTGCTGTTTTACAATCTTTTAATTTATGGTTTTCCGCCCAAAGAGGACATGTTTCTTCTCCATGGCAATCTGCTGGTCTATGACATTAAATTTACTGCATTTGAAACATTGGTTTATCTTTACGTAATCGTCTACACTACATATCTTCAGCGTTCTGTTAACTAATGTTCTCTATGCTTCAGGATTGACTTCCGTCATGCAATTTCTAGTGTTTCTTCTGTTCCTTGATGGTGTGTGCGTGCATGTGTGTGTGTGTGTTTTTTTTCTCCTTTTATTGATCCATTGCATTGTATAATACTACATCTTTGGTTTGCTTTTCTAAGCTATTGATCTTTATAAAATAGCTTAATCTTCAAATATTAATAATTTTATAAGTTAATAATTACATTAGTTTATACAGTTCAATTATGTTTTCCTTAAATCAATAGCATTTACAAATGGACATATTCTTTAAAATAACTGTTGACAATTTCAGCTTTAGGTGGTAGCCATTTTCCTCTTCTTTGAAGTATTTTTCTTGTAAATGTTTTCCTTTCCTCCTCAAAATTGCTGCAGTCAAACGATACATGATCTCTTTTTTTTTTTTTTAATTCACAATAAAATTGCTTTGGTGGACTTTGTGACAGTGATGTGTCTATAATTAGTAATTATTGAGTCGATTGTAACACTACATCACTTACTTGTTTTTTGAAGAATTATTGTTCTTCAATTTGTAAATAGTATTTTGCGTAATTATTTGGAGGAGTTTGCCCCACAACTGTACGCCAATTTGAAGAAGGCAATTTAGCGATGTTTTTGATGTGAGATGTTTCTTGTAAGCCCCACGTTTTGCGTCAATTTTCGGTAGGTTATTTTGTTTACGCAAGTATTATTAAGGTTACGTAATGAAGATACACTTTGATGTTGTTTGATTTTTAGGACGCCAAACTTTATAGTGAAGATGATGCTTGTTTTTACGTAATATTATTAAAGTTATTTTGCCTCGGCTGCTTTCAGTCGCACTAAAGAAACACGATTTCTTGCAGGGTTGTGATAAGACTCAAATTATAAGACGCCACACAATTTACTTTTTAATTTTTACTTCTTTTTATTTCACTTTATATATGCACATTTTATAAACACAACACTTTATAAAATAAAACTGTGAGCACTTAATACATTTTTGGCAGAGAACACAAATTTTATCATTTATACTTTACAACGTTTTTACCCATGACTTTCACGTCTGCTCTGTCCAATATCTTGCCCGAACTGACTAGATTCAGCGGTAAAAACCTTTAACTTTGGTAATGCCATTCTCTTATTGGCTAATTCTAGTCCAATAGAATTTAAGTATTCAAACTAAAAATCTTTCTTTACTTTTGATTGGTTAATTCCAAACTGTAAGCAAAATTACATTATTACCGATCTTTTTCATAACCAGTACTTTTAAAACTCCAAACACATTATTGTCACCAAAATTACATTATTGCCTCATTATTAACATCCTAAAACATAGTATTCTCACAGTTTTTGCACTATTAGAGTATATAAATATTTACATATTACTAATAAATACATTTACAATAAAAATAAGTATTTACAATGACTTTACATACAATATAAATAATGATTATATACATACTGTTTTCAAGGTGGGCTGTTATTGAATTTAATTAATAAAAAATACAATTAATATCATTTAGGCATTAAAATACTGCCTCATTTTATAACAAATACATGTTTCAGGAGCTGATTGCTCCCATCCTCAGTTCTCTGTCAACTGCCCGCATCCTTTGTCTTTTTTGTAAGCTTGATCTCTGGTGGCAGTTGGAAGACCTTCTTCAAAAGTAAGTCTCCTGGTGGGATTTCAAAATTATAAGTGTGGTTTCTGTTCTTCCAAATATAAATGTTTTCCCAAGTTGTAAGTTCTGCTTTTCCTGAGAGGTTTTTAAGTATTTTTGGGTTTCTGTCTATGGTGTGTTACTCTCCCCAAAAGTGCCAAGCTACTGCTGATTTATCTTCCTGTTTTTTCTTTATGTAACTGAAGTGTTCTTTTGTTCTTGTTTTTATATTTCTCTTGGTTTGTACAATGTATATTTTTTCGCAGTCATTGCAGTTGATCTGGTATATTCTTGGTTTGTTCTCCTGTGGGATGTCATCTTTTAGTTTGGAGTTTAGTAGGTTTTTTATGGTGTAGTTGTTTTTGGGGCCAAAGAGATGTTGTATTGCTTGAAGATTCTCTGGAATTTGAAGAAAGCTGTTGGGTGATATGTGAATTTTTTGAAGATCATCTTTTCTTTTTTATCAGTAGGGATGAGTGTGGTAACTTCTTGTATTTTCTTTTTGCTCACGGCTCTGTTTATTTTCTTGTATATTGTTTCTACCCTAATCCGTTTTCTGTAGCTATGTCCAATATCTTGTTTAGCTCAAGTGTGTATTTCTCTTTGTTCATAGGGATGTTGATCAGTCGGTGTGTTAGACTGTTGAGTGCTGCATGCTGGTGGGGAACAGGATTTAAACTGTTTTGTTTTATGTAGCTATTTGTGTGTGTGGGTTTCCTGTAGATGCCGAATGTTAGGTGGTTTCCTTTCTTGATGATTTTAAGGTCAAAAAAGGGGAGTTGTCCATCCATTCTGTTCTTTTTCCATTGTGAAGTTTATGAACTTTTCCTGAAGGTTCAATATTTTTAGTGCGTCTTCCAAGTGTTTTTCCGGGACTATTGCAAAAATGTCATCAACGTAGCAGTACCATCGTTTAAATATCCAGGGGAAAGCCTTTGTGATTCTTGTCTCTCTATTGCTCATGAAGAGTTCTGCCAGTAGTGGTGAAAGTGGACTGCCCATAGCTAGGCCTGAGTTCTGTTTGTAGTAGTTCCCATTGAAAGTGAAATAATTTTGTTCTATGCACAGCTTAGCTAGTGTATGTATTCTTGAATTTCTTCTGTAGTCCTTCCTATTGCTAGCAGCCAGTTTTTGATGTGTGTTGGTAGGGTTTCTGTTGGTATGCTGGGGAAGAGAGCTGCAACATCAAAAGAAACTATGGAATCTGTTTTTGCTATTTCAACATCTTTTATTTTTTAAATTAACTCCAGGGAGTTTTTTATGCCTAAAGTTTCAAATTTTGTCAATGCTGAGAACTTGTGTGTCAGCCATTTTGCTAGTTGGTAGGTGGGAGCATTTATATTATTTATGATTGGCCTCATTGTTTTTCCCGGTTTATGTATTTTTGGAAGTCCATAGATTCTGGGTAGTGTGGGATTGTCTACTTTGATTTTATATTGTTCTTTTTTGTGTATTAATTTGGAGTCTGCAATTGTTGCATTAAATTTCTTTGTACATTGATTTAGGGTTTTTTTGTAATTTAGAATATTCATTTTTTTCTAAAAGTGTTTCCATTCTTTCTATATAGTCTGTTTTTTCCAAAATCACTATTGTGTCCCTTTGTCGGCTTTTGTGTAAATCACGGATTTGTTTTTGAGTGTTCTTATAACATTTTTGTGCGGTTAGCTTTGTTTTCATTTCCTATTTTTTCAATTATTTTGCAACATTCGCTTTGTATTATGGTTTTCTCTAATTCTTTTAGTGGGTTGCGATTTGGACTTCTGCGATGTAATCTTCTACTTTGTTGGAGAAATCCACACACGTTTTCATTCCTTTGTTTAGGAATTCAATTTCTGTTTTGGTGAAAGTTTCTTTTGATTATTGCTAATGTTCATTTGTGGTGTTATTTTTTGTCTAGGTGGTGTTTTTGGCTTCTGGTTTTTGGATAAATTTTCAAGTTTTTGTTTTTGTGTTTGTGTTAAAGTTTTTTTTTCGCATTTTGATGCTCAATGTAGCTAAAAAGTTGTTTTCCAAATTATCCCAAACTAAACTTCTTAGTTTTTTGGTTAGTTTAAGATGCAAATCGTATAGTTTTAGTTCTGTCTTGCTTCTGTTTCTGTAGTGTTTGTTCTTCTCTATTTCTATGACCTTTTTACGGCTGCTTTCTCGTTTGTTGTTATTAGATTTGATTAGTTTTCTAACAAATTTAGACGTGACGTTTTTTATCCTACATAGGTTGAGGAAACGGATGTCTGCGGCTATTTTTCTTTTCTTGGAGTTTAGCGAACTGTTTAATTTCTTTCTTGTAGTGCACTAAACTCCAAACTAAAAGATGACATCCCACAGGAGAACAAACCAGGAATATACCAGATCAACTGCAATGACTGCAATAAAATGTACATTGGGCAAACCAAGAGAAATATAAAAACAAGAACAAAAGAACACTTCAGTTACATAAAACAAAAACAGGAAGATAAATCAGCAGTAGCTTGGCACTTTTGGAGAGACAAACACACCATAGACAGAAACCCAAAAATACTTAAAAACATCTCAGGAAAAGCGGAACTTACAACTTGGGAAAACATTTATATTTGCAAAAAACAGAAACCGCACTTATAATTTTGAAACCCCACCAGGAGACTTACTTTTGAAGAAGTTCTTCCAACCGCCACCAGAGATCAAGCTTACAACCAAGACAAAGGATGCGGGCAGTCGACAGGGAACTGAGGATGGGAGCAATTAGCTCCTGAAACATGTATTCGTTATAAAAACAAGTAAGTGATGTAGTGTTACAATCGACTCAATAATTACTAATTAGATACGTGATCTGTTGTTTGCTCTCCTCCACTGTAGGGGCAGTTTGGGTCTTCTGTAATGTGAAATCTGTAATGGTATGCCTTCAGCCTTCCATATCCTGTTAGCATTGTTGTAAGGTTTGTTGTTAAAGTAATTCTTAATTTCATTATTTCTGAAACAGCAGGAAAATATTTCTTCATCTCCTGGCCTTTGGATGTTTTTTTGCCATTGCTTTCCCCAATTTGTTAAGCTTTCTTGTTTTAATATTTTCTTAATAGTGCTCTTTGGAATTTTATTATAGCAGTATTCTACTTCACTTACAGTTGCTTTCTTTGCCAGCTGGTCTGCAATTTCATTGCCTTGTATCCGTGTGTGTGCTTAGATCCATCCTATTTCTATGTTCCAGTTTTGTTTTTGAGTATAGTTAACTGTGTTCTAATTGCTTCTATTAGGTTACTGTGGATTTTATAGTTATGTAACATTGTATTGTAACTTTACTATCTGTGTATATTACTACACTTTTGTTAATATCTTATATGAATGAATGGATGATTTATTGTCTACTTTGAACTTACATGTAATTTATACATTGTTTACAATACAACGGTGTTGCCTATTATTTCTCTTCCCCTTCTATTCAACATTCTGTTTTATATATAATGGGGAAGTATAATTTTCCACTATTTACTTTTTTGCCTTGTTACCGCTTTTCCGTATCTTCTCCAATTTGCTGCTTGTCCCTTTTAACCATTTTAACCTAATTTTTCCTAAATATTTTCCTGCTTTCTCCATATATTCATTTGATCTTGTATTAAAAATCTTCCTACTTTAGCTCTATTGGTAAATTTTTCTATTTCTCTAGTATTAAATTCTCTCTTCCTTTATCCATGTCCTCGCATTCCAGAATGTAATGCCAATTGTCATGTAATCCATTACATTTAGTACATCTCTCCCCCCTTCTTCTCCCTGTTAGACCACTTAAATTCCTTACACCTGTCCTTGCCCATGCAAACTCCATTCTGGCCTCTTTGTGGCATACTTCAATGTATCTCTTTTTTCCCCATACCGTTTTAAAATATTTATAATTTGTTACTGACCTTTTTTCCTTGAAACTATTTATAATTTATTGTTTTTCAATATCCTCCACTCTTGTTCTAATTTCTTTTCAGAAGTCCTTACTTTTGTTGTTTCTTTCCGTCCATGTTTCCCCAATCCTATTTCTTCCAATGTTGTCTGTATCTTGTGCATCCAAGTTTCTTTTTTCCCCATTTTCTCCTGTATAACCAAGCTTTGCTTTAGTATCTCATTTTCCTCTAGTAGCTTTACTCTGAACCAGCATTTGATTGCCATTTCTATCATTTTGCCTTTAGCTCCCACCCTTCCTAGTTCTGCTTGTGCTACTCCATTCGGACAACTCCTTGGTAATCCCAGGCTTATTTTGCAAAAATTTCTTTGTATAGCATCTACATTTTCCCATCCTTTTTCCAGCGCCCATATCTCTGCTGCGTATAAAATCCTTGCTTCCATCACTGTGCTATATATCCTTTCTAGCCACACAATTTGCATTTATGGTATTTTGTTCATATATGCTCTGATTACCTGTATTGCTTGTACCCCCTTTTTTCTTCTGTTCTCCCCAATCCCCTGCGCTATTGAGCCTTACTCCCAGATAGTCAATTATTCTCACTACTTCCAGCTCCATTCCTTTCCAATACCACTTTTCGGTCTTTCTTAGTTTATATCCTTTCTTAAAGATCATGATTTTCAATTTCTTTTTGTGTATTTTCAACCCCTAATCTTTACAGTTGAGGAAGGTTAATTTTAGGAGGAGTTGTATTTTATTTTGACTGTTGGGGAGCCAAACTTGATGAAGTAGTTGCAACCTCACGTATGGTAAAAAGTTTCTGGTACCCTTCGCCCCAAGTTTAAAAATATTAACTTTGTAATTTGACTGTTTCTTTAAATATTATGTATTTATGTTTGCCTTGGCTGAGTCAGTATTAATTTGTAGAGACATGAATTTCTTAACAGGGTGTAGTGCGGCTGAAGAATGTAGGCTTTCACAGATCATAATTTTTACTTTACTCCTTTTATTAATCCTTAACACGATTTAAATAACAATTCACTGATATAGAGAGGTGTGAGATTATTTATTAATTACTTGCACTTTTTAGCATGTAAACTATTTTTGTCTCGCACTGAATACGTATTAAACTTCTCGAGGACGTGTCTTGCATCCGGTTAGGAACACTGTCTACTAGCAACTGACTTCTGAATTTGTACAATTTGCTCTATTTCAGTTTCTGATTGGCTAATCCTACTCCAATAGAATACTTTTATTTAACTTAAGCTTTTATTCTGGTTGTTGATTGGCTATTTATAAACTGTCTCAAAAATTACATTATTGTTGCTCCAAGAATTACTAGTAGTATTATTAAACTTTCTAATTCATTATTGCCTCAAGGTTACCTCATTGCTAGCAACTTTTAACCTATTATTCTCACAGCTCCTACATTATTAAATTACGTAATACATTCACATAACATTATTACACATGTATACAATAATATAAACATTAATACAATGACTGTAATATACACTTTTTATATATTGTTACATACACATATTGCTTTAAGGCGGGCTGTTATATTTTATATTATATAATTTGATTGAAATCATTTAAGTGTTAAAAATACTGCCTCACAGTATTTGCCAATTGCTTCAATAGCTTTACTTAACCCCACAACTGAGATGGAACCTGCCACCTAGATCATCTGCAAACATTAATCCTGGTATTTCCTTATTATTAACTGGTGAATGCTTATTCAATTTTTTTATCTCTTCTATAATATCATCTATAAATACGTTAAATAGCACTGGACTAAGTTTGCACCCTTGTCTAAGCCCTGAACTATTCTCGTTCTCTTCAATAATTTTTCCCATGGTTATTTTCACACAGCACTCATTATTTGCATATAAATGCTTTATATTCTTTATAAATGATTAGTTTTAACCTTAGCATATCCTTGTTGATTGTGTTGAATGATTTTTCTAAATCAATAAAAATCATGTATACCCTGCCCTTTTTTATACTTAAGTATTTATTTACCATTGTCTTTATAATAATATGTTATCTGTTGTTCTCCGTCCTTTATCTAAATCCTGCTTGAAATTCTGATAGCTTTTCCTTTTTCTCCGCCCATCTCTGCATTCTGTTAGCTAGTATCTCTGAATATACTTTACCTATCACTGCTAGGAGAGTAATACCACTGTAATTTATAGGATCCTCCATATCTGTTTTGCCTTTATATATTGTTACTGCAATTCCCTTTTTCTAGTTCTCTGGGACTCTACCTCTTTCACGTATTGAGTTAAACAATTTCACTATTAACCTCAGCCTATCTTCATTTTCGCACCATGCTTTCCAGAATTCACCTGGTAACCCATCGATTCCACAGGCCTTGTTATTTTTAATTTTAATATTTCTGTTTTTACTTCATTTATCTTAATTTCTTTATCTAAATCCTCAATATACTGTATTTATTCTTTTAAACTCTCTTGAACTTTGACTAATGTTTACACCCCGCATAAACCTTTAAAGTAATTGCTTCATGTTTCCACCTGTATGTTGTTCCCCCCACTTTTGTTCTTATACATCTGTTTCACCATTTTCCATATCGCCTTCGTATCCTGAGTTATTGCTACTTCATTCATTTTACGATTTAATTCCCATCCCCCCCCCCATTCTTTCTTTGTCACCTCCATTAAACATTTATAGCTTCATCTTTGTATTAAAAACTTTTCTTTATCTTGCCCCCATTTCTTTAGTTCTCCTTCCACTTTTTTCTTTGTCTCGTAACATTCTTGATTATACCATCCTTCTCCATTTTGTGAATAAGTATTATTCTCCTTCATTTTCCATCCTGCCTTTTTTATTAGCTGCTCCATTCTCAACATAGCTCCCTCTATTTCACCCCTTTTTATCAATCTTTTTAGATATGATAACCCTATTATTTCCACCCCCTTCTCTAGCTCTTTGCGAAATATTTCCCTATGTTTATCCCTCCATCTATATGCTCTGAATTCCTTAGTGCTTTTATCTGATTCTATTCTCTTCATCTCACTTTTAAGTTAAATCTTACTTTTTATAGGAAGTGACAACTAGTAAACATTGTTCATAACTTCAAAGTCCACACAGTATGCATCTAACTCTGTTGAATATAGTATATAATTTATCACACTTTGTCCATTCTTATTTGTAAATGTGAACTCCCCTTCTTTATCCCTCCTTTTTAATCCATTACATACAATCATATTATTCATTTCACAAAAGTCGAATAGCTTTATTCCCTTACAATTGCATATTTTGTCTCTACTCTTCCTAGTTTCTATATCTGCTGTATTCTTTATATTGTTTTGTACTTCACATATTCTGATTTGCTCTTCCCTTATCCTTGCATTAAAGTCTCCTACAATTATTATATCTATTTCTACATATTTACCCTGTATTTCTTCTATACCTTGCTGCACTTTCTTGAACTTGCTTTGAAACACTTGATGGGTTGTACACAATTCCTAAGCACATGTTTCTTTTGTTCACCTCTCCTACTTCCATTATGCACCACAATACCATCCCCCTTCCTATTCCATTTAGTACTTTCACTTTTATTTTCTTATTCTTCTTCAGTATAACTATTCTCCCTGACATCCGCCCCTTCTCTTTCTTCTTCACCCCTTCTTTACCATAGAAATTATAATCACTAATAACCACTTTTGCCTCTTTATTTAACCAACTTTCCACTACTGCCAACACATCAACCACTTTTAACACTTGAAATATTTCACCATTACCAAGTTTGTTCCACAGCCCCTCCACATTCCATACACCTACCAAGAACACTGATCCCTATACAGCCCTGTTCTGTCATATCTTAGTTGGTCTGTTCTTCCTCTCTGCCTTGTCCTCCATGAGTCCTTGTCTTCTCTTAGCTGATCTTCTAGTTCCAATATACTTCTACTTGGTGATGACATGATAATTAATCCAGTTGCCTGATCATGAATTCTTAGACCTGCCGATGCTACTACAGCCAGCTAATAAGGACCCATATAGAATTGGAGCCTTATATTATAATAAGCTACCAACTGAAGTGAAAAAAAATGTTTTAAAATTTTATCTAATTAAGAAGTGTCTGTACAGTGTTGCAGAATTATAATATGTGTACAAATCTGTATATAATTATAGGATGTAATCTCTGACAATGTCTGATGCTCTTGTAATGAGTCTATTGTCTGCAATAAAGATTATTATTATTATTATTAATTATTATTATTATTATTATTATTATTATTATTATTATTATTATTATTTGCATCATCCTTTAGCTCATCATTAGGAATGACGTCCTTGCTTAGTGATGTCACAAGTTGTCTCTCCTTCTCCTTTTGACGTTTCTCCTCTTCTGCCGCCCTGCTCAATTTGAAGATGTAGTTATGGTGATG
The DNA here is from genome assembly GCA_030765065.1 of Deroplatys truncata. Lineage (NCBI taxonomy): Eukaryota > Metazoa > Arthropoda > Insecta > Mantodea > Mantidae > Deroplatys > Deroplatys truncata. The sequence continues at coordinate 119,775,955 of CM060979.1, forward strand.
TGAGAAGCCCCGCGTATGTGAGTCACATTGTAGTAGTAGTTAAACCTACGTTTTGCGCCACTTTGAAGTAGTTATGTTCTTCAAACTTATGAAGAAATGTCCCACACTTGGAGATGATGTTTTAGTTTTAATTTAAACTGCCCATGTAATGAAGAGCCACTTTGTAGTTGGTAGATGCTTGGGATGCCACGCTTTGTAGTAGTGAAGATAATGATGCTTGTGTTACGTAATGTTACACAATGTTGCGTAATGTAATTTTTACGAAGAAACTTGAAAAATTTGTAAGTAATTTGTTGATTTGTGCATAGGTTTCAATTAATTATGCTTATATAATATTATTTAAATCTTCCTCGGCTGCTTCAGTCGAACTATAGAGACATAAGGTCTTGTTCAGGTCGTGGTATGACAAAAATTAAATACGTCACAGAATTACTTTTAAATTTCACTTTTTATTTCTTTATACTTGCACATATATAAAACACTGCACTTTATAAAAGAAACTGTGAGAAAACTTTACACATTTTTAATGTATTTACTATAAAATCTTGCTCGTGACTTTTCCATCTGCACTCTATCACATCATGTCCGTGACTGACTAATCTCAACGGTAAAAACCTTAAAGCTTCGGTATTGCCAGTCTCTTATTGGCTAATTCTAGTCCAATAGAATTTAAGTATTCAAACCAAAAGTTTTCTTTACTGTTGATTGGCTAATTCAAAACTGTAAGCAAAACTACGTCATTACCGATCTTTTCATGACCAGTACTTTTCATAACTCTAAACACATTATTGTCACAAAGTTACATTATTATCTCATTGTTAACAACCTAAAACATATTATTCTCACAGTTTTTGCACTATTAGAGTATATAAACATTTACATAACATTAATAAATACATTTACAATAAAAATAAGTATCTTCAATGACTTTACATACAATATAAATAATAATTATATACATATTGTTTTCAAGGTGGGCTGTAATTGAATTTAGTTATAATAAAAATAAAAATTAAATTTATTCAGGCATTAAAATACTGCCTCAAATTCTCGTTCTGCCGAATGGCAATGTAAAAATCTTTGCCCGTCAATGTCCTCTCCTTGCTGAGTTGTGACATATTTCCTTCCGTCAATCCGCTCTGCTCTTTAAGTTTTCTTGCATTTGACAGGACTAACATTTTAAACTTCATGGTGTTAAGTTTTACCAGTATCAGTCTATTGTTCAAATTTCTTCTCCCTAATCAAAATGAACTGATTATTTCAAAACCGTGTATCTGCAACTCTAGTTTCTTTTCTATAATCTCTTCTACTTGGTGCCATGTTCTTTTTCTTCATTCTTCCTCCACTCCAAAAGTTATTATATTTAACTTCCTATGTCTTTCTTCTTCTCTCTCCAAATTTGTTACTCTCTATTCTAATACTCTCAACTCCTTGTATTCTTTTTATTATTCCTTTTAGTTTCTCTTTTTTCTTTGTCAGTTTGGATTCCAGTCTTTTCTCCATTTTTCTGATCTCTATCAGTTCCTCATTCATTTTTTTGAAGATCCAGGCCCTTGCTTCATTTCTATCCCTCCAATCATTAATAGTATGGTCACTACTATTAATAGCAATACCACTGATGTACCTCCTTGCATTTTCTTCTTCTGGTAGTTTATACTTATAGTGTTAAATGCTCCAATTCTTGCTCAACAAATTTCTGTCGATATCCCCATGCTTCCTTTGTCACACATAAACGGAGCTATTTGTGGACACGTCCATTCGTTACGCTTGCTCAACTGCAACTGCATATCTTCTATGAATTCTATGTTTTTAACATTTTCTAGTGCTTTCAAAACTGCAAATTGTTCCACTTGGTTGTTGAAGCATTGTCTGTCTAGTTTATACTGTATTTGATGTTTCAGTTTATTCCCATGATAAATTGTTACTCCAGAACCTACTCCTACTCCTCCAGTTTTGCTGCCATTTGTATAGATTTCTAAGGTGTGCATATTATTCTAGTTATTGTTGGGATGTCTGCTGGATGAGACCATTTCTTATAGGTTCGTCAAGTGCTTGCCAGAGTCCTGCCTTAATAGTTTGTATACATTGGCAATTTCCTGTAGTTTAAGTGTTATGGGTGTAAGATCTGTTAAATAGTGTGTGCTTTGGTAGATGTCCTGAATGCTTTAGCTATTTTGATATTTGTCTTTGCACTCTTAGAAATTTATATGCATTGTATTTCCTGTCAATGGCTTCAATCTACATTGGAGTTGCATACGAAAGTAATGGTAAAATTGCACCTTTGTATATTGTTTTATTTGTCTATTGTATTGTTGTTTATTGTACATTTATAAGTCTGGTGTTTTAGTCCCCAATATAGTTTTGCAGATTTAAACAAAATGTTTATTAATTTAGCAGCTCTTGGTCATTAAAAGTGTTGTTGCTAATTATTCCTAAGTATTTGAGTTTTTCTGCTTGTCCTATTTGTCTATTGTTAATAATGATACTTTAATCCTTTACACCTCCGCGTTTGCATATTATTAGTATTGTTTTTGACTTCTGTTCATTGAAGATAATTTTATTACTCTTGATCCAAACTTCAATCTTTTTGAGGTCAGCACTACCATAGTTTTCAGCTTCCAGGTGAGTTTTACTATTGGTCATTTCTAATGAGTCATCTACAAATGCCACTAGCTTTGTGTGACTTGAGTATTCAATACTTAAGAGCAAATTATACTGCAAATCTCAGAAGCCTGGTCCACAGCAAGATCCTTGAGGACATCCCTTGCTTACATTTTTCTCAATTTTTATGTTATTGACTGCCAACACTGCACTTCTATGACTGAAACAGCTTTTTGCAAGGCAAAATAAGTTACTTGGACAGTTAACCTCCCTCAAGATGTACAGTATACCCAGCCATCAGGCTGCATCAAAACCTCCCTTAACATCAAGGCTGGTTAAAACTATCATTTGGCCAGCTTCCAGGTTTAACTTTATATATTTTTTAGCCATCATTTCAGCATCTAGAGTGCTTTTTTGTGGAATGAATCCAAACTGGTTGTTATTCATTAAGTTCTGCGAGTGCTGTCAATTAAGAGTTTCTCTAAGCAGAATTATTGGTTGCAATTTTGTTACTTCTGTACTTTCCTCTTTTCCTGGTTTCACAATAGGTATTAATATAGCTTTTATTCATTGTTTAGAGACAATTCCGTTTGTTAGACAATGGTTGTAGATAGCAGTTATATATTTCGGAAATATATAAAACACTTGAAGTAAACTTTTACTGTAATCTCATCTTCTCCCAGTTTTATTTGCATCCATTCTTCTTAAAATATGTTTTATTTCTCTCTTAAGCAAATCTTGATCTTTCTGTGTTGTTATTGGTCTGTTAATTAATTTCCTAATACTTTTGCGGTATATGCTATCTTCTTCCTTGTCTTCTGCTACAAAGTGATTCAGTATGTAGCCTAATGTCTATTCAAAATCTTTTGTAACAGAACCATCCTGTTTCATATACATTAATAATTGGGAGTTTTTTCTTATTTTGCCAGTGGCTATTCGATAAACTGCATTCCAGGGATTATTTGATGGAGTCAGACTACAAAACTGCTTCCAGAATTCTATTCTCACTTTTCTTATAATTCTTTCGTGCTCCCTCTTTTTTGCATATACAATGTTTTGCACTCTTCTCTTAAGGCTTCATCTTGTTTTGTCTTTTGATATCATTTTCTTTGTGTGCGTGCGTGTGTGTGTGTGTGTGTGTGTGTGTGTGTGTGTGTGTGTGTGTGTGTGTGTTTGTGTGATGCTCTGGAGTTAACAATGAAGTCATTCTCCGTCTTGCTTCCCAATATTTGGATGTCATATGTTGATCATTTTTAAGAGCTGTGCATGTTGATAGATGTGTCATGTCCAGTTCTATATTTTGCGGCAGAGTAGGCAATCTGGAGATGGTATTATGCCAATTTTGTGGAGATGTTTAGCCAGACAATCATGTCCAGTAATAAGCCTAAATATAGCAATTGCAGTTTTGCGTGGTAATTCAGGGGTAATAGAGGGACCATCCAAAAGTATTTTTAATTTTCTGTTTCCAATTGCTGCAATTAACTTGAAGTTACAGTTGGTATCCATTCCATGCTTCATTATTCTTTTTATTGATTTATAAGATAGCTTGGTCACTATCCTTGCTTAATTTTACACCCCTTTTTTGCTAATATATCTGTTCTTTAATTTCCCTGTATACCACAATGAGCTGGGATCCATTGTAAGACCACCTTTTGTATTAAATATTTGAATTTATTGAATCATGTTTTGTACTTCTATAATTTTTTGCATTTTTGGAAAAATAGTTATAGTTGTAGTAATTATAACTATTGCTTGGATTGCAGCTTTACAATCTGTTAAGATGACAGTGTTTTTACAATGGCATAGCCAGTTAAAAGTGTTCTGAAGGGAAGAATGAATTGCTTCAATCTCACCGTTAAAATTTGTTGTATATCCTCCAACATTTTTATAGAAAGAGAAAAACCACTTCAGCTCCACTCTCACCCAAAAGAGATCCATGTTTATAAGTATGTGTCCAGTTGTCAGATGGGTAATTTACGTATGGTTTCTAGTGCCAAAGCTTTTGCCTCATTAGGTAATACACCTTTTTTGTAAATTACATTTTCTAGATTTAATTTGTGATTAATAATCATGTAATCAATTGGATTTTTACCTAGACAACATTTAACACCGAGCTGGTATCTGGAGTGCGTGTGCTCCGGATTTTACATTGATTCCCCTCAAAGGCACTCAAGGCATTTCAAGTTCATATTACTTTACACTAGACTGCTCCTCCAAGTTTGAAGTTTAGTATTTATTCAACTTTACATTTTTTAATTACGCTTACATGCATGCATACATCAAAATATATAGTTTTGGTGAAAACTTAATATAGAATATTTTGGGTGAAATGTTGTACCTGCTCTGATTTAGGTACCTAAAATATGAAAAGTAAAAATAAAAATCTAATGTGGGACATCACATAACTATCAGCCCATTATTATTTATGTTCATTATAATCTAAAATTATTCACATAAAAGCTTAGTTTTCTACTTATTTTCTGTTTACCAGAGTTGGTGACACTCAAATTTCTGGAACCCTTGATTTCTTGGGTGAGAAATGTAAGAGTTCTTGAATAAAAAAGTAAAATTCTTGGGTATTCTGGATCAGTAAAGGCTAAACAGACAGGTGGAATTTTTGCATACTGATGCCTTAAAACATAAAGCAATGATAAAATAATTTCCATCTTTGTTGCATCTATTTTTTCTTGCCATCCAAACTTTACGAAATAGTTTATTGCAAGAATTGCACTGCAATGTCTCTAGTCCTCTACATTCCATCTTGATGAAGCTGGGAAATTGCTACTAAAATGCTAAGTTAATTTTCCTCTCTGGTTTCAGTTTACAAATAAATGCATTTTAATGCAGTATGGGACAAAGCTATTTGCAGAACTCTCTGCCAAGAGTACACTTACATGGAGAGAAGAGGAACAATGAAATTAAGCGAATGAGAAGTTTTCCACATATTAAGAGTATTTGGGTGGTATGAATGAAAGTGAGTATGTGCTCTGGCTCATCAAATTTGAAGTTTGCACTATGAATCATATGAATAAAAGTTTGGAGTATAAACTTAGTTGAGAGTACAAACTTAACTTTGGAGTGTATACTCCAGAAGGAGTATGAACTCAGAAAATGTATATAAATAAATGAGAGTAATACTTTTAGTGATGAGTTTACACTTCTCTTAGGCTGAGCTTGGTCAGCAGCATACTCAATCTCGTGTTGTTCACAAATGTTACACGTACTGGTGAAATTTACACATTAGAAAAGTGTATTCAGTGCCTTATGATGAAAATGTCTGTGATTACAAGAGTTTGTACAGATTTGAAAGAGAGAATGTTGGGTGGTTGGCAGAACATTTTTTGGGTGAAAGCAGAGAAACCAGGGGAGGGCCCTTACATCTGAATAATGTCTAAGCACTTTTCTGAGGTATGTGAGTGACCAGGATTTCAGATGGGTGTTGGAAAAGATTTAGGTGTACAGCAATCTACTATATGCAAAATCATTTCTATGGTAATGGACAGTATCATTGCCAGAGCTTAACATGTGAGTTAAATTTCCAAACACAGCTGAGGCTCTTGAAGATGCCAAATTGGAGTGGTAAAGGAAATATTCTTTTCCATGTGCAACAGATGCCCTGGACTGCTGAATATATAAACAGGAAGCAATTAATAAGCATCAAGATAATGGTTACTTCTAACAGTAAAGAGATGGTAAATATTGATGTCTCTTGACCGGGATCAGTTCTCAAATTTGGGAGAATTCAAACATGTATAGAGTAATTAAAGAGAATAATTCAACATGTGCTCCTCTTCTGGGTGACCAAGGATTTGGTTTAGCCCCAAGGCTAATGATACCTTTTAGGAAATACCACAGGATCTTCTTTAAGCACACTCACAAAATTTCATCTGTTAAATTAATTTCATTGACATCCTCAATATTCTAAATATCTCACAAGTTAACACCAGTTGTTTGTTTACACAGAAATCCAATGCAACCATGATAAACCAGTACTGCAATAAGAATAAAGGTGCAATGGAATTTCTAGCCAATAATGTGAGTTTAACTATGTTTATTATTTAACTAAGAAGTATAAACTCCAAGCATGAATTTACAATCTGGTAAATTTTATTCATATGTTTCTGAGTTTAAACTTAAATAAAATGCTTAGACTCAGAGCTTATGCTTCCTAGTATAAACTCATTTTTATTCATACTAAACTTATTAGATGTTTCAGTGCGAAAAACTTCTCTTCATTGAGAATGCAACTAACTTACCCTGATGGTTTGAGCAAACAAATTGGATATGAGAGCCTTAATTCTTGGTGGCAAAGGTAAAACTGCAACTTGGCTCTCACGGCTTAGTTGAGAATGAATGCGCAAACGGCACATTAATTGCAGTGATGCTACACGACGGGAAACCCATGCAATGTGAACCTGGGGACCTGTTGCCACAAAAAGTCTCTTGTCATTGTGGCCCCAAGTGAGAGCAGTTACTGGTGACTGTAAAACAAACATAAACAAGTGTTAGGTTTTCTTAAACACTTTTTATCTCGATTATATTTTCAGATTCCGTTGTTACTTTGACACTACCCTTTTTAACAACTAAATTGATTATGTTCTATGCTATGAGCATTTAGGATAACACTTGTACAAAATTTTTATAACAAATTAGGCATGCGATATGTTTTAGTACTTGCATACAAAACCTCATGGTTAATTTCTCCATTTCATTATTTTGAGCATTTCTTATGCATAAACATGACCCTTGTACGAAAGTGTGTAATTTTAAAGAAACTTTGATGTTTATTTAAAATTCGGTTTATTTGGATGTTTTTTTTATCATATATAGCTTTGTATATGTCAACTTTTAAAACCTTACTTTTGTATTTTCCCCATTTCTAATATAGTTTTTAGAATGAAATAACATTTTTTTTCATTAATTAAAACTGTATGTATTGTTTTATAAACAAAAATCCTCTGCATTAACAAAAATTCCATTAACTAAATTTCTTTAAAATTAAAAAGCATGAAGCATTTTTGGACAAATGATGATAAAAGGTATTAAAAATATATATTTTCAAACCTACTGAAGATAAGGCAGTACAATTTTCTGCACTATTTCACTCAGAATAATACAGAGCCCAATAAAAAGAATTTAAGACTATTGACAAACAATTCCAGGTTCAAAAGGTCTCCCCATGGATTGCTTTAATTATATAAATACGAGAGTCACTTAGAAAGTTTTTAGACACAGGTACCCCAAAACATTTAACTGAAAACTTACCATCACATCTTAAAGTACTCTCCCTCAGCCTCTACACATCTTTTATCCTTCTGAACCACCAGTCAAAGCACTGGCACCAGTTTTTATCTAATGGTTCGAGCTCCTCTTTATATACTGCAACAGCATCTTCAATGTAAACTGCTTCCCCCACAGTTGGTTCTTCACTATAGGAAACTGGAAGAAGTCACAGGGTCCCAGGTCCAGACTGTAGGGAGGATGGGTCAGCATTTGATCAGGGATCGCCTGGAGAAAACTCAATGTCACTTGGACAGTGTGGGCATTAACATTGTCATGATGCAACAAGATGCCCATCAATCCAGTTCTTGGTCACTTTTCCCGTACTTTTTCAAACAATGAGAGAGTGCAACTATAATGTACCATTGTGCAGTGACCATTGCTTGATTCTCCAGAGATAGTGTTACCACACAGCCAGTTGTGCTAAAAAGAGTCACCCCATTTTCTTGCTAACACTTTTTGCCCTTTTGACCTTGACAGGCAGACTATCATCAGGGAAGATCCACACTGAAGACTGGCATTTTGTTTCAGGATTATACTGATAAATCCATGTCTCATCACCTGTTATAATCTCAAAAACATGGCAAGAGCTACCATTATTGAATCTCTGGAGTATTTTTTGACACCATTTCACTCAGGTGTCCTTTTGGGCCAACGTGAGGTTGTGGGGAAACTAGTGAGATAAAATTTTGCTGACTCTCACAAAATCATGCAATATTTTTGCGACACACTCTGATCAAATCTTAAAGGTTGCCTTGATGATTTGGTATGTGACATGGGAGTCTTCTCTCGCCATTTTTTCTACAGCATTGATGTTATCTTCGGTTACTGCTAAGGATGCTTCTTTCTCATCTTCAAGGGATGTCTGACCCCTTTTAAATTCCATAAACCAATTAAAAATAATAGCACAGGAAGGAGTAAGATTCCCAAAAGTGCATGCAAGTCTTTCAAGGCATTGGCTTTGGTTTAAACCATTTTTACAGTCATAGAGAATCATTGCCCAAAATTTTCCATTGTGTGTACTGAATTAGCTTGCACCCCTCAGTGTTCCAACTGCAGCAGGTAAGGGACAAAGGTTGCGGTCAGGCTAAAACTTTCACTTTAGACTAACAAAGGACTGTGCAAGACACTGGTGGAATTATTTTCTCCCTATTGTAAACAGTAAGTCAGGTCTAAAAACTTTCTGAGTAGCTCTTATATGATAAAGAGTACATCATTTTCAAAGTCTGAAAGTTCCCACTAGCTCTGCAGTATTTCATCTGTACATGACTCATAACATACTAACAATATCTGGTAGATGGTAATATTAATAGTGTTGCTATCAACAGCTACATAGATTTTAAATTGCTTCAAAAAACTCTTTGGATAACAAAATATGTTTTCCTTTATACTAACTTATATAGTGCATGAAGTATTGAAACTACTTTAATAATTTAGGTGCATCTTGAGAAAGCAATAGTGTAACCTCATGCACTTTTACCTGGAAAACCCTTGGCACATTTATTTTCAGTAGCCTACTTTAACTTTTGTAACTGTGTGATGAAATGATTTTGAGAGAGGATGTACAATACTGATGATAACTCTCAAAAGTTGCCAAGTGCACAATTTTCAAAAGTGAATTATTTCCTCAGAAAGGTGCTTAAGCCTTAGATTTTAATGTGCTGTGTTTACACTCTAATGATTGCCAACTTGGTTACTTTTGGTACTATGAAATGTTACCTTACTGATTTCGAGTTGATTTTATCAGTGCCAAATATTGTGTTCTGCTATATTGAAGCCTGGTCTAGGCTTGGCCTTGTTCAAGGGAACAAACAAAAAGTTTGAATTACACAAGTTTCATTGTATATATACATATAAATCATGGCGATTCCATCTCTAAGTGGCTACAAAGCAAGCAGTAAAGCTTGACCACAAACCCATCTGTAAAAGATTAGTAGGGTCTTTCCACTCTTTAACCATAATTTAATTAAGTTTTATTTATGGAAGCTCTTTAACTACTATGGTTCTTAGATTTCATTCTATATTGGCATGAAAGTCTGGAAATGTTGCTCAGAGGCCTCTTTTTTCAGGCTTGATGTTCTTTCAGATGCTGTAAATCGACATGGGACCACCAATCTTTAACCATAGCCGGTGGTCTTGTCATTATATGCCACCAAAGGCAAGCATTGTTGCAATGTCATTTCTGCTGTTTCTTCAAGACTTTCAGCACATTCATAGCTATGACCACATACTTTTTTTTTTCCATCTTATAGTTAAACTTATATTTGTATCTGTAGAAATTATAGTTTTTTTTACTTAAAGCAGTCTTGCAAGTTTAGCAGCATTTAATAGTTATTACAATTTAGTACTTGTGTAGTTTAATTATTAAGATTATTAAGGCTTGGGAAACAATCGAGAAGCTGTCCCTCCAGGCACACCAGCAAATGCCACCTTGTTACCAAGTACCAGTAGTGCCAGGACCACGAAGAAAATAAGTTACAAAAATTTTGAATAAGTGACGTCAGATTTTAATGCTTAATGTTTATGTACAAGTGGAAAAGAACCATTTATGTAAGGGTTCAATATCCAAGACCACAAGAATCCTAAAGTTTGACAGAAAAACTGGTAGGATTGAAACTTGAATTTTTAACTAGAAGTCTATAGTCTTTTTCTGTCTCTCATAATTTGTTACAGCTAATTTGCAGTCTGAAAACAAGCCATCTTTTATTTTCTTTCTTTCTTTTGGCTTCAGTGTTTTTGTCTTGCATAAGCTGCAATGCCAGTTACTAAATCCTACACATCTTAAACAGCAATACAGGATTGCTTCTTATATTCATTTTATATTACTAAAATCACATTTGTGAAGCAAGTTTATTATTTTTGCAAAACTATGCACAAAGTGGCTAACTCCCAAAAGTGACACAAAATATTGCATTTGCCTTCTTTTTTCACTGATTTCTTCATGTTTTTAACTTTTGACATATTTACTGCTTCTGTTTACACTCAGGAATTTATTTTACATTCTCTGGTTGCCAGACAAACAAAATAAAGAATGTTTTCACCACAGCTCCGCGCACAATTATAGTAAGCAGAACTATAAACATACAAGCTTTATTTGTAACAATTATCTACCAGGATAAATAACAATGAAAGATTATACTTTAATTTGCAAAATAAATTCATATTTATGCATTTTAATAGTTTTATATATTTAATGATAATGTATACTTTATTCAGGATATGTTAAAGTTTCCCTCGGATATGTTAACATGCATTTCCATTCTTGTAGCATAATATATGAAGTAGTTGCAACCATGTACGATACAAACTTTCTGGTGGCCTTCACCCCAACATTTACTTTCTGGTGGCCTTCGCCCCAACATTTACTTTCCAGTGGCCTTCGTCCCGACATTTAAAAAATCAACTTTGTATTTTAATGTTTCTTTAAATATTATACATTTATGTTTGCCTCGGCTGTGCCAGTAGTAATTTGTAGAAATATGTATCTCTTAGCAGGGCTGGAACGGCTAAAGAATGAAGGCTTACACAACTTATAATGGCATTTAACTTTGTTTTATTAATCTTTCACACAATTAAATAACACTTCACAGATATATCCTACTGTAGAGCTGTGCGATTTTTGTTAATTTTACTTTTTAACACATAAACTTTATATTATTCACGCCGTAATGAATTTTATATGTATCACACTGAATACATACCGAGCGAACTGCTCAGGAACGTTGCCTTCTAGCATCTGGAGTTTACCGCTTAAATTTGTAAATTTCTCTATTTCAAGTCTCTGATTGGCTAATTCTACTCCAATAGAATACTTTTATTTAACTTTCAGCTTTTATAGTTTTTGATTGGCTATTTATAAACTGTTTTAAATATTACATTATTGTTCCAAGAATTACTAGTAGCATTATTAAACTTTCCAATTCATTATTGCCTCAAGGTTACCTCATTGTTAGCAACTTTCGGCTTCTATTCTCACAGATCCTACATTGTTAAATTATGTAATATGTTCACATAACATTATTAAACATGCACAAAATAATATAAACATAATACAATGACTGTAACATACACTTTTTTATATATTATAGTATACACATATTGGTTTAAGGCGAGCTGTTATTATATTTTATATTATAAAATTAGACTGAAATCATTTAAGTGTTAAAAATACTGCCTCATATATTAGTTTAGCTCTTCCTCAGTTGTATTCTACAATATTTAGTGCATGGAGTATGTATAAAAAACTATGTATTCTGGTGTGATGTAATTATGGTAATGCAGATACAACAGCAATACTGAAGTCTGCTGTAGATATATGGATTGTGTAGACTGTGTATATATAAGTGAATTAAAAAACAATAACACTTCAATAAGCAGATTACTTATAATATATAGAAGTGGTTGCAAATATACAATTTCACTAAACTTTGCAACCACTTCTATATATTATATTTAATCTTTTCCCTATGTCTTCCGATTTAAAAGTAATAAGCAGATTACCGTTTGTTTCAATTCAATATGACTTAATTTTTTCCATGAATTTCAATATATAAAGTTCACGATTAATACTGTAGTTTGGAACATTAACTACAGAATTTTGCGCAAACTTTTCATAGTTGCCACAAATGTAAATTTTTATTTGTGCCTTCATAATGCTCATTTATCATTGTTAGTTTCACTGAACGATGTTAAGGGACTACTGTTTTCTAAAATACAAGGTCTGCCATGATGTTTCCTTCATTGTGAGGGTAAAATTGTTGCTTTACAAACATTAGCTGCAGTATGCTAACAAAAAGAGAAGATACATTAGATATTTATTTATGATCTGAGAAGTGAAGTTTACAATTTTAAGTTTTCTTACTTCAATGTGTGCGTGGAAAATAGAAATTATTCAAAATCATATTGGGCAAAAAGACTAGACTGTCTGACACATCTGTGAGGCGAATCAGAAAAGAAATTTAATTTGGTATGGAACTAGTCCTACAAAGGAAGAATATATATATTAGTAAAATCAAATTTTCATATCAAGAGCAGACCACTGCTTGATAAAGAATTGTGAAAGACAAGTTTGCTAGTGAAAAAGAAATTAAATTCAAGGTTGAAGAAAGTAGCATGGTTTCATCTGAAAGAACTGTTTCAGAAATGGCTATATAAGCCCACAGACCTGCCAAGGAGCCCATAACTGCTACTCTACCTGCAAAACTACTATGCTGGGCAAAGGACGAAGACTTGAACTTCCTAAAATTGGTAAATATGTAAATCTTCATTCTAAAAGTACTTTAATGAACTAAAAATCACGTATAAAAGAACTTTACATAGACTCATTTTGTTTCAGATTTGTTTTAGTGCTGAAAGCAATTCTGAAATTCTGGCAAACAAAGAGTAAAGGCATTCTGGTGAAATGTAATCATCTGACTGCAGATGTCACACAGAGAATCAGTGATAGCATTTTTGAAAGAGAACATCCCCTTTGTTGCCCTAACTGGGATATTCACTGGATATGATATCCCATAAAAATGCCTGAAGCTAGTGAAGAAAGAAGTTGCAACAAAAGTGATTATTATGAAAACTTGGCTTATTGAAAATCATCATCCACATATGCGAAATAATACAGGTATGTACATATTAACTGCATGCCTTGGCAAATCAAAACATTAATAATAGCTGCCACAGATGGCTTGACTAAAAACTTCATTAAATTGTAAGCATTTTATAGAAATTTAAAAATATTATATTTTAATTATCAATCTAAATGTATTTACTATACTTTGAATTCATCAATATTTAAAGAAATGCAACATTTCATTTTAAAATAGTAAACTTATATAAAAAAAAAAAGCAGAAAAACAAAACTGTTCCATATTTTGCCTCCTAATCCCATATTACATTAAAAATCAAGGTGCATCTAATAAGATGGCTAGGCACTGTAATTTCTGTTTCACTGATTCCCTAAAATATAAGGCACAATGCTCCTTCCCCCTACATTATAATGTCTGGCTTTAAGCAGTTTTGAGGTAACAAGCAATGTAGCATACTATAGAACAAAAAATTGCAAACAAATCACAAAATAACCATGGAGATATAAAGGCCCATTCAATTTGGCCAAAATACACAACCTACACTTTCAATATTTGGGAATAAACCTTGCTGTCTATATTCTTTAGAATTATTAAAATATATTTGTTATTATAAGTGTGAAATTGAATATTTTTCATTTAAATTAATCCAGTTAACTAGATGCTAACAGTTCTTTTTGCACTGTGTCTGTGACTCTGAAATGCTACTGTTAGTGTCTAATACCATTATTTATTTTAAATGTTATTTTTTCAAATAACTTATCAATGGCAGCATTCTTGAACTATTAATTTTATTATTTATAAATGTCTTTTCTGTTTTCATTTACATTTATTCTAGGACTTCTAAGGCCATTTTAGAAATGGTTCAAATTCACACAAGCAAAAACAATCACATCTTTCTAAGCAAGCAGTTGCATTTTTAGTTGTTGGTTGCACTTACAAAATTATGCCACTTGCAGCTTAAAGTCCATTAAGTTAACTCAAAGTAGTGCACAATTTTATAAGTGAATACACTTTTGACAGTTTGTTACCATTACATTCTTCCAGTACCCAAAAGTAATAAGAAGCACAACAAAGAACCATGGAAATGTACACTGACCATTGTCATTAACAACATAAAAGACAATTTTTAAATGCTTTAACATATAGACACAGTTATTTCATTTTAACACTCATGATAAACCACATTGTTCACATTTATATCCACCCATGAATGTTTGAAATTCTAACTGTATACACAAATTTCTAGGTTTACCTGCAAAATGTAACACAGTGTCTACTGCCTTGAAAGTTTAAAATTCCAATATATTTCCAGTATAGGTTTCTGCAAAATTCCTGTATTACATTGAGTCATATTGCAGTGAAAATGCAACAGTATTCAAATGCGTGTTGTGGCTAGCTTAACATCTTTACCGGTTTTATTTGTTTCCACAACCATGATATGAAGCTGTGTTTATTACTAGCTGCCATAACTGATGTTTCACAGGTGACTTTTTAAATCTCCAATGACAATTTTATTAATTTAATTTACCCTCCACACTCTTTATGAAACCATTGTACAATGATCTATATGATTTTTTCTGTTGAATTCTACGTTTTATCTCTTACTGTAATTTCATAAAATTTCCATGCTATTGATAATAATGGGCCAAAAAGTAACTGACATTCACAGAAATGGGAACGAAATATCAACAGAAGTATTTCTGATCTTTGCCTCTCCCTCCACAACAATTTTTCAAATTCTGGAAATGTTGTATAACATGTAAAACATCTTTAGGGGTGAAAGATTATCCAAATGGTTGATAATTTTTACATAAGCACAGTAGATGAAACTTTTGTTTCTTCTCTTTGATTCTGTAATTATTTAATAAAATATAGACTCCATAATTTTTACATTAAGGGAATAAGAATTCTTTGATATACATATATATGTTCAACAAAATAAGATGAAACTGATGATATAGATTCCTTATCCCCCCCCGAACCTCAAAGCACCACTTTAAACATTTTTGGACATGGCATATAGCCTGTAACCATGGAGAAAAATTCTTCTGTTATTAATTGTAAATAGCAATTAGTAGTTTCTGACGTTATGCTGATCACAATTTTCTCTCTTTATATACTTCTTATATAATGATAATCTTTGCATACTTCTTACATTGATAATGAGCTTGAGTCAAAATTCACTTAGATGGCATTCTGAGCAGTATCACAAAATTCAGAATGTTCTAGCATATTCTAGCTGTGGTGGTTGTGGTGGAGCAATCTGAGCTGTGAAATTATATGTAAAAGGATGTTAAGAGTTAAATTCAAGGAAAGTTTATTAAAATAGGAAAATATTTAGGTGTAGTAAGAAATAAATGGCTGAAAAAAATTAGAAATAGGGAATAGAAAGAAAATGTAGATTGGTGAATCATAAAATTAAATAGGACCCAGTAACTCGACAACCATGGTGTTGGATGTTACGGGCCCTAGAAATGCAGCAACTTAGTGAAAGAGAAAACAATATGTAAAGGATAATGTGTAGAGATAAAATTATGTATTATAGAACATTATATGAGAATTAATTTATGTAATTAATGAAGTGAAATAAAATATCTATCTATCTATCTATCTAGTAACAGCTGTTTAAACCTGTTTCAAACTGCATTATAAACATACAGTTTTTTGTTTTAAATTAGTTAATTGCTTTACTCACTTACATTGATATTTTATATTGTTGTACCAAAGATAGAGATAGGGTCGCCATAAGGGTGAGCCAAGAATTCAGGACTCTATCCCAACATATTGTAATTTATTACTTAATTTTACATTGTCATAAAATATACAAAGAAACTTTGCAGTGTATGTATGTGAAAGGGCTACAGATGTCATATTTGAATGTATCAGTAAGTTTGTTAGTTTATTAATCATCCTTGTCTTACACAAGTCATATTTTTGTACAGATGAAATCTTCTTCAGCCACATATTTTTTTGCATCAGATAGTCATGAAGTTCCAAGCATGAAATGCTTTTCACGCTCCAATGGATTTAATTTTTAGCCTATTCCTGTTATCTGTTCATTCATCATGGAGAAAACCCTTTCCATACATGTATTATGGTCAGTGCGACGGTATTACTGTTACAATGTGTTTAACATTATTATAGCACCACGTTTGGATGCCAATTTGCAACGGTATTACAAATAATGTTGATGCTTGTGATGTTTATGCATGTGTGTTTACTTCACGCGTTGCCATCTTGTGACGTCATTCGTTGGTTGGTTCGTAGATCCCTCTGGCGTGGCAATTTGTATCAGTTTTGAAATAATTCACTTTAAATGTTCTCCGGCTAGCTATTTAGGTCGAACTTGTATCTCTTGCAGGGTGTGAATCGAAAAGGAATCTTTTATCCAGAAATTATACTGACGAAGAAATTGGTTTTATAACTTTTATTGCCGAACACATTCACAAACACTTTTACAAATTAATCTGGATACTCGCCAAACTGAAACTGTTTGTAATAACTTCTTATTTATCACTTTTAACTCGCATACTTCAACTTTATGTAATTTTTTAAATGTATAATACTTTATAATAATTCTCGTGTAACTTGACGAAATGAAGGACTGGCTGACGATGTGTAGTGTACACGAAATTTTGATGAACTGAGAGACCGACGTGTAGTATGTTGAGAATTCTGTTGAACTGGGGGAATGCTACCTCGGACCTACACTATTTATAGGCTTGCCTCAAGATACGCCTAAAGATTATAAATGAACTGCTATTGGCTAATAAAACGCGCCAACATTAGCGTCTATTTTACTATCCAATGAAAACCACGAATACATATGCTTTAGGAAATGTTCTAGAAGCTTCTCAACGGAAAAAACGCGCGAAACATTACGTAACTTCCTGGTTCCCGGTAATGATAAACAACTCACCCCATCGCTGCATTATTGCGTTATTGTTGACAGTTTCAGTAAAGCCGTATATTATTATTTACCAATAATAATTACAATTAATAAACCTCTGAAATCAATGTAACATAAAAATACATATTCATATTACTATCATTAGTTACATCTGAGTAATTTGTGATACAAATTACCGTATCATATGCCCCACTAGAAACATAATTATAAATATTTATAACTTGTTTAGAAATTTTAAAATTGTGTTTTTAGTCTCCTAAATCTTGGAACACACGTTATCACTTTCACTTAACACTTCACACGCATTTAACACACGACATATGTTTTATCTCGCCACTACTTACTGGCTCTGGTTTAATTAATTTAGATATTAATCTGACATCACAAATTTTTTTTATAGCAAATACTTTACCCTAAATTATTTAATCACTGCTACCAAATTGTTTACTTTAAGTTGTTGACAAAAATTTATACATTTAAGATTTTTTTGTAATTATTACACATATTTACCAAAATATTCACCCTCTA
Source organism: Deroplatys truncata (assembly GCA_030765065.1). NCBI lineage: Eukaryota > Metazoa > Arthropoda > Insecta > Mantodea > Mantidae > Deroplatys > Deroplatys truncata. The sequence goes on from CM060979.1 coordinate 119,793,853, forward strand.
CACAAATATTTACATCTCTTAAATCTAGGCACTGTTTCACATGTTCTATTTACTGCATAAATATTTGTTTTTAATTATTTTTACCCATTTTTGTTATTTTGTACCTTATCTTAACAATACTCTTGGAATAGTATTTATGTACTTTACTTTAATATAACATCATGCTTTATTTCACATGTTCAGTTACTAATAAAATGTTATTTTCCTCTCAAACATTTAGTCATGTCCAAAATTAATTTCTCCTTTCCTATGACGTACATACTTATTTAACCCTCTTACGTTCCAATACATTGCTCTGCATTTCGCCTTTAACTATCCAGCATTTACTATTTATCATCTTTGTCTTTTATTTCACCATGATCTTCGTGGTTGTATGGTTTAAGCATCTCAATATGAAACTTTCCTATGCTTTTTCGAGTTGTTGGATTACATAACTCATATGTGTTAGTTCCATACACTTCAACAACTTCATATGGTCCATGGTATTTGAGAAACATTCGCCAATAAAGTTTGTTTTCTTTATCCGATAATTTCTTGGTTTTAACCAAAACTAAATCTCCTATTTTGATCCTCCATTCCTTTCTCTTCTTTTCTTCATGTTTAATTTTTCTTTTTATGGCTTTTTTCTTCATCCTCTCGAATGCTTTTCGGAACATCTCTTCTTCTGTTGGTGGTATCGAATGCGCATCTGGAATGGCTTCTGGAATTTTTTTACACATTGTATTGATCTTCTTTCCCAACTTAAGTTCACATGGTTTATATCCTGTCACATTGTTTATGGTTTCATTTAGTAGGTTCTGAACAAAGTTCACGTATCCATACCATTGGGTGTGTTTTCGATGACATAACACCCTTAAATAATTTGAAATTTCCTTAATTTCCCTCTCCACTGGGTTGGAGTTCGGTCTGTATCTTGACGAAAAATATTGTTTAATGCCATTTTCTTTCAGTCCATCCATAAATTTTTTTCCTGTGAAGTACGAAGCATTATCGCTCAATACAGATTGAATAGGTCCTTCTTCTATCACATATGACTTAAGTAGTCTATTCAAACATGCTAAACCTGTAGGTTTTCTCAAAGGGTAAATTCTTACATATTTGCTGAATATATCATAACAGACAAATATATATTTATTTCCAAATTGACTTGGAGGCATCGGACCATGAATATCAATACTAATTACACATCTCGGCTTATCCCTTATAACCGAATTAGTTTCAAATGCATATGCTGCATTTATTTGCTTTGCCTTCTGACACAGGTTGCAGCACGATATAAATTTCCGAACTTTCTGACGCAATTTGGATATGTATTGATACGGTAATTTGTATCACAAATTACTCAGATGTAATTAATGATAGTAATATGAATATGTATTTTTATGTGACATTGATTTCAGAGGTTTATTAATTGTAATTATTATTGGTAAATAATAATATACGGCTTTACTGAAACTGTCAGTAATGGCGCAATAATGCAGCGAGGGGGTGAGTTGTTTATCATTACCGGGAACCAGGAAGTTACGTAATGTTTCGCGCGTTTTTTCCGTTGAGAAGCTTCTAGAACATTTCCTAAAGCATATGTATTCGTGGTTTTCATTGGATATTCAAATAGACGCTAATGTTGGCGCGTTTTATTAGCCAATAGCAGTTCATTTATAATCTTTAGGCATGTCGAGGAGTGGGAGTATATAAGCCGGGTCCGAGATAGAGCTTCCCCCCAGTTCTACAAAATTCTCCGTACTCTCCACGTCGGTCTCTCAGTTCATTTATTTCGCCAAGTTACGCGCAGCAGAATTACGAGAATCTAAATTATTATAAAGTTAAAAAAATACACAAAGCTGAAGTACTCGAGTTAAAAGTGATAAATAAGAAGTTATTACAAACAGTTTCAGTTTGGCTAGTATCTATCTCAATATGTAAAAAGTGTTAGTGAATGTGTTCGGCAATAAAAATTATAAAACCAATTTCTTCGTCAGTATAATTTCTGGATAAAAGATTCCTTTCCGATTCACACCCTGCAAGAGATACAAGTTCTACCAAGATAAGATGATAGCTAGCCGGAGGACAATATACATAACCTTAAATTCTTTCAGAAACTAATTGATACAAATTGCTACGCCAGAGGAAGCTACGAACCAAACAAAGAATGACGTCACAAGAAGGCTTCAACACACGTGATGTAAACAACATTACGTAAAGCAGCAACCGTTGCATATTGGCTTCCAAACGTGGTGCTATAATAATGTTAAACACATTGTAACATTAAAACCTCTTCAGTATAAATTCTCTAAAATCATAGAAGTTGTTCGGTCCGTCCCTGAGTGTGCTAACCCTTCATGAAAATTCTTAATTAGTTCCTTTTCCATGCTTTTCGGAACCATTACCTTCCAACTAGGCATTTCTTTTCCATGCTTTTTGTATAATGTCCCATCTCGAATTGCTATAATTTCTTTCTTTGCCTCCTCAATCAATGGTGCATTTTCTTTAAGTTCAAATAATTTTGCATCCTCATTTTGAATTTCCCCCATATTTTTCAATTTTCTAATCGTTTCTTTGCTTAAAGGAATTTCAATTGTCAATATTTTGACTTCATTTCTAAGCCTTTCAATATTTTCGGGAATTTGTGGGTTGTAGTTCAATCTTGATAGTAAATCACTGAAGGTATTGTTTTTGCCAGGAATGTGGATAATCTCAATATCGAATGCAGATATTGCATGAATATATCTAGCAAGTTTTCCACTACATAATCTACACCGTTGTATGAAAGTTAAGCTTATGTGGTCTGAATATACTTTCACCTTTTTCTGATAAATATAGGTTTTAAAACGAATTAATGAGAAATATAGTGCTCCAATTTCTAACTGAGTCACTGAAGAATTTCGCTCAATATTTGTAAGTCCTCTAGAAGCTGTACTAATGACGTGAAAGTCATTGTTGATGTCTCGCTGTCCTAAAATTCCGGCGTATCCTTGCATTGATGCGTCGACATAAATCTCATATTCCAAATCTTCTCTGGGCCTCTCGAGTAATATGGACTTAGCAAAGAGTTCCTTTACTCTTTCAAAACATTTTTGATGATCCTCTGTCCATTTCCACTTATTGTTCTTTCGGAGAAGCTGACGCAGTGGTTCTATTTCAGCTGAATATCTTGGTACGAACTTACTCTGAAAGTTCAATACCCCTAAGAGACGTCGAATTTGTTTTACATTCCTGGGTGACGGAATTTTCATTATTGCTTCTATTCTTTTCTGATCAGGTCTTATACCTCGTTCATCCACTACATAACCCATAAAATTTATTTCCTTGACACAAAATTTTGATTTTAGTATGTTCACAGTCATACCATGTTGTTGTAGTTTATTTAACACATAATGGACATTATTCATGTGTTCTTCAAATGTTTGACTAATGATTAGGAAATCGTCAATATACTTTATTAAAAAGTCATCTGCAGAATTTCCAAAGATACTGTGAATGGCTCTCAAAAATCCACTTCCTGAGTTTTTTAAACCAAAAGGATTTACACAAAAGCGATACTGGATCCCTGAGTACTGAAATGAAGTGTAATCACGCACTTGCGGATCTAATTCCACTTGCCAATATGATGCAGTGAGGTCAATGGATGTCAAAAATCTCCCTCTTGAAAGTTTTGTAATTAGTTGTTCAATTCCCTCACTTTGAAAATGATCTGGTTTCATATACTTGTTGACATATCTACCGTCTAAAGTTAATCTCAAACTACCATCTCGTTTAATACTCCAGCAGATTGAATTTATGTATTGAGAATTACTTTGCTCAATAATCCCATTTTCTAACATGCTATTTATTAATTGTCTAGCTTTATCTCGAAGACTTATAGGTAAATTGTCATACTTGTGCCTATATGGTGGTACATCTTCTACTTGAAATGTATGCTGATATACATTACATCTGCCTGGGATATTACTAAATACTGAACTATTGTTCATCAAAACATCATGAAGGATTTGTTTTTGCATTATCGTAAGATTATAAGCTTCTTCACACTTGTGTATTATTTCCTCATTTCTCTTCTCTTTCCTGCTGTTGTTTGTCTCGCTCACATGGTCGTCTTTTGTTTGGATTGTAAATTCCTCTACTTTCTCTGGCATTTCTGCTAGCTGTTGTAAATATGGCGTGGTATTTCCTTCATATTCTGTGACTACCTGCTTTATCTGACTATTTCTATCAGTTTCTGTTATTTGCACAAAAAACTCTTGGTCACAAATATTTTTCTCATCCTTTGTCATCTCGATTACAGAAACTTTTTCTTTTATAAATGGTACCCTTATTTCTCTATCTTCTTTTGTTATTTTTAACTCTTCATGTTTAAAATCTATACATGCTTCATATTCATGTAGGAAGTCACATCCTATAATTATGTCACAAATCAGATGGTTTACAATTAGAAACATAACCTCAAAATTCTCTCCGCCAATAAGTATGCTAAGTAGAGCTTGTGTTTTTATGACCTGTGTAGTTCTTCCAATTGCAACACGACAAACTAAATTACTAGTGGGAAGAGCCATAATTTTGTTTCCTTCATTAATCAAATTTATGTAAAATTTCTGTGAGCAAATTGAAGCTGATGAACCAGAATCTATAGTTGCAATGATCTCTTTCTTCGCAATTTCCATCCTAACATGAGGTGACTCAAAATTCTCTCCCTTATCTTTTTTTTGCTGTAATCTTATTACAGGGTGTATGTGTAGGCGTATGATTTGTATTGGTAATGGATACTGAATTATTAAAGACGTCCTGAGAACCTACTGCACAGGAGTCTGTTAACAGTTTTCCTGGTTATTTTCATGTTCACGTACGGGACTGCCATTCCTAACAGGCGCTAAATCTATCTCAGTGTCGCTACCATTGTTTTGAGTTCCCCTTCCTCGAGTTCGAAATCCTCGATTTCTGACACTTTGTCCCCTTGGCACGTAATTTTCTTGCCGTTCCTCAGATCTTTCTCGGTTATTATTTTCCCTCCAGTGAGTGAAATTTCCCCTCTGTCTAGTGTACCTCCTTCCATAATTTTGCCCTCTTTCAGGCAATCTTTCTGTCCTGACATAATTTATTTGTTCCTGCCGGCCTGGTCTCCTATCTATCCTTGATCTTTCAAATTGTGGAACGTATGATTGATACCGTTGTCTGGTATTAATTTCATGATGTCTGTCTTGTCCTCTTATTTGTTGATAACTACCTTGGTAATTTCTTCTATCTCGTACATCTAAAATTCTATGTTCCCACTCCCGAGACATATCTTCTTCCTGTTGTTCCAAAGCTGTTATTAATTCTGTCATCTCATAGATGTTCCGTGGTTTTGCAATTAATAAGTAATTTTGTATCCTTATAGGATAATGCCTTGCGAGCAAACTCACAAAATCTTCCTCACTGATTGGAGGTGACAAGTTTCTAACCTGACTTGCATGTTTTAGTAAGTAATCAGTCATCGATATTCCCCCTCGTGGATTAAATTGACCATGACTAAGCATTGCTCGTATTCGTTGCTGTACCGTAACATTCCAAAATCTGTTCATGAACAATCTCTTAAAGGATTCATATGAAATTTCACCCCCTGATACCATTTGTAACCAATCTAAGGTTTTCTGGTCCAAACATCTTTTGACAACTATCATTTTCAGTGCTTCAGGTATCTTTTTAATTTGAAAATACTCTGATAATTCTGCAATGAACTGTACTGGACTGGAGTTTTCATTAAATTTTGGAAGTGGAAAATCACTTAAGATATGATTGTAATTTTGCAAATTCCCTATTCCCATATTTAAATTCTCTAGTGTAACTTGTGCACTCTGAGTTTCAGCATTAGCTAGAGATGAAGCTGCCGCATCACTCACATTATTTGTCATACCTGAGGAACTACCTCTATCATTATGTTGTACATCTGATACATTCACATCACATATATTTGCCCTTGAATTCAATTCTAATCTATTTACAGTACCCTGCAGATTTTCTATTGTCTGTTCCAATTTTTTATTATTCTCATTTTGAACAGTTTGGTGTTTGTTAATTTCAGAAGTTAGCTTTTGATTCAAATCTTTAGACAAATCTTTAACTTCATCAGACAATTTATTTCTCTGTTTTTCTGACTCCTTCTGAATTTCAGATATTTCCCCTCTGAAATTAACTTGCACCTGTATTAAATCTGCATTTGTAGCCTCCATCATCTCTTTTAACTCACTTGAAATGCTACTCATTCGGCTACCTAGCTCTGTACATTTTACATTAACATGCTCTATTTTATTCTTAACCTCATTTTTTTGGTTAGATATTTCCCTGTTCATGTCTAACATTTTCTTTGAAACTTCACCTATTTCATTTGCTATCATTTCTTGATTTTCATTTTTCATTTTAATCATACTACTATCTAGCTCCATGAATTTCTTTTCAATCTCTTCCCTGTTTTGTTCTAAGCTTTTACCAATATCTTCCCTCAATTTCTCATTATTCTGAGTTAGTTTTTGTTCTAAACTCCTATCAATATCTTCCCTGTTTTGATCTATTTTCTTACTAAGATCTTCCCTTAATTCCCTATGACTCTTTTGCATATCTTCCCTGTTTTGATCTATTTTCTTACTAAGATCTTCCTTCATTTCCCTATTATTCTTTTGCATATCTTCCCTTAATTTATCATTACTCTTAACAATATCTTTCAGCATTTCCATCATCATACTAGCATCAAAATTAACATTTCCTGCTATTCTATTCTGACTTTCTGCACTAACATTTTCATCCTCAAATCCTAAAAAGTCTGGGCTATTTCCTGTAATTTGTATTGGATCACAGCTAACTGTTACCCTATCTCCCTCCATAATTATTTCTTCTGTATTACTAGCAGCCATTGTTTTTATTATCCTACCACTCCTAAGGAACATTTATTTACCCTTTTTTATTTATTTTTTTTTTTTTAAAATTAAGATACTCCAACCTTACTGATGCTTTATGTTGCTGTTACTTTGATGTCCAGCGTTCTGCCCCATTCTCCTAGATTTGTATGTCGCTTCTGCGTTGTGTTGTGATGAATCTACGTCGTCTCGATGTTTTTGTAGTTGAATTCCTTGTTGCCTCGTAATCTCGGAATTACGATGTCCAATCATCCGTATAGTCTGTCGTTCCTTTTGTTTCTGGAATCTGCGTCTTGTAGATCATTTCACCGCTGCATTCCTGGTTACTCTGCTTCATTCCTGGTCATCGTTTTCCTTTCCTGGTCACTTCGCCCCACGTCCTGGGTGCCAATTATGCGACGGTATTACTGTTACAATGTGTTTAACATTATTATAGCACCACGTTTGGATGCCAATTTGCAACGGTATTACAAATAATGTTGATGCTTGTGATGTTTATGCATGTGTGTTTACTTCACGCGTTGCCATCTTGTGACGTCATTCGTTGGTTGGTTCGTAGATCCCTCTGGCGTGGCAATTTGTATCAGTTTTGAAATAATTCACTTTAAATGTTCTCCGGCTAGCTATTTAGGTCGAACTTGTATCTCTTGCAGGGTGTGAATCGGAAAGGAATCTTTTATCCAGAAATTATACTGACGAAGAAATTGGTTTTATAACTTTTATTGCCGAACACATTCACAAACACTTTTACAAATTAATCTGGATACTCGCCAAACTGAAACTGTTTGTAATAACTTCTTATTTATCACTTTTAACTCGCATACTTCAACTTTATGTAATTTTTTAAATGTATAATACTTTATAATAATTCTCGTGTAACTTGACGAAATGAAGGACTGGCTGACGATGTGTAGTGTACACGAAATTTTGATGAACTGAGAGACCGACGTGTAGTATGTTGAGAATTCTGTTGAACTGGGGGAATGCTACCTCGGACCTACACTATTTATAGGCTTGCCTCAAGATACGCCTAAAGATTATAAATGAACTGCTATTGGCTAATAAAACGCGCCAACATTAGCGTCTATTTTACTATCCAATGAAAACCACGAATACATATGCTTTAGGAAATGTTCTAGAAGCTTCTAAATGGAAAAAACGCGCGAAACATTACGTAACTTCCTGGTTCCCGGTAATGATAAACAACTCACCCCATCGCTGCATTATTGCGTTATTGTTGACAGTTTCAGTAAAGCCGTATATTATTATTTACCAATAATAATTACAATTAATAAACCTCTGAAATCAATGTCACATAAAAATACATATTCATATTACTATCATTAGTTACATCTGAGTAATTTGTGATACAAATTACCGTATCATCAGGCAAGCAGAAATGAAACTGGGCAATCTTTAATATTTCTGAATATTGAGAACTGAGAAATTCCACCCACTTGTCAATAAATAATTGTGCGAAATTAGTGTCAGAGTTGGTCTCATTCAGTTTTTCTTTTACAAAGTTTATTAAACACTCTGACTGGTTGAATGAATGAGTCTTCATTGTAACCATGCTTCAATATGTATTTAAAGTGCCCTCTATATGTCCACCCCAAGTTGGTATTTCTTTCAAGAGCAACCAATTGAAATGTTTGAGATCAGTGAAAGAATATAAACATTTTTTTAAATAATCAAGCCAAGTGATTAGCAATTTTTTGCTTCCTGTTCAAAAGTTTTTACAAAGGCTGCATTATCCCTTTCTTCTAAAATGTCTTGCACATTAAAAGACAAGCAAGTTTGATCATTCGTCTCTTTAAGAATGTTCACAACAAAATTCAATTCATTCACAACCTCAATTACAGATACAGATTCTCTCTCTATGTTCATTATAGATTTCAAAGACATGAGGGAATAAGAAAATAAAATAAATAAAAGCCTTGCCAAGTGAATTCCCAAACAATCTCTGAATTCTCTAATGCATTGACTCTAATGGTACAGATTGAAAATCTTAATAATTAAAGTTTCTACACCAACACTTAAGACCTCAGTACCAGCATGTAGTGTGTTATGTATAATATGTACCACTCATTCTGCTCTTTGGCGCTAGTTTGTAATAGTGCAGCAAGTTGTCAATGGCACAGCCTTAGCATTGTGACTGAAATGTAAGAATAACAGATCTTCATTATTCAGGATGTTTGAGGATTTGTTGTAAATCGGCGGGACTCTTTTCCATGTGCTAAAATTCAGGAAAAGCTCGCTTTTTCAGGACACATGGTAAACAGAGACCACTTAGAAAACGTAATGACAAACGGTCATTTTATGAGACCAAAAGAAACCAGAGAAACTCTAAAAAAAGGCACATTATTTCTCCTGCCCACAATCTCCTCATTCTTATTCCAGTTTCTGTCACTATTCCTTTGACAGGACAACAAATGCAAGTACCCCTCTGCAGCCAGGACAAACTGATTTCTTGCCACCTTGTAAAATCGGTATATTTGGGGGCATGCGTGATTCATCACTTTAACACAAATACTTGCTTCTGAAACTCTTGTGATAAAAAAATAAGCAAATTGTCTTATAAGTATGCTTCACCACTACTTGTCAAACTTCGGATTCAGTGACACAGAGTTTTCTTACATGCAGACAATTCTGCATTGCACAAAATTAGAATAACATTCTCATGTGGTAATTAGTGTGGAGGGTAAAGGCAGACCTGTACCATAAAATTACTATTTCATTTTTGACTGTAGGTCACAAAACTTTTTCTTGTGATTGGGCTTTCGGTTGACTAAAGTGGTTGGACTTTTGGTTTACTGAAGTGTAAGATATTGCTTCAGTCATTGAAGTGGGTAGTCCAGAAATAATCCCAGTTAACTAAGGCAGTAATTGCTGCAACTCCAATTGCTCCAATTTTTCCATTATGTAACTATAAATTCCAGTACAATTTCAGTATGATGCAATTGATATTTGTTGTGTTTAGCTAAATACATGACACAAGTGGGACTGGCATTCATCCAGGCTCATTTGCCTCTCCCACTTATGAGAACTTATAACATTTACAACCTTATTCTTACTTCTAATTATTAACCATATTATGATCTAATTATTTCTTTTTACTGTCCATAATCATTTGCTTCTCACTTTATTCATAAACACTCCAACCTTCTGCTATTCCTTCATAAATATTTCCTTCACTGCAATGTTTGGGTCAACCTTTGTCCATTTGTCACTTATCTGTTCCTCCCTCCACTTGTTAGTGGCTCTACATTTAAACAGTATATTTACTAGATCCTCCTGCTCTCCACATAAAGGGCATTGAATTTATGTTATTCCCATCCTTATTCCTTTTAACCTCCACACTCCTGACCTTACCCATGCTATACTTTCTCTTGATTTCTTACCTGTTTTTTCTACATATTCTTTGCTTCCCCATGTTGACTTTAATATTTTATAATCTATTAAAGTAGACCTTTTAGATATTTCACTAAACATTTTTTGTATTTGCATATCCTCTAGCCTCTTTCTTACTTCTCTCCAAAAATTTAATTCATTATTCTCTCTTTTCCACCAAATCTCACCTAGACCATTTGATTCTAGGACGTTCTTCAAATAATACACTCACCCTCTATTTTTTAAACTTTTTTCTTGAAATTCTACACACTGTCTTACTATATTATTTTCTTCTAGGTGTAGTATTCTGTGCAAATACTTCAATGCTCTCTCCATAATCTTACCTTTGCTTGATTCTCAGCCCATTTCTATCTGTGCCACCTGTTTGAGAGTTGATATTGGTATGCCTAGGGCTTTTTTATAAAATAACCTATGGACTTCATCAACTACTTCCTACCCATCATGAAGTCTCTGTGTGTCTACTCCATATTGGATTTTGGGCTTCACCAAAGTTATACAGCCTTTCCAACCACTTGAATCCTATTTCAGGTACTCTATATTTGCAACTTTTTGTTATTGCTAACGCACATTTTCTTTTAGCTAATGCTGCCTTTCTCTAACCACCTTATATTCTTTTTCCCTTCCTTTCCATTTCTCATTTTAGTTCAATTTACCTCCTTTCTTAAACATTATAATCTGGGTTTCTTCTTGGTTGTCTTAATCTCCAGTCATTGCAATATTTTTTTACCCCTTGAAGTGCTTGTTTTAATCCAATTAACATAAATGATCCCACAACCAAGTTATCAGCAAAAAGCGATCCCGGTATCTGTGCATTGTTTATCACTGGCGACTGCTTATTGTACCTACCTATTTCTTGTAATATACGAGGGTTGGGGCAAAAGTCATGGCAACTATTTATTTTCTTGAAGATACCAGTCTGGTTGGAAAATGTGACATATACAGATGAAAGGACAAGGCATTAGCTACATGTGTGGACAACGAATAGAACTGAAATATCGTAACACACTAATTTATTACAGTAGTAACAGGCAATATGGCCTTCACGGTGCAAAAGAATGACAACACAATACACATATAGTTGACACGACAAACCTGGGCCTAAAGACCCTCAAAGTAGTCCCTTGCTACTGCCACCACACGCTGCCAACGATGTGGGAGGTGCTGAATACCATCTGCCTCAGCATTTGCCGCACCATGTGTGAATCAGGTCACCTGTTCGTGCACAGCATTAGCAATGTCCTCTCGTGTTGCAAACCGCCTATCACGTAGTGGTTCCTTAATCTTTCGAATGAGATCAAAGTCACGGGTGAAATGTCGAGAGGGTACGGTGGGTGCTTCAATTCTTCCCATCCCCAATGTCGCAGTAACTGCCCTACACACTCTGCTTTATGTGGTTTTGCATTGTCGTGCAGGATTATTGCACTGTCCACAAGATCTGGACGTTTCTCCCGAATGCCACATCGTACCTTGCACCAGGAAGTCCCTGTAGTACTGTGCGGTCACTGTTCTGCCATGTGGAACAAAGTGGCAAACAATGACACCCCTGACGTCATATGCAACGATAACCATCAATTTGACTGGAGAAGGTTTCTGACGGAACTTCTGCCTCCTTGGTGATCCAGCATGTCGCCACTCTGCGGACTGACGTTTCAGTTCTGGTTTGTAGGCCCTGGCCCAAAATTCATCGATGGCGATCATTCGTGACAAGAATTGATTGCCGACCTGTTGCCAGCGTGCAAAGTGGTTGGAGCATATTGCATAGCGCACCCACCTTTGAACTTCCGTCGGTGCATGCGGTACCCACCATGATGCAATTTTGCGTAGTTGCAGCTCATTATGCAATATCCTGTGGATGGTGCATTTCTCGATGCCACTTGCCATCTCTAACTCCAGTAGCATCCATCGTCTGTCTTCATCCAGGAGCTGCTCGATGATGGCACGTGCCACATCGGTTCGCACACTGACAGGTCGTCCCGAATGTCGCTCATTACTGGTTGACACACGTCCTTGCTGAAACTTTCCTACCCACTGTGCTACTGTATGGTATGGTAGGGCATTATTCCCAAGGGCTTCCACTAATTCACTGTGACATTCCATTGTATTTCTCCCTCGGAGAACAGCTATTTTATCTAAGCGCGCTGCTCAACACGGGTTACTTCCATCTCGCACGACATTCACCAACTGACTGATTTCACAGCCCTCGCTGTCCTACTACCAGCTATCACAGAGCCATCTGTTGTTCTGCATACACACTATGCCTGCAGAACTTCCACATGACACATATACATTTGTGATCCGTTCACATATCTAAAAGTAAAAACAACATTCGTTCCTAATACTTAAATGCAATTGTCTTTGCTTAGAGTGACCTATACAATGACATCTTCTTCGATTGCTTTTTCGGATTCACATAATTATGCTTTGTTTTGAAATCACGGTTTTCCTTGCATTATACATTTTTTAATAAACATGCTGATAGTTGTTTTCGACATCAGCATGAGAGAAACACCTCTAAACGAGACGTCTCTTATGACAATTATAGCAACGTTGATGTGTTACTCAATGTCAACCATGGAGAGTTGGATTACCTTTTGCCCCGTTGTCAATAATTCCAATGCTTTGTGGTACATTAACAGCTCAGGCTTTATTCAATTTGGGCAGTGCTTTGAATTAAGTGTATTTGAAACTTTTTTGCTCATTGCTGCACACAGCTCACATTAAAAATGAGAAGCACCAGAGTTATGCTATGGCAGTTTCTGGTTCTTTAGTGAGTATAGTTACAACTGTTGACTTGCACATTAAAACAGTTTCTGGCTCTTTAGCGAGTATAGTTAGACCTGTTGACTTGCACATTAAAACAGTTTCTGGCTCTTTAGCGAGTATAGTTAGAACTGTTCACTTGCACATTAAAATACAAACATTTTCTTAGAATGTAAATTTTTCTATCGCAGCACATCTTCCATACCAGTTGATTTTAGAAAGTTCATTTATGCATGATTCAGAACTGTTACTTGACTTTTCAAACTTTATTGTAAAGTTTGCATTTAATTTGTCACAGAGTTTGAAATTTTCCTTTGATTCGCGAACTGTTGCATGTTTACAATCACCCCATGGCTCACCTGGGCTTAGGGAGTCAATTGTTACATCTACAAGAATATTAACGACACCAACTTAGTCAAATTCTGACAGAATATTTGGATGTGTAGACAGACAAATTGGGTTTTATTTGGGAGCTTCAATACCACATTCCATGGCTGGATGCTCCTCACTTCTTGTCATATATTTCTCGCCTTTAAGAAATAAATTTCTTATTGTAATGCTACATTCAGCTGCATTTAGTTTCTTCCTGTTCAGAAATCTTAATTTTGGCATGGCTGTTTTTCTACTCCTTGCAATCCCATCTGGGAGTTTTTCTTTTGGTACCAGGGTTCTGCAAGTGCAGTAGTATAATTTCATGTTTACGTAATATGTTTTTACGTAAATTATTAGAACTTGAAGATCTTATGTTGTGCTGCTTTTGTTTTGTTTGGTTACATAATTTTTAACTGCCCCATGTATGGGAGCCAATTTGAGGTAACATTATTGTATATGTTTGTATTTGTTAGCCCCACGTTGGGGTGCCAATTTGATGCGGTATTAATGTTATATTTATTTAACATTATTGTAGCCCCACGTTGTGGTAGCCAATTTGCGACGGTATTACTTACAAATGTTTCTTTACATCAGTGTTGAAGCCATCTTGTGACGTCATTCATTTGTTCGGTTTGTAGCTCCATCTAGTGTTAGCAATTTGTGGTAGTATTAGTGTTTGAAAGAATTTTAAGTTTTGTTTACTGTCCTCTGGCTAGCTATTATCTTATCTTGGGTCGAACATGTGTCTTGATCAGGGTTGTGTAAACGGAAAGGAATCTTTTATCCAAATATAACACTGATGAAGAAATTTGTTTTACACATTTATTGTCGAACACGTTAACTATCACATTTATACATTGATCTTAACACTCGCTAAACTGAAACTGTTATAATAACTTCTTACTGATCACTTTTAATCCACGTACTTCAATCTTTTGTATAATTAACTTTACCATACTTTAGATCTTTCATAATTCAGCTGCGCGTAACTTGTGAATTTATATCCGATGTATGCCGTACTAATACTTTCGACGAACTGACTGACTGAAGACGACGTATAGTGTACACAGATTTTTGATGAACTGCACGACTGAAGGCGACGTGTAAGGTATTGAGATTTTCGATGAACTGGCCGCGATCTACCTCTAACCTACCCTATTTATACGCCTTCATCCAGATACGCCTAAAGATTATAACTGAACTGCAATTGGCTAATAAAACGCGCCAACATTAGCGTCCATTTTAATATCCAATTAAAATTATGAATACATATGCTTTAGGGAGAAAATATTCCAGAAGGTTCTCAACGGAAAAAACGCGCCAACATTACGTAACTTCCTCGTTTCCAATAATGATAAACAGCTCACCCCCCTCTCTGCATTATTGCGCTATTATTGACAGTTTCAGTAAGGCCGTATAAACTTACTTCTCAACAATATTTACAATCAATAAACATCTGAAATCAATGTCACATAAAAATGCATATTCATATTACAATCATTATTTACATTTAAGTAATTTGTGATACAAATTACTGCATCATATGCCCCACTAGAAACATAATTATAAATATTTACAACTTGTTTGGAAATTTTATAATTGAGTTTTTAGTCTCCTAAATCTTGGAACACACGCTATCACTTTCACTTAACACTTCACACGCATTTAACACACAATATGTTTTTTTTTTTTTTTTATCTCGCCACTACTTACTGGCTCTGGTTTAATTAATTTAGATATTAATCTGACATCACAAAAATTTTTTTATAGCAAATACTGTACCCTAAATTATTTATTTACTGTTACAAAAAATGGTTTGCTTTCTTATATTGTTAACAAAAATTTATCAATTCAAAAAAAATTTTTTTTTTTATTATTAAACATATTTACCAAAAATATGCACCCTTTATACAAATATATTTTCATCTCTTAAATCTAGTCACTGTTTCACATTTTCTGTTTGCTACATAAGTATTTGTTTTTAATTATTTTTACCCATTTTTGTTATTTTGTACTTTATCTTAACAACACTCTTGGAATTGTATTTACGCACTTTAACTTGAATATGACATTAAGTTTTAATTTTTTACATTTTTAATTTCAAATACTGTTACAGTTACTAAAAATTTAATTTTTTTTTTTTTTTTAAACATTTCTCTTTTTTTTTTTTTTTTGTAATTTATTTCTCTTTTCAAATGACATATAAATAATTAACCCTCTTACGTTCCAATACATTTCTCTGCAAGTCATCTTTAACTAACCAGCATTTACTTTACATCTCATTGCTATTTACCCTCCTGGATCAAATTGTGTGTGGCTAAACATTACTCGTAGCCGTATCCTAACCTTCAAATTTTTGTTCATGAATAACCTCTTGTATTCATATGAAATTTCATCCCATGATAACATTTGAAAACAATCTAAAGTTTCCTGAACTACACATCTTTTAACAACTTTCATTTTCAATTCATCTACTATCTTTTTAACTTGAGAATACTCTGACAAATCTGTACTAAACTGTACTGGACTGGAGTTTTCAATTTGAACATCTTGGTACTTGTTAATTTCAGAAGTTAGCTTTTGATTATTTACAGGCAAAACTTTAACTTCTTCGTACAATTTATTTCTTTGCATTACTGACTCATTCTGTATTTCTGATATCTCCCCTCTGAAATTAACTTTCGCCTGATTCACATCTACATTCATAACCTCTTTCATCTCTCTTATCTCACTTGAAATGTTACTCATTCTACTGCCTGACTCTTTATATTCTACATCAACATGTTCACTTTTAGTATTAACCTCACTTTCTTTGTTACCTATTTCCCTGCTCATGTCTAACATTTTCTTTGAAACTTCTCCTATCTCACTTACTATTACTTCCTCATTTTCATCTCTCATTTCTGGCATACTACTATCTAGCTTCATAACTTTCTTTTCAATTTCTTCACTGCTTTGATCTACTTTTTGCTCTAATACCTCATTACTCCTACCAATATCTTCCCTTAATTTCCTATGATCTTTTTTTATAGCTTCTCTCAATTCCTCAAAACTCTGATCTACTTTTTGTTCTACACTCTTAATAATATCTTCTCTCAATTCCCTATGACTCTTTTCCATATCCTGAGTTAGTTTTTCTAATTTCTCATTAGTTTTACCAATATCTTCCCTTAATTCCCTATGACTCTTTTGCATATCTTCCCTGTTTTGTTCTACACTCTTATTTAGTATTTCACCAAAATTTCTTATCATTTCCATCATCATACTAGCATCAAAATTAACATTTCCTGCTATTCTATTCTGACTTTCTGCACTAACATTTTCACCCTCAAATCCTACATTGTTTGGGCTATTATCTGTAACCTGTATTGAATTACAGCTAACTGTTACATTATCTCCCTCCATAATTATTTCTTCAATATTATTAGTAGCCATTATTTTCTTTATCCTACCGCTCCTAAAGTACATTTGAAGGTTACAATTTTGTTTTCTAAAAAAAAATTACGATACTCTGACCTTTGTAATGCTGTCTGTTGCTGTTACATTGATGTCCAGCTTCCTGCCCCTCTCTCCTAGATTTGTATGTCGCTTCTGCGTTGTATTACGATGAATCTACGTCTTCTCGATGTTTTTGTAGTTGAATTACCCTGTTGCCTTGTAATCTCGGAATTACGATGTCCAATCCTCCGCGTAGTCTGTCGTCCCTTTTGTTGTTTCTGGAATCTGCGTCTTGTAGTTCAGTTCACATCTCCATTCGCCCCTTCCTGGTCATCTCACTTCTTCCTGGTTAATTCTGCCCCTTCCTGGTTATTCTGATCCTTTCCTGGTCATTGTGTTCCTTTCCTGGTTACTCTGCCCCACGTTCTGGGTGCCAATTTGTTACGGTTTTATTTGTTATGTTTATTTATTGAACATTGAGCCCCACGTTTGGGTAGCCAATTTGCAGTAGTATAATTTCATGTTTACGTAATATGTTTTTACGTAAATTATTAGAACTTGAAGATCTTATGTTGTGCTGCTTTTGTTTTGTTTGGTTACATAATTTTTAACTGCCCCACGTATGGGAGCCAATTTGAGGTAACATTATTGTATATGTTTGTATTTGTTAGCCCCACGTTGGGGTGCCAATTTGATGCGGTATTAATGTTATATTTATTTAACATTATTGTAGCCCCACGTTGTGGTAGCCAATTTGCGACGGTATTACTTACAAATGTTTCTTTACATCAGTGTTGAAGCCATCTTGTGACGTCATTCATTTGTTCGGTTTGTAGCTCCATCTAGTGTTAGCAATTTGTGGTAGTATTAGTGTTTGAAAGAATTTTAAGTTTTGTTTACTGTCCTCTGGCTAGCTATTATCTTATCTTGGGTCGAACATGTGTCTTGATCAGGGTTGTGTAAATGGAAAGGAATCTTTTATCCAAATATAACACTGATGAAGAAATTTGCTTTACACATTTATTGTCGAACACGTTAACTATCACATTTATACATTGATCTTAACACTCGCCAAACTGAAACTGTTATAATAACTTCTTACTGATCACTTTTAATCCACGTACTTCAATCTTTTGTATAATTAACTTTACCATACTTTAGATCTTTCATAATTCTGCTGCGCGTAACTTGTGAATTTATATCCGATGTATGCCGTACTAATACTTTCGACGAACTGACTGACTGAAGACGACGTGTAGTGTACACAGATTTTTGATGAACTGCACGACTGAAGGCGACGTGTAAGGTATTGAGATTTTCGATGAACTGGCCGCGATCTACCTCTAACCTACCCTATTTATACGCCTTCATCCAGATACGCCTAAAGATTATAACTGAACTGCAATTGGCTAATAAAACGCGCCAACATTAGCGTCCATTTTAATATCCAATTAAAATTATGAATACATATGCTTTAGGGAGAAAATATTCCAGAAGGTTCTCAACGGAAAAAACGCGCCAACATTACGTAACTTCCTCGTTTCCAATAATGATAAACAGCTCACCCCCCTCTCTGCATTATTGCGCTATTATTGACAGTTTCAGTAAGGCCGTATAAACTTACTTCTCAACAATATTTACAATCAATAAACATCTGAAATCAATGTCACATAAAAATGCATATTCATATTACAATCATTATTTACATTTAAGTAATTTGTGATACAAATTACTGCATCATATGCCCCACTAGAAACATAATTATAAATATTTACAACTTGTTTGGAAATTTTATAATTGAGTTTTTAGTCTCCTAAATCTTGGAACACACGCTATCACTTTCACTTAACACTTCACACGCATTTAACACACAATATGTTTTTTTTTTTTTTTTTATCTCGCCACTACTTACTGGCTCTGGTTTAATTAATTTAGATATTAATCTGACATCACAAAAATTTTTTTTATAGCAAATACTGTACCCTAAATTATTTATTTACTGTTACAAAAAATGGTTTGCTTTCTTATATTGTTAACAAAAATTTATCAATTCAAAAAAAATTTTTTTTTTTTATTATTAAACATATTTACCAAAAATATTCACCCTTTATACAAATATATTTTCATCTCTTAAATCTAGTCACTGTTTCACATTTTCTGTTTGCTACATAAGTATTTGTTTTTAATTATTTTTACCCATTTTTGTTATTTTGTACTTTATCTTAACAACACTCTTGGAATTGTATTTACGCACTTTAACTTGAATATGACATTAAGTTTTAATTTTTTACATTTTTAATTTCAAATACTGTTACAGTTACTAAAAATTTAATTTTTTTTTTTTTTTAAACATTTCTCTTTTTTTTTTTTTTTTGTAATTTATTTCTCTTTTCAAATGACATATAAATAATTAACCCTCTTACGTTCCAATACATTTCTCTGCAAGTCATCTTTAACTAACCAGCATTTACTTTACATCTCATTGCTATTTACCCTCCTGGATCAAATTGTGTGTGGCTAAACATTACTCGTAGCCGTATCCTAACCTTCAAATTTTTGTTCATGAATAACCTCTTGTATTCATATGAAATTTCATCCCATGATAACATTTGAAAACAATCTAAAGTTTCCTGAACTACACATCTTTTAACAACTTTCATTTTCAATTCATCTACTATCTTTTTAACTTGAGAATACTCTGACAAATCTGTACTAAACTGTACTGGACTGGAGTTTTCAATTTGAACATCTTGGTACTTGTTAATTTCAGAAGTTAGCTTTTGATTATTTACAGGCAAAACTTTAACTTCTTCGTACAATTTATTTCTTTGCATTACTGACTCATTCTGTATTTCTGATATCTCCCCTCTGAAATTAACTTTCGCCTGATTCACATCTACATTCATAACCTCTTTCATCTCTCTTATCTCACTTGAAATGTTACTCATTCTACTGCCTGACTCTTTATATTCTACATCAACATGTTCACTTTTAGTATTAACCTCACTTTCTTTGTTACCTATTTCCCTGCTCATGTCTAACATTTTCTTTGAAACTTCTCCTATCTCACTTACTATTACTTCCTCATTTTCATCTCTCATTTCTGGCATACTACTATCTAGCTTCATAACTTTCTTTTCAATTTCTTCACTGCTTTGATCTACTTTTTGCTCTAATACCTCATTACTCCTACCAATATCTTCCCTTAATTTCCTATGATCTTTTTTTATAGCTTCTCTCAATTCCTCAAAACTCTGATCTACTTTTTGTTCTACACTCTTAATAATATCTTCTCTCAATTCCCTATGACTCTTTTCCATATCCTGAGTTAGTTTTTCTAATTTCTCATTAGTTTTACCAATATCTTCCCTTAATTCCCTATGACTCTTTTGCATATCTTCCCTGTTTTGTTCTACACTCTTATTTAGTATTTCACCAAAATTTCTTATCATTTCCATCATCATACTAGCATCAAAATTAACATTTCCTGCTATTCTATTCTGACTTTCTGCACTAACATTTTCACCCTCAAATCCTACATTGTTTGGGCTATTATCTGTAACCTGTATTGAATTACAGCTAACTGTTACATTATCTCCCTCCATAATTATTTCTTCAATATTATTAGTAGCCATTATTTTCTTTATCCTACCGCTCCTAAAGTACATTTGAAGGTTACAATTTTGTTTTCTAAAAAAAAATTACGATACTCTGACCTTTGTAATGCTGTCTGTTGCTGTTACATTGATGTCCAGCTTCCTGCCCCTCTCTCCTAGATTTGTATGTCGCTTCTGCGTTGTATTACGATGAATCTACGTCTTCTCGATGTTTTTGTAGTTGAATTACCCTGTTGCCTTGTAATCTCGGAATTACGATGTCCAATCCTCCGCGTAGTCTGTCGTCCCTTTTGTTGTTTCTGGAATCTGCGTCTTGTAGTTCAGTTCACATCTCCATTCGCCCCTTCCTGGTCATCTCACTTCTTCCTGGTTAATTCTGCCCCTTCCTGGTTATTCTGATCCTTTCCTGGTCATTGTGTTCCTTTCCTGGTTACTCTGCCCCACGTTCTGGGTGCCAATTTGTTACGGTTTTATTTGTTATGTTTATTTATTGAACATTGAGCCCCACGTTTGGGTAGCCAATTTGCAGTAGTATAATTTCATGTTTACGTAATATGTTTTTACGTAAATTATTAGAACTTGAAGATCTTATGTTGTGCTGCTTTTGTTTTGTTTGGTTACATAATTTTTAACTGCCCCACGTATGGGAGCCAATTTGAGGTAACATTATTGTATATGTTTGTATTTGTTAGCCCCACGTTGGAGTGCCAATTTGATGCGGTATTAATGTTATATTTATTTAACATTATTGTAGCCCCACGTTGTGGTAGCCAATTTGCGACGGTATTACTTACGTTTGTTTACATCAGTGTTGAAGCCATCTTGTGACGTCATTCATTTGTTCGGTTTGTAGCTCCATCTAGTGTTAGCAATTTGTGGTAGTATTAGTGTTTGAAAGAATTTTAAGTTTTGTTTACTGTCCAGCTATTATCTTATCTTGGGTCGAACATGTGTCTTGATCAGGGTTGTGTAAATGGAAAGGAATCTTTTATCCAAATATAACACTGATGAAGAAATTTGCTTTACACATTTATTGTCGAACACGTTAACTATCACATTTATACATTGATCTTAACACTCGCCAAACTGAAACTGTTATAATAACTTCTTACTGATCACTTTTAATCCACGTACTTCAATCTTTTGTATAATTAACTTTACCATACTTTAGATCTTTCATAATTCTGCTGCGCGTAACTTGTGAATTTATATCCGATGTATGCCGTACTAATACTTTCGACGAACTGACTGACTGAAGACGACGTGTAGTGTACACAGATTTTTGATGAACTGCACGACTGAAGGCGACGTGTAAGGTATTGAGATTTTCGATGAACTGGCCGCGATCTACCTCTAACCTACCCTATTTATACGCCTTCATCCAGATACGCCTAAAGATTTTAACTGAACTGCAATTGGCTAATAAAACGCGCCAACATTAGCGTCTATTTTAATATCCAATGAAAATTATGAATACATATGCTTTAGGGAGAAAATATTCCAGATGGTTCTCAACGGAAAAAACGCGCCAACATTACGTAACTTCCTCGTTTCCAATAATGATAAACAGCTCACCCCCCTCTCTGCATTATTGCGCTATTATTGACAGTTTCAGTAAGGCCGTATAAACTTACTTCTCAACAATATTTACAATCAATAAACATCTGAAATCAATGTCACATAAAAATGCATATTCATATTACAATCATTATTTACATTTAAGTAATTTGTGATACAAATTACTGCATCACAAGTCAAGTTTTTTTGTTTACCGTGCCAAAAGCAAAATATTTTTTTCTTTTTATTTTCTGTGGTCGAGCTTGCTGCTTTTCTTTCTCTACCTTTATGTGTATTGTGTGTTTTCATACCTTGTGTTTTTTTTTTCACTTTTCTTCCCTTTCTTCCTTCCCTTTTTGTTTCTCTATTGTGATTTTTGATGCCCACCCCTTCTAGTTTTTCCTCTTTCCTGCTTTTTTAGTGTCCCTTCTTTTGTGTTTGTACTTGTGTACAAGATTTAGGTTTTGTGTAGTTAGTGAATAGCGTGTGCCTTGTATACACATAATACTGGTATCAAGGGCACAGGGTATTGGTAACTTTGTTTGTTTGTTTGTGGGCCTTTTTATATAATTATGTTGCTCACTCTACTCCCTTTCTATGTTTGATTGCTCGCATCCCTTTTGCATGAGCTTATATCCCCTCCTTTGAGTTTCATGTGCTCGTGGCTCAGGGCCTGCAGAGCACCTGGTGGAAGATGATTTTGTCATAGTTGACCTTCTACCCAGAGGGATGGCTCCTACCTCGCAGCAGCATTTATTTTGCCTGGCCAAAGCATGAAAAATCCACCAATATATCACCTGCATTACCGG
The DNA here is from genome assembly GCA_030765065.1 of Deroplatys truncata. NCBI lineage: Eukaryota > Metazoa > Arthropoda > Insecta > Mantodea > Mantidae > Deroplatys > Deroplatys truncata. Next base: position 119,816,701 of record CM060979.1, read on the forward strand.
CCAAAGCAAAACTTACTCTTCTTCTGGTTGATGGACAACGCAGTCTGGCATATCTTGCCTGTATTACCGGTGGGAGGAATCCTTCACTTAGAATCAACAGATGACATGCTATCAGATTGCAGTGGTGGCGCTGATTGCTGAAAAGTAATGTCATACCATGTGATGGTCTCCGAGCAGGGAGCAAGCATGAAGAGAAGAAAGAAGTTGAGTTTCAGTGAGCATTGAGAAAGGACCTTTAGTTCAGGGTTTAGGGAAGCGGCCATATCCATACATCTTTTGGACTTATCAAAATTTCATAATCTGAACCTTTCATAGTAAACTTCTAAATTTCAATGCTTAAGTATGTGTGGCATAACATACAATTATTGTATTAGAGCTAGTTAAGAGATAGTAAAGAATAATGTAAAGGTAAAATTTGCATGTTCGTTTGCACAAGAAGAACAAAGACTTTTAATATGTATACTGAGTGTAGTCCAGCTTATAAAGCCTATTTGAGATTGTTAAAGTTTAAAAGAATATATTTATATTTATACAGCCGCAAGAATGTAATGCTTTTTTCTCTAAGGGTGATGTTTTCAGACCTTTTATATATTATTTTTTTCCTTTACTATGAGTAAGAGCCAGTGGCTTTACCACCTCTGGGGATGTGTTCACTAGTTGATATACTTAAATTGGCCCATCAAGCAATTATTGCTAATCTTCAATTGGTATGTGCAACTCAAAAAGCATAGTAGAAATTATTTCACAAGGTGTAGTACAATATAATTGCTACAAATGGCAACAGAGTTGAATGTTAAGAATTTCTAGTCACAAGAAAAGGTGATAAAATGATAGCAGAGAATTTGTAATTTTATATTACAAACCTCTGAATAACCTTTATTCTAATTCTATAGATGTATAAGTTTAACTTTCTGGATTCGGAATCTTCCAATAACCCTCATGTAAAAACGTTTTGCTTTATTTCCTTTGTACTTGTGTTGTAATCAAGTTCGTTAGTACAGCATGCCTAAATAACTGTATAAAAAAGAAAATCGCTAACATTCTAAATCAGTGAACCAATATTCTACAATTAACAATTGAGAAAAATATTTTTCCCGGTCACAGACTATTTGTCTTTTTAAAACAGGTTAATCTGGGCACTTGAGAGTTCGGAATCCTCATATTTAACAGCTTCACCTCTTTTTCATTTTATATGTTAAGGGTTTCTGCATTATGTAGCTTTTAAGCTATTAAATAACAATGGGACCAAAGAGAAGGTACAAAGGTTTAAAATTTCATTCATTGTAATTATCTAAACTGAGTACTTTGTAGGTTTTTACACAACAGATTTGGATATTTGGGAAAAGATTTTAATCATAAAACATAAATACTGTTTAATGAATTTTGAACTGCCACCACCAAATCCACTATGGAAATTCATCACTCTACCAATATGCCACCACATACCGGACAACACCACCACCATGAGCCAGTCGGTCACTTCCAACGATGTAACCAAGTAGCTCTCTAAACCGCTCAAGATGCAAAAAAATGTAAGTGATATTAAATATTTTAACTCAAATTCAGTTTTTCTATAATCAAATTCACATCACTGTTACTAACTTATTCAAATATTATACAAAAGGTTAATGTGTATTTGTTTCTACTTGCTAATTAAATTGGCATAATTTTGCAATTACAACATAAATATTTGAAAATTATAAAGTATCCAAGACTTTTTCTTTATCACTCAAGAATTTTACTACTCAATAAGTCAAGGGCATAAAATTCAAGAAATTTGAGTGACAGCAAAAATATTTACATGAACATGCATTATGGCTGTAAATTTCTTCAGCCAAAGGATGTACTGAACCTTCTTCTGTACTATTCATATCTTTGCTGACTGAATAGTTTGATTCATATCATTATCGCATTCAGTAATGTGTGGTGTAAATTTTATTTATTAGTTACTTTTTATTCATATATTATAGGGATCTGAAGCCCACCATGACTTTAAGGACACACTGTAATTACCTGTTTACAAACTTTTTTGTACCTGTGTATAGGGAACGAGGGTGGAGTAAAGGAGTACTCCGGTATCTGAATAAAATTTGAGCACATTGGTATATTCAATTGCTGGTTTACCACCTTCCAACGTTGAGTGCACAGATGCCGACTGCTGCATTGTACCTGCAACAGCTAGTAACTCCCTCGAATTACTCCATTCCAAACACAGAGGCCCACATAGACCTGTGTGCACTTGGATAGGTGACACATCATCAAAGTTCTTCATCAGGAAGATGTATCCATTTTGCAGGCTTACTGCCAGAACAAAAATATGATCATCTGCAACAATCAATATTCTTGAGTTAAACATCAAGTTTTCTAAATTATCTTAAAAAATGATGTGCTTTCAACACACTTCATCACCTAAACCTTCTTTAAACAAGATTAAAGCACATCAAAACTAAGAGCTGCTATTTGTTTCAAGTTCCATTCCTTATTACCAGTGAAAGAGCACATCTTCAAGAGCAAATGTTCTGGGTATCAAACTTAACACTTTTTCAATGTATCTTACTTCAACAGAACAGTAAAGAAGTAGCAAAATACTTTCTATGATTTGAAAACTATTCCGTATTTAGAGGGGAACAAAACACAAAAATGAACATTTCATTCATCACATTAGTTTATCTGTCAGAGTTTTCATACTTTCGCCAATGCCTGGTGCAACAGCTTGACTTGACTGGTCTGAGTAGCAGTACAGGTGCCAAGCGCTGGCGCAAGTATAAACAAAATGTCATTCACTAGTGCAGAAAACAGCTTCTTAATCGAGCTAATTGGACAACATCCTGGTCTTTATGACCTCAAATGATTACAAACATCGCAACATCAGGGAGAATGTTTGACCAGAAATATCAGAACTAATGGCAAAATTAGCCAAGGGATATGGCATATTTAATAGAACTTCCAAGTTTTCACATGTCCACTGAGTAGAACATTTTAAAAAAATAGTGCATGGTATTTGTGGTTATACAAAATAGGTTTGACATTATGGTTGTGAACATGATTTCACTTCCTAAAATACATCCTGATTTTTTAAATAACTGTAGGGTACACAATACAGATGTTCATTACATAATGTCAGTTTTGTCTATTAAATGTAAGTTTGCCTTATTTGTATACATTAATACTTTTTAAGACAAGTAAGGCAAACTGACATTTAATAGATAAAACTGACATTTTATGTAATAAATATATTACACAAAAAGCTATTTTATTGTACGTTTTTCTTTGAAATTCAGGATAAAGTGAGCATACTTTTGAATACTACAATACTTTCAGGGAAAAATGCAGGAAGAAAGCTAGCTTTCTTAAAGAATGAGTTTTTCACCCGTTTTCATAAAACATATAGCCACAAATTTATGCAAACACATGGTGTTTGACTTTGAGACAGTCTCAAGGCTCCTTGATAAATTATGCAAAGGTATTTGATTTTAGAATTTTAAAATGTTTTAAGATTAAAAAATGCTCAATCTTTAAGATTTAACCTTGTTTCTCAAGCCTCCCATATGCGCATCCAAAAGCTGCCATTAGACAGAGAGTTTAGATACATTGTAATCTACTATGAAGAGATTTGTCGCATGTCTAAGTGTTGTGATAAGAGAAAGGCTATAAAAGTGAACTACTTGAATAGCCATACAGAGTCCAGAAAATGAAGTGTTAACAGTACCCAAGTATAGTTTTTGTCTCAATCTTCCCAAAACCCTATCTACTTAATAAAGCATAAAAAACAACATAAATAAATGAAAATAAAGTGTGAGCTATGTACAAATTTGTAGAACGCACTGTAATGTGTCATTGACCAAGACAGAATCTCATTATGTCAGCAATGTCAGTATGTTGTTGACAGCTTCCCTGGCAGTACAGGAAAATCTAGAAACAGAAAACTGTATCCTTGTTGCTGAGGAAGACATTCCACTTGCTGCTCTTCTCACCAAGAAGTCTCATTTCTGTCTGTAAACATTTCAAGCTAGTAGGACAAAAATCAGCTACAAGAAAATATTCTGAAGCTGTTAGAGAAAAGAGTCTGCCTAAAGAGAGTTTCTAATGATGCAATAAATTCAATATGCCATGAAAAGGAATGCACACAATGATCATGTGGATTTTTATTTGTATGGTCTTATCAGGAAAAGAAAAATTAGACCTCCTCTAATTGCTCTAATCAAGATAAAACTGTACAATATAGATTTCAAATTAAAAAGTGATCATATAACCCCATTTAGAGGACAATGAATATATGCAACTTTAATTAGGTTTTATATCACCTACTTACACTATTATCTTTCATTAAGGATTGTTTTGGGTTGTTCTATTCATCTGATTTAATCATTCTCTATTTTTGTATGCATGTTTAAAATACACTGCCATTTGTGAAAATTGCAACACCATGAAGGAAACGCATGAATTCAATGAATTTAATACTACAGGTTAGGTACATGACATGTAATACATGATAAACTTTTTAAATCTATACATGTCCTTTGAGCCCTAAAATTCAGTATTTGGTGTGGCCTCCATGCGCTGCAATTAGAACTGCTATATGCCCTGGCATTGAATCAAAAAAGTTCCTGAGGGATTTTCCTCTATGCACTTTGTATTCAAGCCCACAAATCTGTGACATGGATATTGGGGGACCGTGACGCACCAGGTGCCGACCAACCATATCCCAGACATATTCGATGGGCAGCATGTCAGGCGAACGTGCAGGCCAGGGAAGCAATGACACCTGTCACTCTTCGAAGAAGGCTTGTACATTCCTCACAATATGTTGTCGGGCATTGTCCTGTTGAAATGTGGCCTGTGGAGATGCCTGAAGCAGGGGGAGTAGCTCAGGCTCTACAACCACCATTAGATACCGGTTGCTGTTCAAAGTGCCCTCAATTCATAGGAGGCGAGATCGGTTGTTGTCACCCCAGACCATCACACCTGGTGTTTGTCCGCTATGCCACTCAACAATGCAGCCCTCTAGGTTGCGCTCACCACGGTATGCTGAACACGTATGCGGCCATCACTGTTGGACACATTGAAGCGGGACTCGTCCAAAAAGACTACATTTTGCCACTCAGCACCCCAGTGACAGTGTTCACGTGCCCATTGCAGTTGGAGGGGCTTGTGATTTCTGGACAATGGAAGCCGATGTAATGGCATGCATGCAACCAGTCCAACCTGCAGCAGATGGCGACAAACCGTTGATGCAGACAAGTTCACACCTGTTGCAGTGCTCCAGCATTGAGCCAATACTGTGGATGAAGCTGTACGGTCCATTATGGCCATGCGGACAAGATGACGGTCATCCTGTGATGTGGTCATGTTCCCTGGTCCAGTACCCGCTCTTTGCTGCATACGACCATCATCTATCCACTGCTTCCATAACTCATCACTGTCATAGCAGCATGCCCTGTACGAGCCGAAATGTCACAGTATGACAAACCCGCTTCCCGAAGACCAATCATTCCGCCCCGTTCGAACTCACTCACATGCCGATATGGCTCCCTTTGACATCGACGAGGCATACTGGCACTCTCTTTATTGTTTCTGCCTTGTTTGACAACTCTGTACTGACTACTGGGCACAACAATGACCTTGTCGGACCGACACAAGAGGACTCTGCTCGGCCTACGTGTACCCCAACTCTCTGTAAACCTAATCACTTATTGCTTACACACTCTTCTACACTTCCACCAAGTTTGGAGTTATTTGGGAAATTCTTTCTTGGTGTTGCAATTTTCATAAATGGCAGTGTAGTATTCAGAGCCCAGCGTTTACAAATCTTTAATTAATTTCTATTGTATGATTTCCTCTTCACCTCTACTTCAATCATACTTGGGAAGTAATTGAACTGATTCAAATTTAATCATAAAAATTCCCTAAATTGCTGTTCATCATTAATCAGAAGCCAATCTATTAAGACGGAACTGAAGCTTTCAAAAGCTCTTGTCACCAACAATAGTTTAACTTTCTTCTTTTTAACATTTTCATGTATTGGTAAAAACAAAATAAGATCGTTTTTCTATAAAAGAATGACCATTGTTGGCATTTTGAGAGAAACTTCACCTTTCCTCATATGATCTATGGAAGCATTGCTGCCGAGCCAAGCTCCTAATCATTGCACTCCTTAGGAAATGGTGTAGTCATCAAGTCTGACATCCATTGCCATTGCTGTGTTCATATACTTGAATGCCAAGCCTCTAAGGAATCATACCTTTAATATGCACATATAATCAGATCACACAGCTGCTGGGAAATAACAGGTATGCAATACTACGAGGTACATCATGAGATTTTAACTAGAGGAGGTAGCAATTTATCTCTCTAAACAGTGAGCAGAGCCAAAAGCTAACCAATCACTTCTTTTAATACAGTTAATAATAGATGATAGGTATCAGTCTGGCATCTACTTTTAAAAGTCTGTATCCTACCTTATCAGTTTGAACCAAAAAAGTATGATTTTAAGAATTACACCATTCTGACAGTGATTCCGAGACAGTTAATGTGAACACTGATAATAATGCTGGTTCTAATCATTGATGTAAGTGCTATGAATGTCTGTATACCTATGAATAATGAAACAAATGTGAACACCAATTATTCCTAAACATTCTTTGTCACTTAGGTGCTTGGTATAGCATGAACTTTATACATGAGAAACTTTAGAGACACACTCAGAACAAACCACAACCAATGTGTCGAATCGAATCACAACTGAACTGCTGAGTCACAACTAACAATTGAACTCCAGAGTCAGAACCCACATCTCAACTGCACAGCAATTGTCTATTTTTAACTGTCCAAATTCTTCAATTTCTTGTCTGCACTTAACTTTGTAGCTTCTTCACTCACTCCCAGGCAAGAGTAGCATTTATATTAGCCTTGCATACAAAGAAGAATGTTCTAGAAAGGAAGGCTACTAGAACATGCTGAAAGAATTGTTCTGGAACAGGGAAGCAGCACATAATGGCTATTGTTCTGCACTGGTTATTGTTCCAATGGTGAATCGAAGGCCCCATCCAGATGCTGGGCTGAGAGGTGCTTACCGGTCGCCCTCAGGTAGTTTTGCTCATGCTGTCACAATAATGAGTCTAAATTGCTCGGACTATGAAAACACACACCATCAGCTCTGGGTATTTCTTTTTTTCCTCCCACAGTTTTAATTTTTTTCATTACACTTTTAGACAAATGCCATTTGTCAAATTCATGTTCTGTTTCTGAATACTGAGTTTTTAACAGACATTTAACAGTTTTGTGTCTGTCAAAGACAAAAGCTTAATTCTATACATTTCTTGTTTTGCAAGTTTAGTTATTAAGTTATCATAAGCAGCCTTTTCCAAATCCATTTTACCAATACCTCTTTGAGTAAGTTCAAAATTAATAATTTTGCAGGAATTTAAATCCATGACAGAATATTCTAAACACTCAATTGAAAATCATACTGACTATCCCCTGCCAACCATATAGGTTTATACTACCTTTTAACGCAAGGGTGGCGAAAACGACTTCCTTCCGCGAGTCATCAAATATGTAACACTCACTGCATCACTCAGCAGCATATGAAAAACAAACGGGACGGCTGCAGAGAGGGAACGGCGCCTGCGAGTCAAAATAACTCGTGAGTAACGTTTTTGCCGCCTCTGTTTTAATGTATCCAAGCTCTTTTTTCTTTCTTGACCTCAAAATGTTCTAACAGTTGGTGCTGCCATGTTTCAAATGGTTTTGCGAATATAGGTCTTGAAAACATTGCTAAACCCAGTGATTTGCAGGACTTAAATTGTTGATACAGTACACCAGATAATAATAAAGAACTTGTTATATAACATTGCTCCTTTAATATAATAAGAATTAGCTCTGACTTCATTTCTACATAAAATGCACACCTTTCCTGAAAAATAAAAGTAGAATGTCCAATCAACATTAAAGTATTCCACTTTAGATTCATTTCCATGTGTGATGAAAGGCTCAGAGTGCTAAATGAAGAGGGGATGAGGAAAGTGACATCTGTAGAGTAAGCTCCTTTAGTGAGAGGAAAAATGGAACATGGAACTGTCACTGCATACAGCAAGGATAAGACTAGTCATGAGAATGAAATTATAAAAAGATCACAGGAGGAAATATGATGATGAACTGTGTTCTAATGGAAAGTGTCATTTTAATATTATAGTGATAGGAGGAACTGAACAAAATCTGGGATCAGAGGGGATACAGTCAGTATTATAAAACCTTGTGGGAAACCTTAATAAAATGGATGGCATGGAGCAACAAATAAGCAACAACCTGAATAAAATAGATAGAGAAATAAAAGATGCTGGGAAAAAAATTCAAGGAATAGAAAGAGAAGTAGATGAAATGAAATTAAGAACAGAAAGAACAGATGAGATGAGAAGATTCAATTTAGTTTTTATAGGTATAAGAGAGAGATGAGGTACTTGGCCCATGGAAGGAATTACACAAATGCTGAAAGACAAATTTAAAATGGATTTAAAGAGCAGGGAGTTTGCAGAGTAGGAAGACATACTGGGAAAAGACCAATTATTGCACAGTTCTCAACAACACAGATAATATATTAAGTCTCAAACAAAACTGTTGATGGGCTCAAACAGGATTAGGGATTTAATGCCGGCCCGAAGAGATTTGAAAAGATATTTAATCTGGTGGATGATGGAAGCTAGAGTGGCAGGCAAACAAGCATACATCAGAAATTTGCAACTTTGGATCAAAGGGTTGAATGGAACTTATGCAGATAAGGAGGACATATGGAGAAACAGCCCAGCCTAGCCCAGATCAGGAGGTAATAAGTCAGCAAAAATCTACAGGAGCTGCATACATCATGACAAGAAGATATGGTACAAGGTTCAACATCAAGGTGAGAGGCGATGAAATATGAGATATAACAACAGTTATAAAGTCGGGAGATATGTCAGTGTCAGAAACATCAGCAACAAGCAAAAATTGTACAAATAATGGCTTTGAGCCGTGAGGTGACGGAACACAGGACAGGATGGCAGCTATGACGTCAAAAGATACACCATCAACGGGAGCAAAAACTTAGGTTGCATCATCACAGAGGGAGGACAGAAAAGAAGAACGTGTGATTCATTGACAATATACTACAGAATACAGATAATATAATCTCCTGTCAGTAATAAATAATATACAACTTAAAATAAGAGCTGAGGCTGGTGGCATTATAACTCTAAATTTTCTCAGGCTTCTAGCCAGGTAAGTAGAAGGTTTGAAACCGACATCATCATCTTCATGATAAACTGATGGAAATGCAAGTCCATATCTCCATATTTATAGTGCTGGAGTGAAACTGAAGTCTCATTGGTTAGCATGATTTTTTGGTCATGAAGCAACTTGTATTTATTTTGACTGAGGTATGGGCAAGGACATTGTAAGAAATTATTCATAGTATTTGTGTGCACCTGATATTTTGAATTTGAGCACAGACCTGTTTATCCTGAAAATGAAGATGATGAACACCTTCAAAACATTGGTTTCAAACCTTCTACTTACCTGGCTAGAAGCCCGAGAAAATTTAAAGTTAATGTACAACTTCCAGGTCAACTTTTTGCTGCTGATTTGGTAGTTGGATTAACACTGTAAAGGGTTTAAAACTGTCCCTACAAGAAACATTACTACTGCACAGAATGGGGATTAAAGATAAATAAAGAAAAAGCACAAATTGTAGTGTTCAAGGAAGGAAACAAACTGAGTAGATATGAGAAATGAAAGGAATGAATCAATGAAGTGGTACGAGACTGTACATCCTTGAGAATTAAAATAGATGGAGGAGACAAATGGGGAAAACAAGAGAGAGAATAAAACAAACAAACAATATTTGTAAAACGAAAAGCAGCGACGACAACTATAAACAGATGCCTATACAAAATGCCAGAGTTATATGTGAAATGGTTGGAAGGGATGTATGGCACAGTAGTGGAGACCTGGATGCTATATGGTGTTTAACTATGGGGATTAAATGATGAATGGGAAATTTTAGAATCTGTACATAGAAAGTTTTGCAAGAAGGTTTTAGGATTGCCAGTTGCACTAGTTAAAGAAGTTAAACTAGTTTAAATCAGAAGAATAGTAAGAAAAGGAGTAATTATGGAAAGAACTTTGAAGTGCTGGTATAGGAGCTTGAATTCACATAATGAGAATTTATTAAAGCAGTGTTTTAACTATCAAGAAATGAGCTTAAAAAACATAACTTGGATATGAGATCTAAAGTTCAATTTGGAAAATAATGGCTTTGGGGATGTATAAAGAGAGAAACCAACATTAAAGGTTTCTGGAAGGGTATAAGAAAAAGATTTGAAGATATGAAGATACAAAAATTGTTTAGTGAACTAACAAACAAGAGGCCACTACTGTTTTATCTCACAATGGAAAATGGTTAGGAAAGAGAAAAGTATATAGGCAACACAAGTAAAGAAAAAAGAGAGGGGATTGCGTGGTTAAGAATTGGGGTGTAGAGGTTTAAAGGGCAAAGAAATGGATATACGCAAGGAGAATGCCCATTATGTTGGGGAAGAGAAAATGTTGAGCTGTAGTGTTTAATTGTGAAGAAAATGAGATATGGAGAACTGGAAGTTTAGGTAACAAATACTCAAAATGAACAGATCAATTTCTTCAAAGCATTTTTTTAATTATAAGAGCATTGGTCAATAATTATTCAAAGTAAAAAAACAAATGGAAATGGATTGTAAAAAACGAGAATAATAATTAACAGAGACTGGAAGTTTAGGCATTATGAACAATTAAAATAGACAGGCATAAAGGCAATATACGAGGGCTGTCCCAGAAGTACCAGACCTAACAAAGAAAACACAAACATTTTGGGAAAAAACTTCTTTATTTCTATACTTCTGTACATAGTTTCCTTTCAACTCAATACACTTTTCCCAGGGATGTTAAATAGCTTCGATACCCTGTTTATAGTGGGAACCGTCGAGTTCTGCAAAATAGCCATCAACTGCAAACTCAACCTCTTCATTTTAGCAAATCTTTTACCACCAAGCCATTTCTTCCCATTTGGAAACAGAAAATAATCAGAGGGTCTAAGTCTGGCAAATAGGGTGCATGAGGAAGCAATTCAAACTTTAACTCATTGATTTTGGCCATGGCGATAATGGATGTGTGAATTGGTGCACTGTCTTGATGAAACAGAACTTTTTTGCTTGATATAACCATTCAAACGCTGCAATAAGCTTGCATCATACTCGCCATTGATTGCTTTTCCTTTTTGAAGATAATCAATGAAAATTATCCCATGCACATCCCAAAAAACTGATGCCATGACCTTGCCTGGAGATGGAACTGTCTTTGCCTTCTTTGCAGCCGATACTCCCCTTTCAATCCACTGTTATGGCTGTTCCTTTGTCTCAGGTGTGAAGTGATGGACCCTTGTTTCATCCATGGTTATGAATTGATGCAAAAACTCGGTTTTATTGCAGGGAAACATCGCCAAACACTCAACTGAAACATCCTCATAACGTTGTTTTTGTTCCATTGTGAGTAAACACGGCACCCATCTTGCGCACAGCTTTCTCATGTTTAAATTTTCAGTTAAGGTGCAATGTACGCACTTTTTGAAATGCCTACGATGTCTGCTAGCTCGCGCACTTTCAGTCGACGGCCATCTAATACCATTTTGTGGATTTTCTTCGCAATTTCTGGCGTGGTCACCTCATTTGGTCGACTACTGCAATGTTCGTCTTGGCAGTCTGTGCGGCCTTGCTTAAACTCTGCCACCCAATATTTTACTGTTGTAAATGAAGGAGCGGACTCCCCCAGAGTAGAATCTAGCTCAACTTTAATATTAGTTGGACTAAGACCTTTCAAATGAAAGTATTGTATCTGATAATGAGGATCAGTTTTATCCATGTTTACAAATTTGCTGAGAGAGTTCACTATCAATGGCTGCCAAACAATTACTAAACAACATAACATCATCAAACTTCAAATTGAAGCTATATAAGGTTGGTACTTTCTATCACAGTCATTTGTTTGAAACAACAACCGCCATATATGTCAGGTCAGATATTTCTGGGACTGCCCTCGTAAATAGCTAAAATAGGATTTAAAAGGCAATATAGAAAAACGTTACATTGTGCCTAGTTATTTACTAGATTGCACTATTCAGACAATCACATATTTATGTTAACATCGTGTTGTATTATATATTTAAAGTAACTTTAAAGTTTTAACAAAATGCTAATTGTACTTGACAGAAAAATTAAAAATGTTTCTTGAAGACCTATAAATTACAATGCTTTATCGGCTTATTGGTTGCACATGACAACCAAATGCTTTTTTAAATTTTCTGGAGTTATGTTAAGCCTCCTGTCAGATAATACATGTTTCATCTGAGAAAAGGACTTCTCAACATCTACAGACGTAATTGGAGCAAATTGATGCAGTAATTTGTATCACAAATTACTTAAATGTAAATAATGATTGTAATATGAATATGCATTTTTATGTGACATTGATTTGAGATGTTTCTTGACTGTAATTATTGTTGATAAGTAAGTTTATACGACCTTACTGAAACTGTCAATAATAGCGCGCAATAATGCAGCGAGGGGGTGAGCTGTTTATCATTATTGGAAACGAGGAAGTTACGTAATGTTGGCGCGTTTTCGGTAGAAACTTCTGGAATGTTTCCTCCCTAAAGCATATGTATTCATAATTTTCATTGGATATTAAAATAGACGCTAATGTTGGCGCATTTTATTAGCCAATAGCAGTTCAGTTATAATCTTTAGGCGTATCTGGATGCAGGCGTATAAATAGGCTAGGTTAGAGGTAAAGTCAGTCAGTCCTTCAGTTCGCCGAAAGCATTCATACATTACACGTCGTATTTAGCGCAGTTCATCAAAAATCTGTGTACACTACACGTCGTCTTCCGTCAGTCAGTTCGTCGAAAGTATTAGTTCGTCATACATCGGATATAGATTCACAAGTTACGCGCAGCAGAATTATGAAAGATCTAAAATATGGTAAAGTTAATTATACAAAACGTTGAAGTACGTTGATTAAAAGCGATCAGTAAGAAGTTATTATAACAGTTTCAGTTTGGCGAGTATCTAGATCAATATGTAAAAGTGATAGTGAACGTGTTCGACAATAAAAATTATAAAACAAATTTCTTCATCAGTGTTCTTTTTGGATAAAAGATTCCTTTCCGTTTACACATCCCTGATCAAGACACATGTTCGACCCAAGATAAGATAATAGCTAGCCGGAGGACAGTAAACAAAACTTAAAATTCTTTCAAACACTGATACTTGAGACGGTAATTTGTATCACAAATTACTCAGATGTGGTTAACGATAATAATATGAATATGTATTTTTATGTAACTTTGATTTCAGAGGTTTATTAATTGTAAATAGTATTGGTAAATAATAATATTCGGCTCTACTGAAACTGTTAACAATAACAATACTGCAATGAAGGGTTTGAGTTGTTTATCGTTACCGGGAACCAGGAAGTTACGTAATGTTTCGCGCCTTTTCAGTAAAAAAAAGCTTCCAGAATGTTCTATAAAAGTAATATGTATTAGTGGTTTTCATTGGATAGTAAAATAGACGCTAATGTTGGCGCGTTTTATTAGCCAATGGTAATTCATTTATAATCTTTAGGTGTATCTTGGGGCAAGCCTATAAATAGCCATGCTCGAAGTCAAGCGTCCTCCAGTTCGTCAAGATTCACGAAGCATTACACATCGTCTCCCGCTCAGCTCATCAAAGATTCGTGTACAATACGTGACTACATGTCGCCTATCGGTCCTTCAGTTCGTCAAATTACACGCAGTGAAAATCATTAAAGATCTAAAATATTACAAAGTCACTTATATACAAAAATTGAAGTACGTGAGTTAAAAGTGAGAAGTTATGATAAACAGTTTCAGTATGGCGATTATCTAGACAAATCTGTGAAAGTGTTAGTGCACGTGTTCGACAATAAAACATTATAAAACACATTTCTTCACTAGTAATTTTTTGGATAAAAGATTCCTTTTCCGCTTCACACCCTGCAAGAATTAAATGCCTACCTAAATAGCTGGCCGGAAGACAATATACATAACCTTAAAACTAATTCATATAGATTGCTCCGTCAGAGGGAACTACGAGCCAGACCAACGAATGACGTCACACGAGATGGCTGCACTAGTGAGGTAAACAACATTACGTGAGAAACATTATCCACCACGTGGGACACAAATACACAAACACACAAATACTACTTCAAATTGGCTCCCATACGTGGGGCAGTTAAAGTGAAGTAAATATACAATTTGTCATCTATCGCAAATTGGCGCAACGTGGGGCGACAACTAGGAAAGGAAGGCGAAGTGACCAAGATCAGATGATAGCTATCAGGACGTGGAACGAAAGCAGCAGTAAAATGATCTACAAGACGCAGATTCCAGGAACAAGAGGAGCGACAAACGGCGCGGATAAGGGGATACAAAAAACATCGAAACGACGTAGATTCATCACAATACAACGCAGAAGCGACATACAAATCTAGGAGAAAGGGGCAGAACGCTGGACATCAAAGCTACATCAACAGGCAGCAACATAAAGGTCAGGTGATGGTAATTTTTTTTTAGAAAACAAAAACAATGGCTGCAAGTAATACAGAAAAAACAATGATGGAGGGAGATAGTGTAACAGTTAGCTGTAAGTCAATACAGGTTACAAAAAAAAGCTCAAACAATGTAATATTGGAGGGAGGAAATATTAGTGCAGAAACTAAGAATAAAACAGCAGGAAATGTTAATTTTGATGCTAGTATGATGAAGGAAATGATGGAAATGCTGAGAAATTTTAGAGATCAATTTAGAGAAGATATGCAAAAGAGTTATAGAGAATTGAGGGAAGAATTAAGGGAAGATTTTGATAGGATTTTTGAACAAAACAGGAAATCAATTGAAAACATTGGTAGGAGTAATGGGGTATTAGAGCAAAAAGTAGATCAAAGCAGTAAAGATAGTAGTATGCCAGAAATGAGAGATGAAAATGAGGAAGTAATAGTAAGTGAGATAGGAGAAGTTTCAAAGAAAATGCTAGACATGAGCAGGGAAATATGTAACAAAGAAAGTGAGGTTAATACTAAAAGTGAGGTTAATGTAGAATGTACAGAGTTAGGAAGTCAAATGAGTTGTATTTCAAGTGAGCTAAGAGAAATGAAAGAGGTTAGGAATGTAGATGTAAATGAGGTGCAACTTAATTTCATTGGGGAAATATCAGAAATACAGAAAGAGTCAGAAATGCAAAGAAATAAATTGTGCCAAGATATTCAAAATGAAAACTCCAGTCCAGTACAATTTAGTACAGATTTGTCAGAGTACTCTCAAATTAAAGAGATAGTAGAAGAATTGAAAATGAAAGTTGGTAAAAGATGTATAGTTCAAGAAACTGTAGATTGTTTTCAAATGTTATCATGTGATGAAATTTCAAATGAATACATGAGGTTATTCATGAAGAAAAATTTGAAGGTTAGGTTACGGCTACGAGTAATGTTTAGCCACACACAATTTGATCCAGGAGGGTAAATAGCAATGAGATGTAAAGTAAATGCTGGATAGTTGAAGACGACTTGCAGAGAAATGTATTGGAACGTAAGAGGGTTAACTATTTATATATGTCATTTGAAAGGAGAAATAAATTATAAAAAAAAAAAAAAAAAAAAAAAAAAATAAATAAATAAATTTTTTTAGTAACTGTAACAAAATATTTGAAGATTAAGAATGCAAAGATTGAAACTTAAGATGAGATTAAAGTAAAAGTACGTAAATACAATTCCAAGAATTAAAAATTAAGAATACAATGATTGAAAATTAATATGATATTAAAGTAAAGATACGTAAATGCAATTCCGAGAGTATTGTTTAAAATAAAATTCAAAATAACAAAAATGGTAAAAATAATTCAAAACAAATACTTATGTAGTAAACAGAAAATGTAAAGCATTATCTAGATTTAAGAGATATAAATATATGTAGAGGGTAAATATTTTGGTACATATGTATAATAATTACAAAAAAATCTTAAATGTATAAATTTTGTCAACAGCTTAAAGTAAACAATTTGGTAGTAGTAAATAAATAGTTTAGGGTATAGTATTTGCTATAAAAAAAAAAATTTTGTGATATCAGATTAATATCTAAATTAATTAAATCAGAGCCAGTAAGTAGTGGCGAGATAAAACATATGTCGTGTGTTAAATACGTGTGAAGTGTAAAGTGAAAGTGATAGCGTGTGTTACAAGATTTAGGAGACTAAAAACAAAATTATAAAATTTCAAAACAGGTTATAAATATTTATAATTATGTTTCTAGTGGGGCATATGAGACGGTAATTTGTATCACAAATTACTCAGATGTGGTTAACGATAATAATATGAATATGTATTTTTATGTAACATTGATTTCAGAGGTTTATTAATTGTAAATAGTATTGGTAAATAATAATATTCGGCTCTACTGAAACTGTTAACAATAACAATACTGCAATGAAGGGTTTGAGTTGTTTATCGTTACCGGGAACCAGGAAGTTACGTAATGTTTCGCGCCTTTTCAGTAAAAAAAAGCTTCCAGAATGTTCTATAAAAGTAATATGTATTAGTGGTTTTCATTGGATAGTAAAATAGACGCTAATGTTGGCGCGTTTTATTAGCCAATGGTAATTCATTTATAATCTTTAGGTGTATCTTGGGGCAAGCCTATAAATAGCCATGCTCGAAGTCAAGCGTCCTCCAGTTCGTCAAGATTCACGAAGCATTACACATCGTCTCCCGCTCAGCTCATCAAAGATTCGTGTACAATACGTGACTACATGTCGCCTATCGGTCCTTCAGTTCGTCAAATTACACGCAGTGAAAATCATTAAAGATCTAAAATATTACAAAGTCACTTATATACAAAAATTGAAGTACGTGAGTTAAAAGTGAGAAGTTATGATAAACAGTTTCAGTATGGCGATTATCTAGACAAATCTGTGAAAGTGTTAGTGCACGTGTTCGACAATAAAACATTATAAAACACATTTCTTCACTAGTAATTTTTTGGATAAAAGATTCCTTTTCCGCTTCACACCCTGCAAGAATTAAATGCCTACCTAAATAGCTGGCCGGAAGACAATATACATAACCTTAAAACTAATTCATATAGATTGCTCCGTCAGAGGGAACTACGAGCCAGACCAACGAATGACGTCACACGAGATGGCTGCACTAGTGAGGTAAACAACATTACGTGAGAAACATTATCCACCACGTGGGGACACAAATACACAAACACACAAATACTACTTCAAATTGGCTCCCATACGTGGGGCAGTTAAAGTGAAGTAAATATACAATTTGTCATCTATCGCATACTAGGTACCACAAATTGCTAACACTAGATGGAGCTACAAACCGAACAAATGAATGACGTCACAAGATGGCTTCAACACCGATGTAAACAAACATTTGTAAGTAATACCGTTACAAATTAGCTACCACAACGTGGGGCTACAACAACAAAATAAACATACACAATAATGTTAAATAAAAAGAACATGAAGCTATCGCAAATTGGCACCCAGAACGTGGGGCATAGTGACCAGGAAAGGAACACGATGACCAGGAAAGGATCAGCATAACCAGGAAGGAGCAGAGTGACCAGGAAAGGAACCAGGACGTGGAACGAATGCAGCAGTGAAATGATCTACAAGACGCAGATTCCAGAAACAACAGGGACGACAGACTACGATCGTAATTCCGAGATTACAAGGCAACAGGGAAATTCAAACTACAGGACAACAAAACGACGAAGATTCATCGAAGCGACATACAAATCTAGGAGAGAGGCGCAGGAAGCTGGACATCAATGTAACAGCAACAGACAGCATCACAAAGTTCAGAGTATCGTAATTTTTTTTTAGAAAACAAAATTGTAACCTTCAAATGTACTTAAGGAGTGGTAGGATAAAGAAAACAATGGCTACTAATAATACAGAAGAAATAATTATGGAGGGAGATAATGTAACAGTTAGCTGTAATTCAATACAGGTTACAGAAAATAGCTCAAACTTTTTAGGATTTGAGGGTTGAAATGTTAGTGCAGAAAGTCAGAATAGAATAGCAGGAAATGTTAATCTTGATACTAGTATGATTATGGAAATGCTGAAAAATTTGAATGAAGATATTCGTAGGAGCTTTGAACAAAACAGAAAAGATATTGATAGGAGTTTAGAACAAAAACTAACTCAGAATAATGAGAAATTGAGGGAAGATATTGATAGGAGTTTAGAACAAAAACTAACTCAGAATAATGAAAAATTGAGGGAAGATATTGATAAGAGTATTACAGATCAATTAAGGGAAGAAATTGGTAAGAGTAATGAGAAATTAGAGCATAAATTAGATCAAAATAGGGAAGAAATTGAAAAGAAATTCATGGAACTAGATAGTAGCATGATTAGAATGAAAAATGAAAATCAAGAAATGATAGCAAATGAAATAGGTGAAGTTTCAAAGAAAATGTTGGACATGAGCAGGGAAATATATAACCAAAAAAATGAGGTTAATACTAAGTTTGAAAATGTTAATGTAAACTATACAGAGTTAGGTAGCCGAATGAGTAGCATTTTAAGTGAGTTAAGAGAAATGA
The DNA here is from genome assembly GCA_030765065.1 of Deroplatys truncata. NCBI lineage: Eukaryota > Metazoa > Arthropoda > Insecta > Mantodea > Mantidae > Deroplatys > Deroplatys truncata. The sequence continues at coordinate 119,835,407 of CM060979.1, forward strand.
TGGAGGCTACAAATGCAGATTTAATACAGGTGCAAGTTAATTTCAGTGGGGAGATATCTGAAATTCAGAAAGAATCAGATATGCAAAGAAAACAAATTGTACGAAGAAGTTAAAGTTTTGCCTATAAGTAATCAAAAGCTAACTTCTGAAATTAACAAGTACCAAGCTTTTCAAATTGAAAACTCCAGTCCAGTACAGTTTAGTACAGATTTGTCAGAGTACTTGCAAATTAAAGAGATAGTAGAAGAATTGAAAATGACAATTGTCAAAAGATGTGTTGTTCGGGAAACTTTAGATTGTTTTCAAATGTTATCAAGGGACGAAATTTCATATGAATACAAGAGGTTATTCATGAACAAAAATTTGAAGGTTAGGATACGGCTACGAGTAATGTTTAGCCACACACAATTTGATCCAGGAGGGTAAATAACAATGAGATGTCAAGTTGATGCTGGATAAAGATGACTTGCAGAGAAATGTATTGGAACGTAAGAGGGTTAATTATTTATATATGTCATGTGAAAAGAGAAATAAGTTATAAAAAAAAAAAGAGAAATGTTTTTTTTTAAAAAAAAAAATTAAATTTTTAGTAACTGTAACAACATTTGAAAATTAAGAATGCAAAGATTGAAACTTAATATGATATTAAATTAAAAGTACGTAAATACAATTCCAAGAGTATTGTTAAAATAAAGTTCAAAATAACAAAAATGGGTAAAAATAATTAAAAACAAATACTTATGTAGCAAACAGAAAATGTGAAACAGTGTCCAGATTTAAGAGATGTAAATATATTTGTGTAGAGGGTGAATATTTTTGGTAAATATGTTTAATAATTACAAAAAAATTCTTGAATTGATAAATTTTTGTTAACAATATAAGAAAGTAAACCATTTTTTGTAACAGTAATTAAATAATTCATGGTACAGTATTGGCTATAAAAAAAAAAATTTGTAATGTCAGATTAAAGTCTAAACACATTAAACCAGAGCCAGTAAGTAGTGGCGAGATAAAAAAAAAAAAAACATATGTCGTGTGTTAAATGCGTGTGAAGTGTTAAGTGAAAGTGATAGCGTGTGTTCCAAGATTTAGGAGACTAAAAACCCAATTATAAAATTTCCAAACAAGTTGTAAATATTTATAATTATGTTTCTAGTGGGGCATATGATGCAGTAATTTGTATCACAAATTACTTAAATGTAAATAATGATTGTAATATGAATATGCATTTTTATGTGACATTGATTTGAGATGTTTCTTGACTGTAATTATTGTTGATAAGTAAGTTTATACGACCTTACTGAAACTGTCAATAATAGCGTGCAATAATGCAGCGAGGGGATGAGCTGTTTATCATTATTGGAAACGAGGAAGTTACGTAATGTTGGCGCGTTTTTAGTAGAAACTTCTGGAATGTTCTTCAAGACACATGTTCGACCCAAGATAAGATAATAGCTAGCCGGAGGACAGTAAACAAAACTTAAAATTCTTTCAAACACTGATACTAGGTACCACAAATTGCTAACACTAGATGGAGCTACAAACCGAACAAATGAATGACGTCACAAGATGGCTTCAACACCGATGTAAACAAACATTTGTAAGTAATACCGTTACAAATTGGCTACCACAACGTGGGGCTACAACAACAAAATAAACATACACAATAATGTTAAATAAAAAGAACATGAAGCTATCGCAAAATCTAAAACATGAACTATTGTAGTGTCCATTTCTACTGCAATGGAATTGTTACCTTGTTGAATTTTTGAAATGTTTCTACATTTGTCAAGATTAGGATTTCTTGAAAACAGCATTTTACACTTTTCCCAATTAATGAGCCCCATTTCCCTGGCACGCTCTTCAATCTTTGCACTACATCATCCACAACTTTCACTGGCTTTGTCAAAGGCTGCTCTCTTTCTTGAAGCTGGCAGATCACTTGTGGCAGGAAATTGAACTTGGCCACAATGAAAGTTAAGTAATTTTTCACTTCCAAAGATTCGAGAAGTTTCTTTGTTGCTACAATTTAAGATGCTTCATCCTTCAGAGCAGCGACCCCTTAGTTATACTCTGGAAATTTGAAGTGTAGTAAACTGCTGCTGAAATCCATGTCCCCCATCTCATTATGATAGGTTCAGGGGCAGAAGTATATCTGGTACAATTACTTTAAATGTCTGAATACTTGACAGGGCTTTCACAAACATCCTCTTAATACTGGAAATCAATTTGCTGACATCTGGAAACAAGCTTCATCTGTCTTCTGACACCCCGTGAAAACCATGCGGTATGCAGGTCATGTGAAGCATGTTTGGAAATAGCACTTTTAAAGTTGCCTCATCTTTTTCATGTATAGTGCAGCATCTGAAATGAAAAGTATTACCTTATGGTATTGAATTTCTTCAGGCCACAGTAACTGTGATGAACTGATAAATTAACTGTGCGATAGTTGAATTGTTAGCTTTTTCCAGACACACTGTTGTAAGCAGGAATGCTTTTACTGATTCACGGTCCAACAATGACATTGGCAATAAAACGACGCATAAGATTAGTTGACTCAAATTCAGATCTTTTTATTTTCTAGTTCATCTTTAATGATTTTCATTACATCGTCATAACATTCACTTAAGTAACATTTTCACAAACTTGACTCACTGGGCACAGATTCGTCCATATACTTCTGCAAAAACTGTCTTAAAATAGGATTCTGTAGTTTCTTCAAAGGAATTCCGGTATCAATAAATGCTTTACATAAGTCGAAATCAAACTGCGATTTTCGACTCGATGTTGCAAATGCCGTTAGAAGCAAAAAAATCTTCTTCCCAGTAGCCTTGAAAAGTTCAGTTTTGTGTGTGGTTGTACTGATATGTTAAGAAATGAAATATTTATTTTCATAGTTCACTGACAGCTTTGCACAGAAGTATTTTACCATCAGTAGAAAATACGTCAGATCCAAAGTATTAATGTAACTTTACAAATTACTGCAAAAAGAAACTGAATTTCAGCACATTACTAGCTACCTTGCAATGTAAACTGAAAGAGAAATTTAGAGCAATTATGGAACCACATTTTAGCTCTGGCACTCATTGTTGCTTTTGAAGGGGGTATGATCCGATAGGAAGGCAAGTAAACACAAGCGATAATTAAAACCTTTCCTACTATTACCTCTTTTTATGGTGACACTTTTTGTTGCTTGTAAAGAGAATATGAACTGACTGGAAGGCAATAAATAACATAGTTTCAGTGCATCACATTCATTGTAGCGGTTACAGAAATAAATAAAATACACATGTATGCAATTTTTAATAATAAAGGAATAAATAATAATCAAAAAGGCATTTATTTCAGCAGTTAGGCATTTATATAAAAAGGGCAGAAGAAGGCAACATAAAACTGAGGTGTTTCAATCACAAACATGTAAATCGTACAGATTCACTTTCAAATTGAAGACTGATTTAGCACATTAAAGGCATTCTGTCAAAGTTCCAGTCTCTGATAATTAAAATTGTATATGTGCTTGCACATGTATTAATGAAATTGATTATGTGCATAATCTTTGTATGAGTTGATATCTACAGATGCCTAACTGAGAAAAAGGCGAGGGCCAGACTCAGTGGGCAGCCTAAGACTTTGTAAATACTTAAATAAGTACATAAAAAGTAAATAAAAAAAATTGATGAAAGGTTCTTCTTCTTCTAGTTCCTTGCAATCACTTTTATTAGAATTCGAAGTATCAGATTCATAGAAACTTGCATTGAGTTAATCCCAATCAACTTTATCATTATTTCCTTGTAATTTCAGTACCTAACTCAGATTGCATTTCCAAATTGTTAGTTTTCTCATCACCTTCTATACTGAATTCTTTTGCACTATTGTTATCATTACTATCTTCGTTATCAATCTCATAATTAACACCATTACCACATAGCTTAGAAACTATGCTTTTATGAATTCCCGTTTTCTTTGTCATTTGCAGTGAGATGAAGAAGGTGAAGGATCAATTGTCTTATTAGAACTTGGTGTTTGGAAATCTTTTTCATTTGTCCTTATAGTAGCAACAGTTCCAGATTTTAATGAAGACCCGCTGAAATTTTCATCTGGTATAAGCCGCATTTCTAAAATCTGTGACTGCTCATAATCTGAGTCCTTGAAATGGAGGGAACATAAAACAAGCTCTGGGACCAGGCAACATTTTTTATTTTGCAAAATATTACTGTATCGTACATTTGTTGGGAGATATGTTTTTATTTGGAAAATGAGTTCCCCTGTGTGTTTTACTTTTCGTATTACACCCATATGCACTACATAGAGGCATTTTGTTTTTTATAATATTACGTTATTTCTATATAATTTAAAATGACTCAGTAATACCATCACCAAAAACACAATATACACCATTTTCCTTCTTTCTCCATTTACCCTTCCTGTTAGGAGAACTTACACCCTCCCAGGACTTTCAACAGGTGTCTGGGTTCAGATGCCTGGCAGGCAGCAGACAGTCTAATCAGATCGTAAGGAACAGCCAGGATGGGTGACCAGCCTAAAGCCCAGTATGAAAGTAAGGAAGGAGATGATATGAAATGATGGTGAAATGGATAGAAGAAAAGGTGATGATGGAGCAGTTGGTGGAATGAATGGTGAAGGAATCCAGAGAAAACCACCCAGACACTGCTTTGTCCACCACAAATCCTGCATATGGCTCTGGGAACCCAGGCTGCCTTGGCGAGAGACGAGTGGTCTGACCACTCAGCCATGGCGCTGCCACATATACTACTCTTGAACCTGAAATACCAGTAAGAACTTATTACTGCACATGTGACAGTTATTGCCTCCTAATTCCAAAGCTCCCTGGAATGCACAGGTGTGCTTTGATGATGTGTGATGCAGATTTTACTTAGCTTATGCAGTGATAACAGTGTGGTGGTGTACAGAAATAACCTTACCTCTCATTTTATAGGACATATCCTTCATTTGGGAAGCAACATGATTTTTGTGTTTAATGTTCCTTTATTTAGTTTTAATAATCAATAATTACAATTTCTTACTTTAGCACACTGTCAATTCATAAGTACTGAACACAACACAATAAAGTATGTATACAGCAACAAAACTGTGTGCTAATAGTACTTGACAAGATGTTAGCTAAGCAGCATTAACACCTTCATGTGGCAAATGAGTGAAGTTGAGTTATTTGTATCTGCTCTATTATGAAGTAAATAACATTAATAAAAATATATCAATTTTCTTCATTAGTACATACAAGTTTTAAATTTTCTGCAGAAAGAAGTAGCAACGCAAGGCATTGATATTTCAGCAAAGAACAGACATTAAGCTCAAACCATATGAGGCTTTAGTTAACTCCAACAGATTTCCCTACTATAATTCTTGTTTTTTTATTTAAAACCTAGTGTTGTTGAACATTACTATAACACAGACAGATTACAAGTTATTGCTGTAGTGATTACAACCATATACCACAGGACAATTTACTTCAAACTAAAATTTCTCTGCAAACAGAAAAGAAACATTTATACAGGTTCAAATGGATTGGTCTCATGGTGCACTTAGTAGGAGTATTTGCCTGTTCTTCCTAAGATCTTAATTTGATTCTTAGCTAGTTTAAGAATTCTTCCTTACATAAAGATGATTTCTTGTTGTCTAAGCCTGGTGTGTAAATGTGGAGTTTGAGTGTTTTATTTTATTACCAGTTTGCTTATATACAAGATGCACCTATAAAGTGTGGTGAATAAAGGCATGTCTGAACAGCAACACTGCGCATGAGCATGCACATAGTCTTTCAGAGGCATGGAAGAAGCGACACCTAGTGTGGACTGATGTCATCGTCAGTTAGTAAACCTGCTGTGGCCAGTCGAACATAGTCAATGTGGAAGGTAGTGTCACAGCACAATGGAGCAATGATAAAAACATCAAATTCTGCTACAAATTAGGGGAAACAGCACCAGAGATGCATGTAATATTGGTGCATGCTTACGGGAGGGAAGCCATGAGCAGAAAATGTGTTTATGACTGGTTCAACTGCTTTCATGAAGGAAAGGAAATGACTGAACATGAGCCACGTTCAGATTGGCCAACGACAAGCAGAACATAGAACATAATTGGAAAATTGCAACATATGCCGATACAAGATCGGCAGCTGACTCTACAATTGATAATGGAGGAATTTGGCATTAGCAAGGACATGGCGCACACCATCGTCTGCGATGATTTGGGTAAGCAGAAGATTTGCTCTCGCTTTGTACCACATAACCTGACAGATGAGCAGAAAACAAAACAGATGGAGACTTCTGGAGATTTCATTATCATGTGTGACCAGGATCCATCCCTTCTGCATACCATCGTCACGAGGGATGAGATCTGGTGCTACCAGGAAAAAAGGTATAATAATGGAGGGAATTTTGAAGTATTGGTACAGATGTTTAAATCTAGATGACAGTAATATAATACAAGAATGCATACAGTTCCAAAAAGATGTATTGGAAAGAGAACGTTGGTTTGGGGAGATGGGAAATGTGTTAGAAGAAATTGGCATGAGGAATATTTGGCTATTAAATGAAAACAATAACAATGGATTTTGGAAAGAAACAAGAACGAGGGTGGAAGACATAGAGAAACAAAAGATATGGGCTAGTTTTGAGGACAAAAGTTCATTGACTTTGTGTAAATCAGTTAAAAGAAATTGGGGGAGGGAGAAGTATGTAGACATATGCAATCAATTTGGAAAAATAGGTAAAGCCTGGATGCGCATATGACTAATATTCCTAAAAAGAGTACGAAATAATTGCTCAGGGAGATGTATTATGTGTGACAAATTGGGTAGTATTTTCCATTGGCTAATAGAATATGAAAAGGTTAAAAGATGGTGAGATGATATAGGGAATAAAAATGGGATAAGTTAAATAAAGAAATAATAGCAATTAAAATGCTGGCAAGCCAAAAAGCAGAAACAATTAAAATGGTGGGGACAGTTTTAGGAAATGTAAGAGATAAGTGGACAAGGAACCTAAGAAAGAGGCAACAGAATGGTTTCAGCCTGGAAAGTGAAGAGATGGTACAGTAGCTTTATTCCATATACACAACTAGGGGTTAAAAGTATGGGAGAGTTAATTTATATGTAGATGCACTAGATTTTTAAAAACTTTTAGTTCTAAGTTTCATTTTTAATGGTGTATCAAAGAAAGATGGAAATAAGTATTTATTCATTCATTCATCTGGTGCTTCCAGTACGATCCAAAATCCAAATGGCAATCAATGGCATGGTGTTCGCTGACTTCCTCATGACCAAAAAAGAGTGATCTGCACAAGTCCAAGGTCAAAATATTGTTGATCGCCTTCAACAATAATGGCATCATCCATAAGAAATTCATTCCTGTATGTCAAACTGCTAATGCCACATTTTACCAGACAGTTTTGAACCGATTGCTACAGCACATTCATCGTGCTCAGGTAGAGTTTCACAGGACTGGAAAATGGATGTATTACATAATGATAATGCCCCTGCAAACAGTGTGATCTGAGTGCGCCAATTCCTTGCTGAACACAGGGTACTTGTGCTTGATCATCCACCACATTCTCCTGATGTCGCTCCTGCAGGTTTCTTCCTGTTTCCGCGCTTGAAGAGGGTCATCAAAGGTGAACGTTTTGGGAATGTGGCAGCCATTCAAAATCGTGTGACAGCTGTTCTGTGCGAGAGATGGTTCTTACGTAATATGTTTTTACGTAAATTATTAGAACTTGGAGATCTTATATTGTGTTTACTTCATGTGAGTGGAAGCCATCTTATGACGTCATTCATTTGTTTGGTTTGTAGCTCCATCTGGCGTTAGCAATTTTGCGTTCCCTAGTATCAGTTTTTGAAATAATTCATTTTAAATGTCCTCCGGCTAGCTATTATCCTGTTGGCTTGGGTCGAACATGTGTCTCAATACAGGTTGTGAAACGGAAAATCCAAATTTTCCAAAATTTATCCAAAAATTTATCCAAAAATTACACTGATGAAGAAATTTGTTTTATAATTTTTATTGTCGAACACGTTCACTATCACTTTTACATATTGATCTAGATACTCGCCAAACTGAAACTGTTATAATACTTCTTACTGATCACTTTTAATCCACGTACTTCAATCTTTTGTATAATTAACTTTACCATATTTTAGATCTTTCATAATTCTGCTGCGCGTAACTTGACGAACTGACTGACTGAAGACGATGTGTAGTATATGAATGCTTTCGGCGAACTGAAGGACTGACTGACTTTACCTCCAACTTGGCTTCTATTTATAATCCTGCATCAAGATACGCCTAAAGATTATAACTGAGCTGCAATTGGCTAATAAAACGCTCCAACATTAGCGTCTATTTTAATATCCAATGAAAATTATGAATACATATGCTTTAGGGAGTATTCCAGAAGTTTCTACCGAAAACGCGCCAAACATTACGTAACTTCCTTGTTTCCAATAATGATAAACAGCTCACCCCCCTCTCTGCATTATTGCGCTATTATTGACAGTTTCAGTAAGGCCGTATAAACTTATTTCCCAATAATAATTACAATTAATAAACATCTGAAATCAATGTCACATAAAAATGCATATTCATATTACAATCATTATTTACATTTAAGTAATTTGTGATACAAATTACTGCATCATCTGAGATCAGTTCCTCAGAAGGACTTTGCTGAAAGTTTCCAGAAGCTGTACGAACATTGCCAAAGGTGTGTTGTGGCACATGGCGACTATTTTGAAGGGCAATCAAAGAAATTTGTTTGTACCTTATATTTTGTTTGTTTTCTAATTTGAGGGGTAATAAAGGAAATTTGCTTGCATCTTTTTTTCTGAATAATTTGAAGGAATATTACTGCAGTGAAGAAATTTGTTTGTATCCTCCATTTTGTTTGTTTTCTGGCTAATTTGAAGGACAATAAAGGAAATTTGCTTCCATATTCTATTTTGCTTGTTTTATAGCATTCACCAAATTTTTAGGCACACCCTGTATGTACTGCAGTTGCTGAGCAGATACTTGAAAACAACTCAATTTCTAACTTGTTTCTGAGACATGTGGAGTGATCCATGGCCAGGAAAATAATGATAACAACAGGCAATCTATGGCTCGAAATTCCAGATGCAACCTAAACTGTTCAAGAAACTCGTTTTGCTTTTCAGCATTGTCTTACTACTGTGAAGGAACTATTTTAGTAATGCAATTATTAGCAGCAAAACACAAACTTTTGTTCTTAGTACAAGGGCATTTCCAGAAGTACGCAACCTGACGTATAGACAGCAGTGGTTGTTTCAAGCAAGTGACTATGGTAGAAAGTACCAACCTTATAAAACTTAAGCTTGTAGTTTAACAATGCTACATTGTTTAGTATTTGTTTGGCAGCCAACAATAGTGATCACTCTCAGCAAATTTATAAACATGGATAAAACTGGTCACCATTATGTGATACAATATTTTTATTTGAAAGGTCTTAGTCCAACTACTATTAAAGCTGAGCTAGAATATACTCTGGGGGAGTCTGCTCCTTCGTTTACAACAATAGGACATTGTGTGGTAGAGTTTATGCAAGGCCCTACGAGCTGCCAAGATGAACAACATCGCAGTGATCAACCAAATGAGGTGACCATACCAGAAAATCCACGAAATGGTATTGGATGACCATTGACTGAAAGTGTGCAAGCATGCAGACATCATAGGCATTTCAAAAAGTATTGTACATCGCATACTAACTGAAAATTTGGACATGAAAAAGCTGTGCGCAAGATGGGTGCCACATTTACTCACAATGGAACAAAAACAGCGTCATGAGAATGTTTCAATTGAGGATTTTGCGATGTTTCACTGCAATAAAGCTGAATTTTTGCATCAATTCATAACCATAGATGAAACATGAGTCAAATATTTCACATCTGAGATGAAGGAACAGTCAAAACAGTGGATTGAAAGGGGAGAATCGGCTCCAAAGAAAGCCAAGTTCCAGTTCCATCTGCAGGCAAGGTCATGGTTTCAGTTTTTTGGGATGCGCGTGGCATAATTTTCATTGATTATCTTCAAAACTGAAAAGCAATCAATGGTAATATTATGCAAACTTATTGCAGCGTTTGAGTGATGAAATCAAGAAAAAACAGCTGCATTTGGCACAAAAGAAAGGGTTTTTGCATCAAGACAATGCACCAATTCACACACCCATTATTGTCATGGCCAAAATCAATGAGTTAAAGTTTGAATTACTACCTTATGCACCCCATTCACCACGTTTAGCCCCCTCTGATTATTTTCTGTTTCCAAACTTGAAGAAATACTTGATGGTAAAAAAGATTTGGCAACAAAGAAGAGGAGGATTCTGCAGTTGATGGCTATTTTGCGAAGCTTGGTGGTTCTTACTATAAACAAGGTATTGAAGCTATTGAACATTGCTGGGAAAAGTGTATCGAGCTGAAAGGAAGCTATATAAAGAAATAAAGATGTTTTTTCCCAAAATTTTTGCATTTTCCTTGTTAGGTCAGTACTTCTGAGACAGCCCTCATACCGTATCCCCCTGGGGTATAAAATTGCAATTCTGGATTGTCTGATTCTTTTTTATTTTTTTTTTCAGTTCAGAGCAGAACAATGATGTGTTATCAAAACTCTTGTATTTCCACAGGTAATAAATACAGTCACTATGAAATTAATATGAAATCTGTTTCCCACGATTTTGTATCTCTCATGACCTTAATATATGCTCTTAGTCTTCCAACATTGGCTGCTGAACACCTAACTGAGTAGAATGATATGAATTAGCTCTTTATTCAAAGTAATGGTTATGTCCTCCTATGTTAATAAACCTCATGAAAATTGTTTTCCCAAGCTGATGAATGAAATATGTTAATGCACTAACCAAACTACTAATTATATTCTACACTATTGTGAAATGGGAGCACTACCTCCCATGTATAAACTGATCCATCTTAGTGACAGTTCCCTTATCACTTGATATAGTTCAAAAGATGATAGACTGCAGTTTGCTGCAGTGAGTGTTTTACAAAGTCAAGTTACCGAGCTATGTGTATTCAAAGCAATTAGCCTGGGATCAAGAAATCAAAATTGGAACCAAAATATGTAAATAGTTTGTATTAGAAACGAAGTACAGCTCATTAGAGAACTTAGTTAAGCTTGTCTTTTAACTCTATGAATAAGCATTTCTAAATTTTGCCATTACCAAATCACTGAAAGTGTGCACCTAACATATGACTATATGCCACTGCAATGGATAAACAAACTAAAGAAGATTCCGATAGTATTGTGACTGAGTGGTTAGCAGATCAGCTGTGAGCTAGAATCAGCTTGTGAACTTGTGAACTCAAGTATGAATCTGGAATGGGTGAACTCTTTTTTTTTTTTTTTCTTTTCTTTCTTTCTTTCTTTTCTCATCCTGGGAACAACATTATGCTCATCCATTAAAACAGACAAAGTACCATCATCATGCACAATGCACAATGCACAAGTTATCACTTATTGTTGCGTCTTCTCACATCTAAGCCTGGAGGGTTGTAAATCACCACTGGCTTTAAGTTTTCGGTTGGTCATGTTTGTGTGAGAGGTCAATAAAGACAATTTGAATCCTACAGTTAACCAGGTGGAACAAATCTACTCATCTTTAAACCAAGTAATAACACAAAATACTGTGACTCCCCAAAAGAGGTGCTGAGAATGTGGTACATTATACCCCTGGCAGGATATTAACACCACCATATGGCATAGTTGTTTCTTACTCAAGTCATAAGGTAATTACTATATTCTCCAATGCAGAAATGTCCTATTTGCCTTCAGCACACAACACTACATTGAAGTAGCTAAACACTCGGAGAATATGGAGCAAAAATACACTTTTGCTGAACTTGTTGATATGCACTTTGTGTATGGCAAAGCAGATCATGCTTCAATAGCTGCACATATTTACAGCAAAAGGTACCCCAATAGACAGCATCCCCACTTTCGAGTCTGTAGATTGGCACTTGTAAGAAGGTGGTTCTGTGATGCCGAATAAAGCAGATTACAATGCAAGACATACTTATCACACTCTGGAGTTCGAACAAAACATACTGCATATACTGCAAGAGGAACCATCAATCAGCATCCATGCTATTACATGTACAACAGGCATCAAACACACAAGTGTATGGCAAGTCTTGCATGAGGAGCTGCTCTACCCCTTCATCTGCAAAAGGTGCAAGCATTAACTCTGAGGGATTTTAATTTACGGCTGCAGTTTTGTGAATGGGCCTTAAGGCAGCCACCAGAATTGTTTTATTACACTGGTTTTATTATAACTATGAAGTAATGTATTATCCACCATGCATATGGCGAGCATATGGAGGATGTTGTGCCAATGTTGCATTATAATGGTAAGGCAGCAGTCCAACAATGCCATGTCCTGCTCTTTCCACCAAATCACCCACAATGCACCTTTCACACATACTTTTTAAGTGCTTTACCAGTTCTAGTAATTCAATCTTCACTAAGCTTTCATTATGCTCAATGCCTTTGTTTTACACCCAAGTTATGCAGAGTGTCACAAAATTAGACCAACAAACTTTGGGAGTCGATAGATAACATAATTTGGAACACTTTTTTTTAAGGCACATTTTTTACTGCAGTACTTTGTTTAAGTGCTACACGAGCTAATGTCATTACTGCCCCCACCCAGTTTAAATATGACAAAATGAACAATGCAAATTACAGTATTGTAATAAGCTTAGTCCAAGAAACAAAAACAGAACACACAAACAAAACACAAACACCTCGTGTTCAGTACACCACAGCTTTCCCATCCAAAACAAATGTTGGAACAAACTGCATTGGCGTGCCATATTCACTAAGACACCAGCCATTTCTCTGATTTTTGTCAATTGCACAGGCTATGCATGCCACAAGTTTCTCTTCAGATTCAACAGACATGTCAGAAACTACAGACTTCATGTGTCTCCACAAAAAGAAGCCAAGTGAAGTAATGTCAGGGAACATATGCATTCCATATTGTTAATAAACTAAGGCCTAAATAAACTATGTTGTCTGCAGCATGTGTTCTGGAAAACAATAATGCACAATTTCAAGGAAGCTAACATTGAGCTCACAAAGTAAACAGGATAAACCAACTGAAAGGTTTGAGTTTTGTTTCTTTCGTGTGTTCTGTTTTTGTTCCTTGGACTAAGATTATGTACTTTACTGAGATATACACAGTACTGTAATTTGTGTATTTAAACAAAATGGGTGGAAAACAGTAATGACATTAACTTGTCTAGCACTTAAATGAAGTACCGCAGCAAAAAAATGTGCCTTAACAAAAAGCTTCCAAATAATTTTATCTATCAGCTCCTAAAGTTTGTCGGTCTAATTTTGGGATATCCTGTATAATTCTATCAGCTCTCAAAGCTTGTCGGTTCAATTTTTGGGACAACTTATATAATTCTATCAGCTCTCTAAGTTTGTCGGTCTAATTTTGGTGCATCCTGTATAATTGTTTTCTCCACAATTTATTTTGTACATGCTCTGATTGTATGTATGGTGCATTATCCATAACACTGTTGGCACCAATTTAGGAAGAATTTTTTCAAACCAGGATCTGAAAGCATCATCATTTCTTCATGGTAGTCCTCACTGTTTTTGGATTCAATTCCCCATCTTCCAAAAACCCAGAATAGAGGAGAATCAACCTCTTGTATATCCCACTTGGACTTTTAAGACCAGCGATTAGCCACGTCAAAAATGCTTGTTTCTTTGTTTTGACAGTCTGTAGTTGTATAACCGTGTTGGTCCAGGTCTCATCTAAATAACATATTTTATTCCCCTTTTGCCTTAGTTCTATTTTATGCAAATAACATCTGTGCCACAGCACAATATAGTCCCTATCAACAATCACATTTTTACAATTTTTGTGTAAAAATGCAAATCCTATTTCTTTTAATAGATTATACACAGAAAATTGTTTCAAGTCTGGTAAATCAGGATCACTGTTTATAGCTATCAACACCTTTCTTTAAAGTGGGAAGTTCATTATTTGCGTAAAATGTGTGCACTTTGCAACACACCTCTGATCTCATAAATTCATTGAAAGTCACTTTCACAACCTTTCTAATATTTTCCTTTTCTTGCCCAGAGTGGAGACCTTAACTGTAATAGTTCGTTCTTTTCTCACACTATAAATGCTCATCTTAGACAAAGAGTAAATTCTGAGGTTAATGTCACAATGTCATCTATGGAAGAGGTTGTACAAAACTTAAACACATTTAGAACAATTGTTTGCTCATCACTGTTTAAAGGTTTTCCTTTTCGATTTTTGCCACTGCAGAAGATGCACGTTGCTCATTGTCACACAAGTTAACACTCACAAGTACAGGACTGATTTGAATGTAACGCTGGTTATGCGGCAGCATATCAGATGGCTTGTGCAGGGAATTGCTAACCGTAATTCTTTTACCATGAATGTCCCTTTTCTTCAATCCTAATTCGTATTCTTTAGTATTGTGTTAATATTGTGCCAATATTCAACTTGTATTATTTATTTAATTGCCACAAAGTGTATATATGAGCAGGAACTATTTCTACGCACACAATCTGATGACTGATATGCATGCCTCAGTTTGTTATAGTTCATTTCAACCATAGGATAAAACAAATATAGTGTTAACTTATTTAAGTAACACTGACTTGAAATTGACAATTAATGCTTCATTAACTTTACTTACATGTAGAACATGTTTCACAGATGTTGTGAAATACTTCCTAGCAATACGTCATCATTTTGCTTCACTGTGTACCACCTCCAGTTCGTTTACTTATCATAAGTATAGTGTTGTTCACAGATCAGGCCGTATTAACCAGGAATGGGTGGATTTCCAACTCCAAGAACAGTCATATATGGGTATACAAAAATCCTCATGTTGCTGTGCAGAAATGTGCCACCAACAGCAGTTTATGGTGAACATATGGGCTAGCATTGTTTCTGACCAGGTTGTTGGACCTTATTTTCTTCCTCCTTGACATATACTTATACTGATACTTATAAAACATTTCTGGAGTATGTGTTGTCAGCCCATTTAGAAGAAGTGCCACTTGATGTTTGGGCTCAATTGTATTTCCAACATGATGGAACTCCTGTGCATTATGCTATAAATGTACGGGATCTTCTAAGTTGAATTCACCCCAATCACTGGATTAAAAGAGGCAGTCCTAGCATGTCCTGGCCATCTTGTTCTCCAGATCTCAATCCCATGGATTTCTTTTACGGGAGTCATCTTCAGACTAATGTGTATTCATCACCAATTTATTCTGAAGAAACATTGGTTGCTCTCATTATTGCAGCCAGTGATGACATTCATATTGCACCAGGAATACTCAACAGGGTTCAGGAATCATTTCTAAATAGATGTCACCTATGCATTGATGTTAGAAGTTGCCATTTTGGGCAGTTTCTTCAAAACTAGTGCATTTTCTTTGTTTATTTGCTGTTTTTTTTTCTCTTATTGTACCTATTTATTGTGTTGAAGCATTATTACCCAGACAACTTACGTTCGTAATAATTCAGTCACACTTATATCTTTTAAGTACTTATAAATTTACATTTTTTGTTAGTTGTTATTTGTGTACACTTGTACCAGTTCATTTAACATTATTCTAATATTCAGTTTTCAGTGTATACTATTTAGACCATGAAAGTGTAAATTACAATTTAAAAAATTTTAAATTAAAAACTTGAGCATTGGTTAAGTTAAAACTTATATGCACACAACACAAATGTTTCCTGTAAATGACGTTAAACTAAGTATGCACGAAAGAAAGACGGAAAGAAAGAAAGAAAGAAAGAAAGAAAGAAAGAAAGAAAGAAAGAAAGAAAGAAAGAAAGAAAGAAAGAAAGAAAGAAAGAAAGAAAGAAAGAAAGAAAGAAAGAAAGAAAGGGGGGAACACCCTAGCAATTTTAAGGCATAACTACATAATTTGTCTTCGTAAACCATAGGTTTCTTATCTCAAATTGATTGTCTATAAACTATTATCACTATAATTTGTGTGGTATTATTCATTTACACCAATATATACAAAAGTATGAGTATGTTGTGTAGTAATAAGGGAACATCTTTAACAATGTGGTGAACAACAAAGTATGTTGCATATTTTAACTCATATAGCAGAGTCAGAATCCATATGAAAGGAATTTCTCCATTAACAGATGCTCCAAAAATGTAAATTGAATGCTCTTTAACTAAATAGCATATATCCCGGGATTGTAGGCCATGGTCTACTGGATTCCTCCTCCATCTTCACAGATGTTTCATCTACACCTGCGGTAGACATCATCGGTGGCAGTAGTGTGGTCAAAGTGTCCTTGTGGATGTCTCTGTCACAACTTGGTTTGTACTGCCTGTACTGCAGTATTTGTCCTGGCGGTAAGTGGGGTGGTGTGCGCTAATTGGTTCAGACTGGCTATAGTTTGGACTTGATCTGAACGGTGTGTTGAGCTTTGCTGGCGTGTGATTGGCTCACACTGAAGGTTTCATTTTGGCTTTTGTAAGGGCCAGATGTCATATTTTGGGTAATTTTAAACCATCCTTTCTGTTGATATTATGCTGATGTTTATGGATCTCAATAGCTTCATGATATAGCCATGCATGATACTGTGAGGTTGTTGCCAGTGTATCTGTGTTGTCATACTGAATGATATGCTCCCCTTCAACAAGGATAGCATGTTCCCGAATAGCTGATTTATCCATGTCCCAAGTAGCAGTTTCTTTTGTGCTCATAGATGCGAGTTTTCATGCTCTGTTGTGTGTTCCCTATATATACTCTACCACAGTAGCACAGTACTCTGTACACTCCTGCTTGCTGTTGATAGTGTATCTCTTGAGATTTTGACTGATTGCAGTATATTATGTATCTGTTTGGTTGGCTTCAAGATGGTGTTGATGTGACGTGATAATAATTTACCGATGCAGTCTCTGACTGATTTGATGTGAGAAAAGCCTTGCCTTCTCTCTCACTTGAAGTTGTCTCTGAAATAAGGGAACTTTTTCTGGAATGCAATACTCTTTTGATTTCTTGTTCTGTGCAGCATTGGTGAGTGCTTTGTTTAAATGCTGAAAATCTTGATGTAAATGTTCAGGTTCACAGATTCTTGTAGCCCACTCCGTTAGCATCTTAATCATAGAGCATTTTTGCCTTGGGTGATGGTATGAATCCTTGTGAAGGTAGGATTGGTGTGTGTGGGTTTACGATATACTTTAGGGGCCAATGTACCATATGCCTTCCTGTCCATCATGATGTCCAAGAATGGTATTGCCCATTCATTTCTTTCTCCATGGTAAACTGAATATGTTGATTAATGCTATTCAAGTGCTTGAGGAATTTTGCTAGTACTTGCTCACCATGGTTCCAGATGACAAAAACATCGTCCACATAACCAAACCAATAGGAAGGCTTGAATGGTGCCAAATCCAATGCTGTAGCTTCAAAGAACTCCATATAAAAACTGGCAATTTTTGGACTAAGTTGAATGCCCATGGCAACTCACTTTACTTGATCGAAGAATCCATGATTCCACTGAAAGTATTTAGTGGTGAGGACATGATGGAAGAGAGCAACAATATCTTCTGGAAAAACCATCTTAAGCTGTGTTACAGTATCCTTGACTGGCACCATGATGAAAAGTGAGACGTTAAAATGATACCAGCAAGTCATTTGGTTGTAAACTGACAGACTTGAGTTTTTTAATGAAGTGAGAGGAGTCATTGATGTATGCATCCGCCTTGCAAATGTATGGTTGTAGTATGTGCATGAAGTGTTTAGCAGCTTCATACAATAGTGCTAACAATCAGTCTCAGGGGAATTTTCGGTTTGTGAAATTTTGGCAGACTGTAAAGTCTTGGCGGTAAAGCTTCAGTTTTTTTCAATTTCAGTTGATCATTTGCAGGAATGGATGATGCCTTGATTAGCTGGTTAGTTTTTTGAAGAATGCTGGCTGTTGGGTCTTTTGACAGCTTCCTATATGTGGCCAGGTCTAGAAGTTTGGAGATCTTTTGTTAATAGTCTGATTTGTTTATCACTAAAGTGGCATCTCCTTTCTCTGCTGTGTGTAGGATGATATCAATGCTTGTGCTCAGGCTCATCATGGCTTTCATTTCTTGGCTTGTAAGATTGCTTTTCGGGGGCTTTGCTTGTTGTAGAATTCTACAAGACTCAAGTCATATTACTTCTGCTGTTTCTGGAGGTAATTCTCATATGACGGCTTCAGTACTGGGTTTCACGGTCTACAGAACTTCATGAACTGCCCTTCTGGGGAGGATACGTCCACAGATTCAGCGTCTAGAAATGCTATGAAAAAGATATCACATCTACTCTGCTCACTTAGTTTTCTACTTCAATGCCGTGACACTGGCATCATCCCTCAGTGTGTGCGACAGAAGTACATTTTTAATACAGCTGCATCTCACCAGATATACAACCGCACAGAACGAGCACTTCTTCAGGAGTGCATTCATCAAACTTGAGAACTAGTGTAAGGCAATAAAGAGCTTTTATTCATTCATCTTCAGCTCAGTAACAAGCTTAACATGGAAGACTGGGATAGCAAAAGTAGAATCAGGTCCGCTTCAATGACTACTCATTGCAACATTACAAAAGACAAAAGAAAATACTCACGCTGCTCAAAAACCAGCAAGAGAAAGCAACACCAGCACACTTCTGACCAACAAGGCCTCAACTAACACCCACATCAGTTGTACAGTGATAAACCCGTCAGATTATCAGCTACCACCTGTGCTTTCAAAAGGTGGGAGCTTTGCTGTTACGTTTCCTGCTTTACCAGTAGAAGACATCCCTCAAGTATTGAAGCCACCTATGAGAATTACCTCTAGGAACAGCAGAAGAAATCTTTTTCAATTCTACAGCGAACAAAGCCCCCAAAAAATCAATCTTTCAAGCCAAGAAAGGAAAGCCCTGAAAAGTCTAAATGCAAACGTAGATATCATCCTACTCATAGCAGACAAAGGAAGTGCCACTGTAGCGCTAAACAAATTGGACTATGAACAAAAGATCTCCAAACTTCCAGTCTCGCCCACATATAGGAAGCTGTTCAAAGACCTAACAGCTGGCATTCTTCGAAAAACTAACCAGCTAATCAAGGCATCGTCCATGCCAATGATCAACTGAAATTGAAAAAACTGAAACTTTACCGCCAAGACTTTATGGTCTACCAAAAATTCACAAACCAAAAATTCCCCTGAGACTGATTGTTAGCACCATATTGGTTTGCCAACATATGGAGCTGCTAAACACCTCACACATATATACAACCATACATTTACAAGACAGATACATACATCACACTTCATTCAAAAACTCAAGACCGTCAGTTTACAACCCAATAACAGGCTGGTATCATTTGACATTGTCTCGCTGTTTCTCCGGAAGGTATTATTGCTCTCTTCCACCACATCCTTACTACATCTGGAACCATGGTGAACAAGCACTAGCAAAATTTCTCAAGCACCTGAAAAAAAAAAAACACACACACACACTGATTGTTACCTTCACAAGGATTCAAACCATCACCCGAGGCAAAAACGCTCCATGATTAAGATGCTAGCAGACCAGCTACAAGAATCTCTGATGTAAACGCTTACGTCAATAATTTCAGCAGTTAAACAAAGTGCTCCAAACCAATGGCTACACAGAACAAGAAATCAGAAGAGTATTGCATTCCAGAAAAAGTTTCCTTATTTAAGAAACAACTTCAAGTGAGAGAAAAGGCAAGGCTTTTCTCCCATACAGCAAATCAGTCACATACTGCATCGACAAATTACTATCACATTACAACATCAATACCATCTTCAAGCCAATCAAGCAGATACATAACATACTTCAATCAGCCAAAGACTCAAGAAAATTAAAAATTGAGCTTTATTTATGGACACTCTTTAACTGCTGTGGTTCTTAGCATTCCAAGATACAATAGCAACATCGGGAGTATACAGAGCACTGTGCTCTTGCAGTAGAGTACATATAGGGACCACACAACAGAGCATGAAAACTCACATCAAAGAGCACAAAAGAAACTGCCTGAAAACGTCAACACTGCTGTCACCAGTAACAGTGTCGCCTACTCCTGCATCACTTGAGTTCACTCAGCCAACCAACAGACACCTATACCGCCCCTCTGGAACCGGAAAACGCAATCGCTTAGCCTACCACCGCCTCCAGGATGCCGACCTCACAACGCTACCACACTTCAGCGCTGTAGTGCGCAGAGTTCACCGGTAGCTTCCAGACGCACTGATCTACCATTCTGCCCAGCACCGCTGGTCCTTGCTGACCAGGGCCATGCGCATCCACACTGCACGAGAACCGTCGCCGCTAGTCAGACTCGAATTCTGGGGCGAAGCGGACTACCGGGCTTCCTGCTCTTGAGCAGGTGCTCAAGGTTGAGGCTAGCCAGAGCACCCGCCAGACACCCTGGCAATGCTGCTAGCAATACGGTCACTCCGCTGTTGCCTGCACTGTCGCTGCGCGCTGCCACTATTGTGGCGCCGGATGCCTCACCACCACTTGCACTAGACACGACTGCCCCGTGTACTGTGCAACATGCGACTTCATGGGTCACTTCACAGGGGCAAGCAGTGTGCCCAAGAAACCCCATAGGAAGCCGCCCATAGCCTTCACCTCAGAAGCTGACCATTGGTAATGTATTATTCACAAGGTATCATTAGATTGATACAGTGATCGCAGCTGAGAGCTAAAGTTGCGAGCGTATGCATATTACATGTGGCAACAGTGCACCCCATTTAACCAGTACTATCCTTTAAGCGCGAGACGTGCTATAGAGCTGCACTTAATGTCGCATTAAAAATGCACTCACCAACTCACAAACTGGCTGACTTACGAGCGCGGCCTCTGGAAGTTCCACAGAACATTCTGGAATGTTCTGGAGGCAGGGAGAAGGGAAACTTCAGAAATGAAATTGAGTTTTATTTATGGAAGCTCTTTAACTGCTGTGGTCCTTAGCGTCCCATTCTATATTAGGCGTGAAAGACCGTAATTTTGCTCAGAGGCCTATTTATCAGACTTGAGGTTTTTACGTGCCGTAAATCTAGGACACGGGACCACTGGCTTTACTTCCCTTCCGAAAAAACCCATGCTGAAGATTTTTACGCCCCCAAAAAAATTCATCGCCCTCCGCCGGGTTTGAACCCGCGATCTCGGGAACTAGAAGTAACCACTACATCATGGAGGATGACGAAACTTCCAGAAGATTCAGATTACCTGCCAATAGCTCTTTTGGTGTTTTTGCTGAGCGAGAGCGCTACCCCTTGTCTCTTCCCGGCCACTCGGTGCCTTCCAGATAAACTTGGATAACCGCTGCTTCACATTAATCTCTCCTCAGAGCTCTCGTTCTGCGCAGCTCCGCGATATGGAGAAAGCCAATCGAGAAGGACCACCACCAACTTAGCATTCCTAACCCTTAGCTAACCCTCCATCCGGTTGCTCCCTCCTTAAGGTCTCATTCCAAATGATCTGCGTTAGAATACCTTCCCGCCAGGTGCTCTGAGGTAAAGTGACGATGGCACCAATGTGGTCCTCTTCAAGTTGGTTCTTGGCAGTTTTCCTGATTCCTAGCAGTTTGCCCTTAGGTGTCCAGAATTCCCGCAACTCCAGCAAGTTGGTCTCCAACCCTCTTCTACGTCGATAAAACTGATGATGTTGGTGTCGGTTCCTGTCGTTCGCATCCATCATCGGGATGACTACTCCGGCCTTATCTTAGCTACTTAAATGCGGATGACAGCCGCCCCGGCGTCTTCGAAGTCATGGTGTTCCGCTAAGAGAAGCTGTTGTTTCACCTCCCGGCCAGTCTCAGTGGAGATTGATGAATGCGTGAGCTGCCATTCAGGAAATAAGGTCTGCTGGTAAATCTGTCAGAGTCCGGTTAGCTAGCCGCTCTACCTTCATGGTGAATTCTTTTACGGTCTCACCCAGTTGCTGCACTCGTCTTCCCCCGGGTAAGCGGGGACCAGGCGATGTTCTCCGTAGCGCCCCTTCAACAGTATAATTAAGTCTTCGGCCGAGCCCTCGGAAGGGAAAACGCAAAGAATTTTGGATCCTTGTCCCTGCAGGGCAGCCAAGAGCACTATATTCTCCGCCGGCGTCTATCCATTGTGGGTTGCACGGGCCTTAAATCACCGCCCACGACGAGGTTCCGTCGAATTTCTTATGCCTCAACGTTTTAGCGAAAATCCTCTAATGATAGTGGAACCCTCTTTAATTTTGGCACGGATTTTGGCCTCTAGGTTGTGACGCATCTCCTTCACTGAGGCATTTGCTATTTCTTGCTTTCCTTCGCCAGCTGCCCGAACCGTTTTTCCTGTTGGTTTAGACGTTCTTCCATCGCATTAATCTTTCCTTCCATGTCTAATTTGATGTCTTCTAACCCCTTAGCGATGTTATTTTCCAAGTCTTTCACTGTTGCATTTATCTCACGTTTTACAGTGCCCAGTTCGGTTTTCATCTGTTGCATCTTCTCTATTTCAGAATTCACTGTCGTCATTTAACTTCCCATCTTATCCATTCCGGAATTTACACTCATTTTACTCTCCAATTTCTCTATCCCATATTTCGTTTCTGTCTGCATCTTTTCCATTCCGGAATTTATTTTCTCCAATCCGGATTTCATGGGCTTCACTTCACTTAATAATTGTTGAAGTATTTGGTTCATTGTGGCACTTATATTCCACTCCCGGCACCAGTGTAACTTTGTGCGACGCACGCAAAGCAGCCTCTTCTTCAGATGATTCACTTGCTGGGAAACTGAACACGACACCTCTAATCTCTTGTGGAAGTAGCACTCATTGTGTGTCACACTGTCGACACAAACTCACTTGTAGAACTGCATGATGTTGCATCAGAAACACATTCATCAATTCACTAACTGGTTGACTGATGAGGGCGCTCACTTATATAGCTGCTGGGAGTTTCATTAGAATATTTTAGAATATTCTTGAGAGAGAGAGAGAGAGAGAGAGAGAGAGAGAGAGAGAGAGAGAGAGAGAGAAGGGAATCTTCCAAAATTTTCTGGTTATCTATTGATAGCACTTCTGGTATTTATACTGGGAGAGGTTATCATCCTCCGTAGTGTAGTGGTTACCATGTTAGCCTGTAGTTTGATACGGTAATTTGTATCACAAATTACTCAGATGTAATTAATGATAGTAATATGAATATGTATTTTTATGTGACATTGATTTCAGATGTTTATTAATTGTAATTATTATTGGTAAATAATAATATACGGCTTTACTGAAACTGTCAACAATAACGCAATAATGCAGCGATGGGATGAGTTGTTTATCATTACCGGGAACAAGGAAGTTACGTAATGTTTCGCGCGTTTTTTCCGTTTAGAAGCTTCTAGAACATTTCCTAAAGTAATATGTATTCGTGGTTTTCATTGGATAGTAAAATAGACGCTAATGTTGGCGCGTTTTATTAGCCAATAGCAGTTCATTTATAATCTTTAGGCGTATCTTGAGGCAGGCCTATAAATAAGCCAGGCCCGAGGGAGCTTGTCCCCAGTTCAACGGAATTCTCAATACACTAAACGTCGGTCTCTCAGTTCATCGTCAGTAAGTCCTTCATTACGTCAAGTTACGCGCAGCAGAATTACGAGAATCTAAATTATTATAAAGTTAATTCTACACAAAGTTGAAGTATGCGAGTTAAAAGTGATAAGTAAGAAGTTATTACAAACAGTTTCAGTTTGGCGAGTATCTATCTTAATATGTAAAAAGTGTTAGTGAACGTGTTTGACAATAAAAGTTATAAAACCAATTTCTTCGTCAGTATAATTTCTGGATAAAAGATTCCTTTCCGATTCACACCCTGCAAGAGTTAAATGTCGACCTAAACAGCTAGCCGGAGGACAATATACATAACCTTAAATTCTTTCAGAAACTAATTGATACAAATTGCTACGCCAGAGGGAGCTACGAACCAAACAAGGAGTGACGTCACAAGATGGCAACGCGTGAAGTAAAAACACATATTTGCTCTCGCAAATTGGCTTCCAAACGTGGTGCTATAATAATGTTAAACACATTGTAACATTAATACTGCCACAAGTTCCCGAGGCCACGGGTTTAAACCCGATGGAGGGCGATGGATCTTTTCAAGCGTAAAAATCCTTAGCAGATCTTCCTTTGGGAGGGAAGTAAAACCGGTGGTCCCATGTCGTCAATTTACGGCACGTAAAAGAACCTCGCCTGATAAAGAGACCTCTGAGCAAAGTTACTGGTCTTTCACGCCCAATATGAATGGGACGCTAAGGACCACAGCAGTTAAAGAGCGTCTATAAATAAAACTCAATTTAATCTAATTTTTCTGGAAGAAGGCACTATCCCTTATCTGTTCTGACTTATTTCACCGACTGGACAGTTGATGCTGGGTTACAATATCTGTTTTTTTTCAGGCGAATGCAAAAAAAGATTCTCCCACGTGAAGCTAATTGTCATTCCAAAGAGTCTTTATGTCAATAAAGCTACATTAAGATTATTGTTAATTATATAGATTGTTAGATCCCCCTTAACAGTCTTTGATTCAACAAAGTGTATGTAAACATGGTTGCTTCAAGGACATCGTTCAGCAGTTGACACCAAAAGCAAGGCCCAGAAATGAACTGAATATGATGACATGTCTAAAGTTTAAAAGCTTCTTTACATTTTATGTATGTAGGAATGCATGGAAATGTTGTTGTTTAATGAGTTCTAATATTTGCATATTTACTTCCCTCTTGAGAGTTCTGGCACTTCTTTGTCCAGAAAAAAAGCCCGGAGTACATCTATTAATTGTTCTCTAGCTGTTGATTTACATTTGTATTCATTAGTTATTATATGCTTCTGCCTCCTTCCTCCAAGATTTCACAGCTACAATTCTCCTACCACCCTTACACAACTGTGCGTGAAAGCAATCTGAGCTTTTATTTTTTAAATCTTATTTCTATAGGTTTTCAAGATGGTGAATAAAAAAAATCCATGAAGTTCTAGTACAATTTTTAAAGTTATATGAAATTCACTTTTGCAAAAATAAGACAAAACCACAATAAAAGTCTCGCACTTATTTTTGACCAAAATCAAAACTGGGCACATTGTCTAACGTGACAGTTAAGAATGAATAACCAAATAAGTAATTCTCAAATTCAGTTCCAGTGCCTACCATTGACAGTTATATTATATACTAAGATGATCTTGTTACAGTTAATGAATACACATTATGTATTAAAATACGAGAGCATCTGTGATGATTTTTCCTGCCACTGATCATTTCATTGATTTATTGACAATGAGAGGGGGAAATAAATTAACCACACAGACACAAAAAGAAAAAAAAATATTTTCTATTTACACCATGTGCCCATAGTTAAAATTCTGCTTGGCAAACAAGAAATGGATAATATTTTGCTTTCTACAGCTTCAGAAGGTCAAGTACCAATATTTAATCACTCTGCACCCATTTCCAAATAGAAGCTAAGCTATTACTTACTAATCTCTTTTTTTATTTTATACTAAAAGCATACATGCTTTTCAGAGATAAAGATAACCATCACTGCTGATTTTCAGAAAAGCATTAAAAGTGCAAATGATTTTGGCCAAATACTTCATATTTCTTATAAATACACTACTCAGGACAATTATCTCTAGCACTGTTTACTTGTGGCCACCACAGCAACCATTCCTATTGTGTATAGTGAGTACATGCTACTTGAGTGCAAATACATTAACAGTGCTACCAAACTAGCGCTATTACTAAATGTCCCAAGTAATACAAATGCTCAAATTACAATCACGGGACAATACACCATAGCCCTTAAACAAGCAATAACTATACAAATTCATAATAAATACACCTGAAAAGTATCATAAAACAGAGTTTTAAGTATGCATATAGAAATTCGAAATGCAATGAAGAACTAGATATAATCATTCATGATGAGGCTAAGTAAGAAAAATGCTTTCTATAGCAACATGTTATTAATGTACACAAACACAGTAGGAAAGTGAGGAGGAAATATTCATTTAAATGTTATTTCATTTGCTTATGACTACATTTACAACTTTCTTTCACAGGCAGATTATGTAGTATTTAGAGATTGCACAAGTGTGTTAATATTTAGCTATTCAAAATTTATATTGTGGTTTATCATCATCATCATTGTCGTCGTCCCTTTCAGATCAGACATATTTTAATGCAAAAGAGTTATGTTTTATCCTTAAGAACAGACCATATGGTGTCATATGATACTGAAAAGAATATGGAAAAAATTTACAATCTAGGGGTCAGTCAAAAAAGTACCAGCACAATCACGTAGGTTACGCTTTGAGAAAAAACATATCTGTCTTAGCGAAAACTCATAACTGTATTTCAGGCTTACAACAGAGAGATATTAATAGCAAAAGATACATATGAAGCATAGCAATATGATTGATTATATATTAATGAAAAAGTTTTTCAATTACACTTGAAACTATGTTTATATTTAAATATTCCTGAAATATAACACAAAAAACAGCTATGCCAATTAGGCAAGTGAACATTACGATGATGCACATGGCACACAAATTTAATTAATTTATGACATATTCATAAAACAATTCTAATATTTTCACAACCACTGGTGTTGAAAATCATAAAATTTATCGCTGGGCATTAAAATTTGCCTCAAATATTCTGAATAAACCATATGCTTAATATGGTAGTAATATTTAGTATCAAAGCTTATTTTTACAATGGAAGATTTATTTAAACGACTGCAGAATGTATGCAAAAGATTTTTCTCATGAGGCCTGTGTTTGCCTGAGAAAGATGGGGTTTTAAAATCCACCCCCCCCAAAAATGCAATAAGAGAAAAACAGAGCATTTGAAAAATCTCCCATTCTCAACCTGAATATACACCTCACATGTTAAAAATAAAGGCTCGTGGTGGCCAAATAATGCAGTTGCAGAAGGATTATGTATATTAAATGATGGTAAAGATATTATAATATCTTGTACTGAAGCAGTCACTGCATATGAATCTGGAGCTATTGATTTACTACTGACAGCAAGCCTATCTTCATCATTGCTTGAAGATTCTGAGGATTCTCCAATGCCAATGTTTGGAAAGATACATCACTGCCATCATCATCATCATCATCTTTTTCATCAGAAAATTCACTAAGATCTGAACTTCGTGCTAAAAATTCTCATTCAAGTAGATTATCCACATCACTAAAGTGGCACCACTGGATAACATCTAAGGAATACAATTTATTTTAAGCCTACCTTTACTAAGCAATATATTACTTTATAAAGTGATATTATAATCATAACACCTTAATTAGAATGAAAATAAATAGAGCAAAATTTTTGGTAAATTAATCTCAAGTTTATTGTTTTGAAAATGAATTAACTTATTTATTTGTACCTAAAATACACTTCCCATCTCTTTAAAAGCAAAATGCTGGTATAAGTCTCAAAAGCCTTCAGATTACGTATGCTCTAATGACAAATATACATGTTATACGTAACCTCAGATTTCTTATCACTCATACACGATCATGGGAGTATTACTTTCATTCATATTTTAAAAAATATGTAATTATTAATATTGATTAGTCTTTTTTAAATTTTTGGAAAGGTTCTAGACCATAGCGAAAATGCGACTCGCGAGTCATTTTGACTCGTAGGCGCAGTTCCCTCTCTGCCAACCGTCCCTTTGTTTTTCACATGCTGCTGAGTGATGCAGTGCATGTTGCATATTTGGTGACTCGTGGAAGGAAGGAGTTTTCACCACCCTTGTTCTAGACTATTGCAAAACATATAACACAAAATTTTAGAAAACTGTGACAGTATATACCTTTTCATGTTAAACCATATGTAGCACTGCTAGACAGTTTGTTAATTCTCTTTTCTTGACACTTTCTGTCAGCCTTTGGTGATACTAACTGATGAAGCACAATCTGCACCTTCATCACAACTGTGAGCAGGAAACAAAGCCCAAATTGAGAAAGCAATGCAATAGTAAACCTACTCAACACCCACACGATAGGGTCAGAAATTATTGTTATCATCATCATTATCATCCATTTTCTATCCTCCAGGATTAGCTTCCCAATTTTATATTTTGCTACATATATTAATTCTAAAAAAAACTTAAGGGCTTTTGATCATTTACTGTTTTTGGTCAACTGGGTAAACAGGGCCTTTTTTTTCTCTCTCTTTTTTCTTAATAAGACAACCAAAAAGATCTACAGTGCTGTCCAAAAGTTAAGAGAAATCAGTTCAATTATTATTGATTTGCCATGAACTGTTTACTCCAAATGATACAATTCCATAAGCAAACATTAAAAGCAAGCACTCAAAAATAGCAAACAAAATATACCAGAATCCTTTTACACCATAAAGACACAAGTTAAGACTGAAAGAAATTGAATCATATGAACTGAAAAATAGCCCCAAAAAGTTCATATGGATGCTGCCAGTTTAATTTATCAGTTGGGGTTAGAAAGAGAAAGGAATATTCCCATGGCCAGAGAGGTACTTCCTTGGCAAGCAGATCAGTAGATGAAGTGACAGTTTAAATACCAGTTGTACAAGACTTGGTGTTAGATTAATACTAATGGTTTATTCAACAGCTGTGGTAATTTCTTAACATTTCAAGTGATAAGCTAATCCAGCACCAGCATAATCATCGCAAGTGTGATGCCATAACTCAATCAATGTAGCATCCTACTAGCAGCAGCAGTTATAAATACCAGTATGAAGCTGCAATCAGCCTTAATGTAGAATGATAGGATGTAATTTGCCATGCTAAGGCTGCTTAAGCAATTTTGTAATGAGTTCTCATAATGAGGCCTGGCTGGCTACTTCATCAGCGATTTTCCACCTCCTTTGAGAAAATCTCTCTGCAATTGAGTTCTATGAGAATGCACAATGCTGTCCATGAACACAAACTCCACACTTAAAATTGTACAGTTTGCCCATTACATCCTCATTACCAACAAGCTTTCTTTGCATAAAATTTTATGGAATTCTAGTGAATTCCTTGTTCTCTTCAGTTTGTTACATAACATGAATCAGCCTAAGCCTGAATTTATTCATACTTCCATCTTTGAAAGCAAATGAGGGACACGCATGAAGTTTCCGGATATGGGCAATGTATTAATTTGATATGAAGCTTAGTAACACATCTAAAAATGTTCTCCCTCAGCCTCCATACTCCCAGTCACCCTTCAGTTCAAAATTGAAAACACTAGCACCCTAATAATCCTCAATGGTTCTTCTTCTTCATATGCTGCAACGGCACATTTGGGCTTGAAAGTTGATTCCTCCAATGTTAGTTCTCACCAAAGGGAGCAAGAAATCACAGAGCGCCAGGTAACAACTATTAGAATATGTGATAAGCTTCAAAAGGGTGTAGAATAAGTGTAAGTGTAGGTAGAGGCTTGTCATGGTACAGCATCATGACTAAGATCCATTCCCAGCTGATGTTCACACACTTTTTGAAAAACTTTCAGGAGACAAAATGTTGTATACTTCTCTGTGATTACTGCCCAGTCCTCAATAGGAGGAAATGGTGCAAAACTGCTACTAATGATAAGAATGCTATGATTTTCTTATGCACATCTTGCTCTTTTGACTTTCACTTGAGATAGGTCATCTTGGAAAATCCAGACTGTTTGGATTTTTGTTTTTAACATACTGATAGATACATATTTCATTACTATGATTTTAGAAACACAGGAAGGATCCCCAATATCATATACAGAATCCTTCTAAATTACTTGAAGATCAGATAGATAACCTTCTTTGAAGTACTTTTTGTCAATGCAGCCAAGTGCTGTAATGCTTCATTTCACAGCAACTGGGGTTTTATGTGATTAAATTGGTCAGTCTTACAGGAAGGGATTAAAGTAATTAAGTAGTGGCAGCAATAGATTAATTTTTCAGACTCTTTGAAACACTTTTCTATGCAACATAAAAGGTATACTTCTAAACTTTTACAGGCTCACTCAGGGGTTTTTGCAATTTATCATCTTCACTGCAACAAGGTTTTTACAGTGACTGCCATTAAAGGCTTCTCCTTCTATCATCTTTAAATAATATTTGGTCACTCTTAATATCAGCTAACCGAATGCAGGCTGCCGTAGGTGAAGGAGCAAGATCTTCTAAAGCCTGTGTTTGGCCCTCAAGATGCTACTCCTGGTTTAAGCCACTTCTAAAATTGCAAAAAACCAGTGCACAGAATGTTTTCTTTCCAGTTCCACTGTACAACAGGAATTACTTGCATAAAGCTTTATTTCATCTACATGGACAGGAGCTGGCAGGAGTTATGTTGATTTACACAAAAAAGAATGTATATCATGTGGTGTACATTTTGAATAATTGCAAATGGTTTACTTAGGTCCAGAAACTTTCCAACTATTCCTGGCATTGCCGCACTGATATAGAAGCCTGTGTTAATTCTAAATAACTCCAATCGGGCCTCCTGTATGAACAGGTATGTTAAATATATACTGTAGGTTGTTAGTCTTATGAGATCAGGCAAGGCATGTTTTGTGATATGGGGTTTATTGGAAAAGCATACAGACCACAACTCTGCAGAAACCTGTCCAGCAATTAATTGTACAGCAGCTGACTCAAGAGAAGAGTAACCAAATTTTGGGGAAGATGTTTATGAGGTACTGAATATTTCATGGATTTCAGCTGTCCCTGCCCTGATTCTGGCCATTTGATAATTTGTCCTACAGTAGAGAATCCTAATCTGGTTCACAGCAACAGCACTATAACCAATATTAATTAAATTTCATAGTTTTCAGTGCTTACAAAAAATCACCATGTAGTCATAAATAAGTACTGGGTCAGCGAAGTCATAATCAAGACAAATGAATACAAACCACTCATGACTTGTACTGATTATCTAAGAAAAAACTAAAATTTAGTGAGTATTTATTTTATCAATCTGTTATGAGAATCATGGAAATTAATGACTATCGGTAATACTTAAATAGGCAATATAAAAATGACATTGAAGTTTGTTTATATATATATGCATTGGAGTGTTAAATTTATCATGCAGTAAAATCATGAAATGCTAGTAAAGATAATACTGCCCTGAATCATCAAAATGCAGTCTCTGCATCATCAAACCTCAGCATTCATTCAGTACACCATTCTTAAAATCGCCTTTTTTCTTCTTCACAATACAAATAAAGAAGCATTCTCCCTGAATCTTTATTCACCCTGCAGCATAATGCATGCACAGTGTGCCATTGTAAACCAGACACTTGAAAAACCAAAAAGTGTTACTTCCCCTTTAATGCTTTCAAATCTGAATTTTACTGATTGGACAAAGATATATTTTAAATACTCCACAAATGTTGAGATTTCACAAACGAAATTAACCAATGTAATACATTCTAAAATTACTTCTCCTGGATATCCTACCCTTAAAAATAGACCAGCTTTCATCATGCTCTGTTTTATGATACTTGAAAAAATATTATTTTTAGTTACCTCTATCCAACTTTTCAACACCACACCAGGACATTAACTTAGTTGATGGCAGAGTATCACCACAACACTATGGCACCCTTCGCACTGAGGTGATAAAACAAAATGTAAATAAAATCTAAAAATAAACAAACAAGAAAACAAGCTGTCTAATTCTCAATATACAGTAATAAAACACTAATTAAGAAATAAGTAAAATAAGAATATTAACTTAAAGCACAAAACAACAGAATTGTAAAAATATGTTTTCTTTCCTTAAGCTGTTAAGGAACAATAAGCTATTTCAGCATGGCCTGCTTACAATACATGCACAAATTATTATTAGATTTTAGGTTCAGTATTTAATGCTATTTCCAACACACATGGACAAGACCAGAGAGACAATATTTGCAAATCATATAAAAGTCAGGCTGTTGAACATGCTAATAGAAAATAATAAAATTTAAGTGATATAGCATCTAATCGTGTACAGAATATTTACTCAAACATGCTTATGAAAATGGAAAACAACTCTGAGCTGCGCCACTATCAGGGGCCATATCAACTAGGTGAATGTTTCTGTTTTGCTGAACTATGTGCCTAAATCTCTTTAGCTGCTAATACGGATTTTGATTTCATTTCTACTCACTTAATCAGAAACTGTTTCATTAACTGTTTTTACCATTTGTTTTTGTTTTTATTTCTACCATGTGCTCTCACATTTTTACATTGAAAATTTGATGTGCTGCATTCAAACAACTTTCTCTACTCACTCTTATACAAGCTATTCTTACAAAAGCTTATACTTCTATCTACTTCCTGTTATTCAAGATGAACTTTCATTAAACATTTGTATTTTCTTATAGGTATAAGAAGGATACCATAGTCTAAATTGATAGTCAAGAGTTTTGAAAAGTGAGACACTATGTGATGCCTTTGAAATTCCATGCTTTTTGCATGACCATGAGAAAATGTAAATAGTGAAATAGTGACTTAGCACTTGAAAGAACTTAAGTATTTGAAAATTCAAACCAATAACAATATCCTGGAAATGGTTAATGCTATAACAAATTTTGTATGGCATAAATTATGTGTTTTTAACGAGTCTACATATTTTGTGCAGTAAAACTGTGTCTATATCTTCTACTTTACCAATTATAGAAAAGTCACTCAGAATGCAAAGGACTTCACAAGCTATTCACAGAAAATTCAACACATACATTTATCATACAAATAAATATCTTAAACATACAGTATTTTAAACCAAATCATTTTAGCTATTTTTGAGACATGAAAAATAACAAAACAATTTTGTGGGTAAAGAGTAATTTAGGGTGGGTGGATTTTCTTGAAAATCTTTGTGTCACATCCTTGGAAGATGCTGAACTTTATTTAAGTTTGGTATTTAACAGACTTGTTGTTTTTGAATAATCTTGTTCACATCTCGGTATCAAATTTTTGAGTGGAACACAATACTTCCTCTACTTACTACCAACAAGTAAAAACAGTGGGTTGTGATATTACAATCAGTATCTTTTCTTCGAAATGAAATTACAGATTAGTACTGCTAGTTTCTTTGTTGGCATATGGCAACAGCACATATTTATATGCCTAATATTTTCAAAGAGCAAGGCTATTTTTTGCAACATTCATGTGTTTTGGTAAAAATTTAACTAAAGATTTACAAAGTTTCAGCCAGTAAGATGTTGCGTATGTGATAACTGTTACGAACACAATCATAATTTCATAAGAAATTTAAATGAAACTAGAAACACTAAAACACTACAAGCTTATGAAATTATTCTACAGTAAATGACTACAATGTTAGTTAATAATTTTATGCCAAAACTAAATCTAAAGAAGCAATTTTTCATATTCTATAAATATATCTTAACAGCTTTGATCCTGCATTAACATTCTCTTAATTTAAATATTACCATTCTACAATGGTCTACACTAGCCATTGCAAAAATGCCCAAGCCTCTGTATTATGCAACCTGAATAACACCACCTAGTAGAATATAATATTAAGTAAAAATCAGGCAAAGTGCCAGTCAGAGAGGGGGCAGCAATGTGAGTTGAAATGTGATCACAAGTTGCCTTTTCACCATACCTGAACTACGGTACTCGGAAATATTCTTTGCCTCATTCCTGATTGTTTAATAATTAATCCATTGAACTGACAGGTAAGCTATAGCCATTGATTTATAATTCAAGGTTTCAGAAGGAAATAAAAGCTTAAGATATAAGGTGATTTGTCTGCAAGAAATGAAACTCTTTGTAACATTCTATAAAAATAATTTAAAAAGGTTAATTGTACAATTTTCTATAAAACACAAGAAGCAAAAATAACAAGAGATGGGCCCATCACTGAAAAATCTATAGCTTAAATGGAAATTCATATTCATGTGATGTTAAGTTATGTAATTATTATTATTGCTATTATTATTATTATTATTATTATTATTATTATTATTATTATTATTATTATTATTATTATTATTATTATTATTATTATATTAGTCTTATAAGATTATTATTTTGGTATCATTACTATTATTTTTTTACTATTATTTATTATTATTATTATAATTTTTTATGTTATAATAAGAGTGTAATATGGGTAGAATATGGCAAGATAACAGCTTGGGCTGATGTATAGCCATATTCTAAGGAAGAATGCTAGCTCAAAGAAATAAATAAATAAATATTAGGAACCAATGTTTTACAAGAAACACATTACTATTTCAGATTAATTTTCAGTTTGTGCTCAAATTAAGTAAACTATGATCCATAAACAGCATTGAAAAGCAAGTCAACATTGCCATCTATGGAACAAGGAAGTCCTACCTGACAGGCAGTTTTCTCACATTCTGCTTAAAGCTAATCCATTAAATTAGATCCCATCTCTGCCACCTTTATGATAAAGTCAAAAAGTGAATGAAGGGAATAGATACTGCGAGCAAGAAACAGAAATTATTCAAATGCTAACAACTGAACAGTTATCAAAGAAATGGTAAAATCATTTTAAATTTTACATTAAATGCCTGCAATATCCATCATATTCATATTTTTAAATTTTTTTATATTTATTTTTTACATTATATTTTTTATATACATTCTTACAATTTTTTACTTTATTATCTTGTTTTCTTGTTTATCTTGTATAAGATTGCATTCCACCAAACACTGTGATAAACAAAATTTCACCGGGATAAACATTATCAGGTTCCCTGAACTTAAAAAAAAATCTGATGTGTTACACTTACATGACTTTCCCTACTCTTGTACCAACTATTTTTACAAACGCTTATTCTCCATATGCTTCATGTTAATCGAGATATCGAGATGTTAATCTTATTGCTAATTTTCTTGTAGATGCAAGGGGAATTGGTAGGCTTTAAGCAATAGTCAAATATTTTAAGAGCTGGTTGCTATGTGGAGTTTTCCATTCTCTTTGCATTACCAGGACCAAAAAAAAATGAATAACGAAGTCCCATTTGAGAAAAAGTATAAGTATTGGAAAATTTGAGGGAATAACAAGCAATATCTCGAAAATGGTTCACTCAACAAAGAAAATGTATATGACATAAATTGTGTATTTTAACGCGATCTACATTTTTGTGTAGTAAAATTTTGCCCATCTCTTATGGTTTACCAATTATGCAAAAGTCGTTCACAATGACGAATACTTTTGGAGACATTCCCAGAAAATTTGAGATATATGTTTTGTCATGAAAGTATCTTAAATATATGATATTTTAATAAAAATAGAGAGCCATTTTTGAGAAAATTAAAATTTTCAAAAAATGTTTTATGTAACGGGTAGTCTGGGGTGGGGGGATTTTCTTGAAAACCTTCGTGTCGCATCTCTGGAAGATACTGAACCTAAATACCAAGTTTGGTGTTTATCTGACTGTTCGTTTCTGAGTTATGCTGTTCACAGACAGAGACACACACAAACACGGACATGTTTCCAAAAATGCTTTATATGCATTCAGTGTACCTCAAAACATGTATTTCCTGTGAAATCTCGCTATCAAATTTTTTGGTGGAATACAATACTTCCCCTACTTACTATACGTAGAAGAGAAAGTAAAAAGCAGTATTAAAAAAACCATCTGCAAGCATGCATGTATTTGTGCATGTGTGAGCAGCATAACTCCAAAAAGTCTGTTAAATTCCAAACTTGGTATTTAAGGTCAGCATCTTCCAAGGATGTGACATGAAGATTTTCAAGAAAATCTCCCCCATCCAAAACTACCCTTTGCATGGAAAAATATTAGTTATTTTTGTTCTAAAAATGGAGAGAATGCGCGCATGCGCGCACACACACACACAATTTATGTAAAATAACATTTTCTATGGCGTTAACCATTTATGAGATATTCTTTGTTATTGGTCTGAATTTTCAAACACTTGTACTTTTTTCAAGTGCTAAGTCGCAATTTGTTTTTTCTCATGATTATGCAAAAAGCATGGAAAATCAAAGTGATAACAAATAGTAACTTGCTGTTTAAAAATCTGTCTATCCATTTAGCCTACAGTATCCTTCTTACACCTACACAACATATAAATCTGTAATGAAAGTTTATCTTATTTAACAAGTAGTAGAGAGAAGAATAAGCTTTTGTAAGAAGCCTGTAGAAGAGTGAGTAGAGAAAGTTATGTGAATGGAATATACTATTTTTTTTTAGGTGTAAGAATATTTATTTCACCACTAATATTTACACATATTATTACATTAGTTACAATGCTAAACACAACACTTAAAATCACTTAGAAGCACCTATTAAGACAAATCACTACGTTGAGTTGAGAAAATCCCACAAAGGCCCAATAGCACCAAAATGCAGTGATTGTCACATCACTTCTCTCTCTTAAAATCAAAGTCTATTATTTTTTTTCATTATCTTGCTTAATAATTTTCCTTTCCTTTACCTAAATAATTTCCTATTTCCTTTATATTCTTTTTTGATTATATGTTCATCTTTTTCCTCATAATTTGTCTTGGTAAATTGCACCACTTTTTTCATTTCTAGTATCTCTCCAAGAATTTTGGTTCCTTTGCACAATATACACCAATTATTATAATTCTTTTGGCTGCAAAATGCGCATTTTTCTAAAACCCCCCTTACTCTTAGCCCTTTCAATTTCACAATCCCTACTCTAGCCCATGTAAAACATTCTCTTGCTGCCATGCCACACTGTTCAATATAATCTCTACCCAACCCGCTTTCAATTCTCTGTATATACTCAGTGAAGTTTTGGAATTAAAGCTAGCAAATATTGCTTACCTTACAACATCTTCAATTCTTAATTTCTTTCTAGAAAGCAATTTCTAGTGATTCTCTAGTTCTCCAAGTTTCTACAAAATTTCCTCAATCCTACTGAACCCAGTTTCCCCTTGATTTAAGCTTTCTGGAATTTCAGATACTGATGTAAGCTATTTTGCTCATCTAAATTTCTAATATTCTAAACCAATATTTCAATACTCTTTCCGAATTTTCCCTTTGATATTAGTTATTTCTAATTCTGCAACGCCACTGGGTGAAGCTCTGGGCAAACCCAAGATTTGTTTACCCCACATGTTCACCCTTCCCTCAGACCCCAAATCTCTGCTCTATAAAGCAGAGGTGGCAAAAATGTGACTCGCGAGTCATTTTGACTCGTAGGCGCCATTCCCTCTCTGCAATCGTCCCTTCGTTTTTCACATGCTGCTGAGTGATGCAGTGCGTGTTGCATATTTGGTGACTCGCGGAAGGAAGTTGTTTTCGCCACCCTTGCTATAAGGCATCTTAACCTCAACTACTGCCATATAAACTCTCTCCAACAATTTTATTTGCATCCATGGTATTTTATCTACACATACTTTTATAGCTTTCAGCAAGAGAATTCTTTTAGCTAGTATAACCTTTCTTAGCTCACTCCATTCACCATTACTATTTAATTTTACTCCTAGGTAATGAAATTTATTAACCAACTCAATTTCTCTTCCTTGCTAACACTACTTCTCATCTTTCCTGAGCTTGTTGCCCTTCTTAAATACCATAATTACTGATTTACCTAGATTAATTTTTATAAAGCAGAATTTGCTTTATACTTTGTACCATACTTGACCCTGAAACCTGCCTATTCTTATTTATTTAATTTGTAACAATTCTTTTAATTTATGCCTATAATTTACTTGTTTTTGTTACTGGGAACATTTAATATTATAATTAATATGATTAATTTCATGGATATCATATATTTTGTTCAATGCATATTTTAACAGTATATCAATTATATGAACGGTTATTCTTGAAAGATGAAAAAACCATGAATATATTCATCAAGTTGTAAAATATAGCTTCATTGGCTATAACTAAACAGCCAATGAAATCATGGTTGATCAGCCAACAGGAATTAGGATGTTAATAAGCGTTTAGGCATAATGATAATGCCATCACTTCACGTCTAGATCACCCAGAGATCTGACTTTATGCATTTGCTCCATGAAAAAAAGGATAAATATCAATTTTGAAATGTATACAGCATTATTTATTTGTGCATGAACAGTACAGAGATTATAGTGCTTGAACTACATAATTTGTGTCATGATTCAACCTTCCTGATCACAAATTCCTTTCCCACCTCAGTATGAGCCAGAAAATACGGATTTCATTGCTGACGTAGTTAAGTGAAGGTAGGTGAACATGCTTACTAGGATCTGCATTTAAAAGTAATCTTCGAATAGTGAGTGCAACATAACACTGAGATTAAACTTTCAACTTCAAGGATCTGGGAAACTTCATCCTCAGTCAATCATCCCAGCTCTCAGTGCTACCAACATAACATTATTTTTCTTTGTACCAACAACATTCACCTTTTACCTACATTCCATTTCAACCTGCTTGAAATTCTGATAACTTGGCCTCTTCTTCCATACAATTTTGCAGTCTTTCAGCCAAGACCCCAGTGTATGTTTTACCTAGTACTGACAACAAGCTAAAACCGCTATAGTTTGCTGGATTGTTCACATCTCCCTTGTTTTAGAGTATTAGAACCATTATTGATGTTCTCCAACTCCTTGGGACATTACCCTCACATATAGAGTTTAATATTCTAATGAATAAAATTAATCTATTTTTATTTAAGTTCCACACTTAAAAAGTTTGCCTGGTATTTCAACAACAGGCTTTAGTCTTTGTAGTCTTTTAATTTGCTCTTGAATTTCATTTATTTCTGTTTCACTTCCAGTTTTCCCTTACTTTACCATTGTACATTCTCTTCACTAAAGACCATATTGCTTACAATCATTTGTTCCTGCTCCTCATGTAGTTTGGGATTCATTTTTTCATTCCTATTCTTTCTTTCTTACTTCCATGTGACATCTTTCAGCAAAAAAAATTTCCTCTTTTCTGCTGTTCTCCTGTTTGTCTCCATTTTTGCAATTCCCTTACAACTCTTCCCTTTGCATTCCTGTGCTCATCATACCATCTCTCTTGCTTATTAATTGAATATTCTTATATCCTCATTTTTGTTCCTGCCAGTTTCACCGTATCCTCTAGTCTTGTAATGGCTTCCTTAATTCTGTTTCCTTTCAGAAGTACTCTATACCCTCAGTCTGTCTGTGAACCTAACCTTTTAAGATAATTCAGCATTTATATTTTTTTAACTTTACTCTCTACTACATGCACCCTAAATTTAGTCCTTATTGGAAAATGACTGCTTGGACACACTATATTCAACTCTTCAAATTTGGTGAAATGCATATCTAGCTCTGCTGTGTATAGTATATAAGCTAAGCCACTCACACCATTCTTATTTACAAATGCAAACTTACACAACATATTCTTCTTTAATAGATTACCCTCCTCTTTGTAGGACTTACAAGCCAATGCCACACTAGATATCACCAGATTAAATTCCATCAGCTTCATGCCTTCATTGTTACAAATTCTGTCTTCACTATACCCCCACCATTGAAACAATGCACTTGGCAGCTAGCGATTAAGTTGGTCCACTCGCAAAAAACAGATGTAAAGCTTTAACTGACGATTTACTAAACCAATCACAAGGTAGCATTCTCAGTGATCGATGACAAAGCAGAAGCAGAACTGGAAGCGACTCCATTGCTGGATGTAGCTATTTGCAACCATGTGCCTCAGTTTGCGAATCTCAAGCATGTGCGAGAGTTATTCTTTGCAAGCTCCATATTATCCATTGTTATTTGTATTTGTGGTTATTGTTTGATAGTTTTGTTATCGTTGGTGTTTGTTTGTACACACACACATATAGATATGTATATTTATTTATCTATTTTATATATATTTCACTCATATTATTTACAGAAGATTTGAAGTGTGACAATGTTTAAAAAATGATGCCGATCACCGAGTGATGATTCACAAAGTGAAAATCCTTTGCGTCGAGGTGTGCTACTTAATGGTCAGGCATTGGAACTGTTAAGAAGGATCAAGGAATTCTTTGAACACGAGTACGTGAAGGTTCATGGGCATCCCTCTATTTCTGCTGACAAAGCCTACAATGAACTGCAGCAGCTCTTGGACTAAGCATGAGAACTGTTATTTACAAGGGAGTGAAACTGTAAGAGAAAGAAGATGATGATGACAGAGATTTGGTTGGAACTGAGCCATTGCAGTTTTAAATTGGTGAGTGAAAATAACTTAGTTATCGCATGCTTATAATTTGTTTTATTTCTCATTGTAGCAGGCAAGTTTGCATTATTTTGTTTCTATATTGTCAAAAGTGCATAATTTATTCTACATATGTTGCAA
Organism: Deroplatys truncata; assembly: GCA_030765065.1. Classification (NCBI taxonomy): domain Eukaryota; kingdom Metazoa; phylum Arthropoda; class Insecta; order Mantodea; family Mantidae; genus Deroplatys; species Deroplatys truncata. Next base: position 119,875,755 of record CM060979.1, read on the forward strand.
TGTTTATGCTGAGTTATTTTCAATCAATCAATCAATCAATCAATCAATAATAATAATAATACAAATAGTTATTCTTCACTGTCGCTCGCTACTTATGTACACTTTTTGAATACTGCTTAGACACGATGGAAAGGAAAACAATTAGCTGTTATTGTTTACTAGCCACTCTGGCAATGTTGCAACCATTATATAGCCAACGTTATGCAAAGCTACACAAACTGTCAAGTGCAAAGATCCAATAGCAGGGGTATAACTCTTCCTTACATATCCCTTATTTCCCTTGCTATCTCATATTCAATGATCTTAATCCTTTCTCCTACTCTTGCATTAAATTTTCCCATTATAATAAACCCTATATACCTAGGCCCATTTTATAACCTCTACAGATCTTGTCTTAATTTCTTAAATAAATTTGGATCACAAAATTTTGAGGACCTTGAAGGGTTATTTACTACTGCAACACACCCCTTTCACTTTCCCATATACCACAACAATGAATTTTTGTGTAATTTGTTACACACTTTCACATTCATCTTCATACCTTTTCTAACAAACTTATGTCAAGAAACTTGAATTCACACAAAACAACATGGGTATATTTTGCCAAATAAGCCTCTACAACACCTTTCACATCTGCTAACCTCAAAACTTGCATAATTTCTCCATTCTTCAACTTTTCACGCAACCCTTCTGCATTCCAGGATATAACCCAATGCCTTTCTCTAAACTGATCCCTTTCTATCAAAACTGAACTCTCCAGTTTGACCTATTCCCTTCATTCTGTGGCAGTTGGCTTCTCTCTCCCTCTCTCTTGCACAGTCCTCTACTTGTGTGATGCTTCCTTCAAAGTGGTGATGCTGAACTCTTCATTCTTCCATATGACAATTCCCATAGCTGCTCCCAAGGTCATTCTATGAGTATCTTCAGGCCGCTGTTTATCTGCCACCATTTGTTTAATTGGTGATGCATGGCATCTGGGCTCATGGTTGATGACATATTACCACCTCCTCCATGTTGCTGACTTTTGTAATCATTCCTCTTTCTTTATCCTTCAATGGCACATATATCCTCTATTCAGATTCCAACATGTCTCATTTAGCTGAAGAATATCCTGTTTCCTATTGTTTATCTATAATCTAGGCCTGGGACAAAATGTTTCTCCTCTGACTCCTGCTTTCTCCAATTTCCCATAGTAACACACTTCTAATTTTTCTTTCTTTCCGTAACCTCATTCAACAAATGTTTTCGTGCCTTTTAATTTTTTCATATTTAACAGAATTATCCACTTATTTTCCAGTCTTGGGTTAGGACCTTTTCTGCCAACTCTAAAGACATTATATATTTCCCCATTTCCTTAGTTGTAGGGCTAACTTATATTATAAGATCTCTCTAAGTTGTTCCCATATTTGCTCTTCTTTCGTTCTAACTCTAAATATTACCCTACTCATCTTCCCTTGCTTTTCGTTGACTGTCTCCATATATGACAGTCTCTGATGGCATTCTGCCAACTCCCCGTACACTTCTCCTTAGAATTCTCCTAATATTGTCTTAATCTCCTCAAATTTGCCACCTATTTTTTTCCTTGAATCTCCTCTCCATTTTTTTTTAATTTGCTATATCTTCAGTAATATACTTCAACATGTCCAAAATATGCTCAATTTCCAGATTGCGTGAGTTCTACTCTATTAACAGTAGTACTATTAACACCAAAGCATATCATGACATCTGGTTATCTGCTAGTGTGATCTTACATCACCAAAAATGTATTTTTTTAAAGTCTAATTCTGGCTCTCTAAACTTTCAGCTGTATCCCCAGTTTTTACCTCTACTCAGTCATGCATAATATGTCCATCTCCAACCATCAGCAATCAACATTCATTCCTTAAGATTGTTAGTTACTTATACATAGGTAAATTACTTGCCATGTGGGGTAACAAACAACTAACCTCCAGGTAAACAATGATGTATGACCTGTGGGGAATATTTTCCCCTAGCAGAGCAAATTACTTATTTTATTCAGTAAAAGCGGGGTGAGCTATTAAATACAAATAGCCAAACATACTGAAGTCAAAATTTCACATATTGCGGGACAAATTGAGTAAAGCATATAACTCAACCGCTTTAAAGTAGAAGTGTAATATTACATATGCAACTATTAAGAGAGCTTTATTAAGAAAAAATGACAAAGCTAAAGACTTTCTGTCCTTTATTCATTGTTACAGTCTAAACACTAACTTTAAATTTCACATACACTGCATTATGGTTTCCAGGTTATCTTCTGTTGAACAATTTTAATGATCTGAACTCCCGCAAAGCCATGCTTAAAAATTGTTTTTATTTACCACAATTTAGATCTAATTGCTTCTCTATGGAACTGCCACTGAAAAACAGGGTAATTCCTCTAGTCTTATGTTGGCTGACCTGAAGAAGCAGGTGAAAACATTGTAGTCTGACCTCATTTCCCTCTGTTGCTTGTGTTAAAATTATAATATAAATGTAAGTTTTTAATTCATACTTAATGTGTGGAGAGGAGAGGAGAAAAGTGAAGGAAGGAAGGGAGGGCAGGCAGGAGGAAGGGCGAAAGAAAGAAAGAAAGAAAGAAAACTGAGGTGTTACAATCACCAAACTTTCTCTACTCACCATCATTTATTTTCAAATATATCCTACCATTCATTTAAAGAAAATATTGCTTTTCTATTTACGTTTTGCTATTCATAATACAGTATGTCGCCAGAAATGGTTTAAACACTAATTCTGTACTAGGTGCACAAAGCACACAGGAGGCTATACAACAGACAGCTGTTTTGTACATACCTGGCTTTACATAGGTGCTCTTTGCATTAGATCAAGAGAAACAAAGCATGTTGCTTAAAATACCAGAAAATTCAAAATAATAATGAATACTTGGAAATGGCTAATGCTATAAAAACCTTATTTGACATGAACTGTATATTTTAACAAGCTTAACATTTTTATATGGGCAAGTTTTCTTCTATCCCCTAAGATTTCCTTATTATACATAATTTCATAAGAGTGAAAGGGACTTCAAGGCTGTTCACAGATAATTCGAGATGTGTTTCATTTGTCATATTAATTCCTCAAATGTTTTATATTTTAATCAAAGTTGTCAAAGGCATTTTTGAGAAATTAAACAAGCATTCTACCATGTAAAGCTTATTTTGGGGTAGGAGAATTTGAAAATCTTCACCTGGCATCCTTTAAGAATGTCTGTCTCCTTCAGTATGACATTCAGTATTTATCAAATTTTCTGTTTTTGAACTATGCTGTTCGACAGATAAATTGTTCAACATAGATTTTTTATTTAAATTCAAGGATATCAAGGCATGTATTTCCAATAAATTCTTGAGGTGGAGTGCAATATTACTTCCTCTATCTACCAACAAGTAAGCAGTAGAGAAAGAAAGACAAATCTGATGTGATATATTCACATGATTTTCTTTACCCTGTATCTTTTATTAGTGGTATACAAATTATTCTTATTCAAGCTTACTTTTCTATCTACTACATTTTAATCCAAATAAACCATCGCAGAAATAGCTACATTACACATTTCATTATCGATACAAAGAGAACATGGATAGTCAAATATTTAAGAACTGGACACTATATGCTGGCTTAAAATTCCATAAAGTTTCCATGCAATTGTGCAAAATTACTGAATTTGAAAGGACTTAAGAGAATAACCAAGAAATGAACAATTCAAACCTTTCATAATGGATAGCTCAGAAACGGCTTTTTCTTTTTTGGGACACTCTTTAACTGCTGTGGTCTTTAGCATCCCATTCTATATTGGGCATGAAAGGCCAGAAATTTTCCTCATAGGGCTCTTTATTAGGCTTGACATCTATGACATGGGACCACTGGGTTTACTTCCCTTCTGAAGGAAGCCATGCTAAGTATTTTTACGCCCAAAAAAATCCATCGCCCTCCGCCGGGTTTGACCCCGCGACCTCAGGAACTAGAGGTAACCACAGAGGACGACAGAAATGGATTATACCACAAAAAACTTATTTTAAATAAACTGTGTGTTTTAAAGAGATCTACTTTTTTGTGTGGTACATTTTTGTCTGTCGCTTAACGTTTACCAGTTATACAAGGTTATACAACATTTCTTCCAAATGAAGTGTATTTCACAGAAACATCAAGATATACATTTTATTCCTCATGCAAATATCTTTAATATTTGGTATTTTAATCAAAATCATTAGCCATTTTTTTTAGAAAATAAAAATTTTTGAAAATCTTCCATGTAAAGGGTAGTCTGGGGTGGGGAGATTTTCTTGAAAATTTTCATGTTGCATTTTTGGAAGGTACTGAGCTTAAACACCAAGTTTGGTGTTGATCCAACCTTTTGTTTTTGAGTTATGCTGGTCACAGACACACACACAGACCTTTTTCTAAAATGCTTTCTTGGATTCAGGGGGCCTCAAACATGTATTTATGGTGAAATCTCGGTATCAAATTTTTGGGTGAAATACAATACTTGCCCTACTTACTATACATAGTTAAGTAATAATAAAGAAAAGACACTATAGAAAACAAATGAAAATAACAAGAACATCAATCATCCACTTGCCTTCCATCTAGAGGTCTCTTAACCTTAGGATGAAAAATGAGTGGGAAAAGTGGGAAAAAATGAGTACATTAAAACACAAGAAACTTTAAACATTCTAGAACAACCTCTGCTCCACTTACATTGTTTGCATTAACTGTTAAGATTCATGGAAAGGTAGAATCAGAGGATTGAAAAATTCAATGCCATAGCCGGGATTTGAACCAGAGATCTCCTGGATTCCACCTGGTTGCTCTAACCACTGGGCTACCATGGCAACATGCCAGTAGGACTTAAATTCTCCAGTTGACTCACATTTTTCCTGGTAAACCATAAGGAGGTCTCAAACTGTTTTGAGATGACATACCCCAATGGTGAACTTAAATGCCGTAAATACTTTAAGTCCTGGGCTTCATTAGTTTAGCCTCTATCTAAAGGCCCTATCTAGGTTGGTTAGTCATTTCAAAACAGTTTGAGATCTCCTTGTGGTTTACCAGGAAAAATGCGAGTCAGCTGGAGAATTTAATGTCCAACCAGCATGTTACTACGGTAGCTGAGTGGTTAGAGCAACCAAACGGAAACGGAAGATCCGTGGTTCAAATCCCAGTTATGTCACTGAATTTTTCAGTCCTCTGATTCTACCTTTCCAACCTTGTTCTACACACGTCAGTGCAGAAGAACAATCAATTTGTTAAGATTCATCTCTCATCCCCCTCTCTCATTCTCTCCTTCCAGCTGCCTCTCTCACACTAGCTCTCTCCATCTCTTCTGTGCCACATACATGTCATGCAATATTATGAAAAATGGTAATAAAATGTCCTAAACTGAACTGTCAATAAAAATTGAGACAAACTGCTGCATATGAAGATCTTTATGAATGAGAAGATAGTCACCAATTCAAACATTTTGGACATGGCTTATAGTTTATCACTGACAAAAATAATCTTCTCAGTTGTTAATTATAATACTAGTAAAGTAGCTTCTGATCTTATGCTGGACCCAAATTTCCCTTTTTATACAATTTCTATATGTGTAGATTATAACGAACATAAGGAAATACCAAGGCAATGCGGCAATACAGCAAAGCTTACTTACATAAAGGTTACCAAGTGGGAAGGCTCAGGCAGCATCTGTAGCCCGCATTTGGGAGTCATGGGTTTGATTCCTGCAGCCGACCTTCCTGACCCATGGACTTTTTCACTGGTTCTCTAGGCGAATGCTGGGAAGGTTCATTACATCCCCTAAATTTCCTGTCCCTCTATTTCACCTACATTCTAATACACTTCACCTTTCATCTGCTTGGTCTGTTTCAGGGTTGAAAGTTTTTGGGGGGGAGTCTCAGCATTGCATGGTGGGGGAAAAGGATGTCTATGTAATGTTTTGTCCCCTAGAATGGGGATGGTCTCCGAGTCCCAGGTCTCCCAAGGAATGTATAAGCCCACAAGGGGGTGGGGAGGGGAGTTGGTTGCACCAGCTGCCATCCAGGGAGTTTCAGTCTGCAAAAGGTATGGACCCTGCCCTCTGCCCTGTCATGCCTCCTGGTCAGCCGCCCTCTGTCTCCTCTCACTTCACCCCTTACTCCCAGAGGCATCTTGTCAGGGGCTTCAGGCACAAAAGATCTTTTAGGTCAAGGTGCTAAGTCCCCCTCCACAATTAGTCCTAGTCGGGTTACAAAAAGATTTTGCTATCCACCAACTTCACTACACCTGTAGATTAGAATAAACATTCTCCGAGATTTTGATACGATTTCATTGGACACATCTGCAGTATATGATAAAGTGCCAATTAAAGCAATTAATATCACATACAAATAGTACTGGTACAAGCAAGGTTCCACTGTATTGCTCTGTCTTCTGTTACTTGGCAAATCCAGTATGACTTAGCTGTTATATTATGGTATACTGCTTGGGAAAAAATATACTCGGATTTTATTTTCTGTGCACTCTCTGCGGATTAACAACAACAATGATGACAAAATTCAAAGCCACTCTACTTAGGATATTCATTATGACTCCAACATGTTTGTATTCTAAATGCAAACCTTGCAAATTCTTTTTATGCCTAGTTTCATGGTTCATCTTTAAGTATTGGCTAATGTTGTGTTAACCATCATAACTTTAAGCTATAAAAGCCTAATGTTGCATTAACCAGCATAACTTAAAGTTATAGAAATGTCTTTAAAAGCCTTGTGTTTCACCAACACTATTTTCCTTAGATACAGAGACAGTTCTTAATTATGCATCTTCAATGAGATTTAAATGATGCTAAATGAAACTTTATTGTCTACTGATCATGCATGGTGCATGCCAAAAGACAAAGCAACACGAGGAAGTAATTTCTCTTTAACAGCAAAGACTGTTAAACTCCTATGTACAAAAAAGAAAACAATATCTGTTGAGTGTACAATAACATCAGGAAAATCCATGTTGCCATAAAGGTGTTAATTATAGTTTTATGTTATTGCCTGTAGGAAATTTCTTGCATTGTCGGTGTGAAGATGCAAAATGAGAAACTGAGATCATTTTAAGTTAAATTTTTGACACATATTAAGCACAAATAACTTGCACATCTAATCTCTAATTATATTTAGTGTTACACATTTTTTTTTTAACACAGGGTAAAAGAATAAAGGTACATAGGGATTCTCCTCCAATGGAAGAACAGTTCTTTTTTTAAAATAAAAAATGTACCTAAGCAAAAGAATGCCTTCTATTTTGGGTTTTGCATATTTTTAATTATCAGTCATGGGCACAAAAATTATCCTAAGAATCTGGATTAATATTGGTTTAATTTTCAAAGGTTGCTAAACATGTGCAGTGCTCTTAAATGATTTTTGTATTAAGTTGATTTTATTTTGTGAATTGCCAACTGCTTATTATTTTAAGAAAACAATTTTGGGGAAAAAGTACGATTTCGAATCACATGTGAGATGATCATGTGGGATGATCAAGTGGGATGGGACAGCTGGTTATTCATGCTGAACCCTGTATTAGCAGAATACAATTGTTTTTATTACGCTACAGCTTATAGAAAGACTATGGATATGCCTGGTGAAAGCCCTGATAGCAGAATGCTGAAAATCCTATTTTAAAAGCTTTTCAGTAAATTTACCTGAAAATTTAAACATTTGTTTTCCCGACATAAAGTCTGAACAATTTTAAATTTAACTTTTATATATTTTTAAAAATTTAGGCTATTAAAGTTTCTAAGATGAATTTACTGTCCTACGACATGTGATAAAACTGTATGCCCATGTCATTTATCTCACCATCAAAAAGTGTGAAATAATTTGTTTTTTGTATTAGTTCAACTGAAAATAATTTCAAAAACTTTTTATGAACATCGGAATGTTTTTAAAGTATCCTTATTGCTGTATAAAGTCAATGAAAGACTGAACAAATCACAGAAGATTTATCTGGTAATTTTAATTATTTTGACTTTTTGTGTTTGAAGAAAACTACATTGTGTGAAACATTCTGAATAACCTTTGAAATTCTGAGAAATGAATTACTTTAAAACACTTGTTTTCAGTGTAGATTCTTTGTACACTTCTTACAAAGAGTCCACTAAATGAGGGGCATTCTACAAGTTCTTGGCCAGACCAAGAAAATTGAGATTTAAGAGAAACGCATTCAACATGGTCATGTTGTTAATTAATACAATTAGCCCAACAACTTTTCTAACTTTAATACCCTTAGTAAAATAAATTTGTCCAACTGTGCAAAATAAATGTCTTTCTCAGCTTCAACCTCATCAAGGCATTTCTTCAGGTTTGGGAACAAAAAGTAACCACTGAGAGCCAAATCTGGCAAATATGGAAGATGTGGAAGACGGAAGCGAAGGTCATGTAGTTTTGCAACAACAATCTGAACAACAATTTAATTCAACATTCATTAACAGAATGAAAGAGAACTTTCTTTCTCACATGGTGTGGACACTTAGCTTAACAGCATTCTTCACTTGGTCCAGTAGTTAAGTGTAATATTCCCCAATTATGAGTCTGCCCTTCTGGAGGTAGTCTTGAGTACCATACCATGAGAAATTCAGAACAAAATAGCTATAAATTTTCCTGCAGATGGATTCGGTTTTGCTTTCTTTGGTGCACTTTCACCATTTGCCACTCACAGCTGGACTACTCCAACCCTGGCATGCAGTGATATATCCATGTTCATTTAATTACATTGCTGGAATTACATTTAAGCAAGTCTAAATGCTCTTGAGAAATGTTCATTAGTGTGCATTAGTAGTCCACTGTTAACAAACACAGCACTCATCGAGCAGAAAGGCTTTCATACCCAAAACTTCATGTAAAATGTAATGGATACAGCCTATTGAAAGTCTTTGTAATGTCAGCCAACTTGCATACCTTCAAATCAGTGATCACCAAGTACTCATCAGTCATAGCAGTTTTGAAATGCCCTGAGCATTCATCTTTTTAATGAACAAACACGCTTAAAAACTTCAGAAGCTCACTTTTTAGCCATCAAAAATGAAGGGGAAGAAACCTTTAATGTTGAATATCATTCCTTTTGTGTTTCTGTTGGGCTTAATCCCTTCAAAACTATTGAATTTAACATTTATTCCCACCCATATAATATATAATTTCATGAACATAAACACACACACACAAACAAAACAACAGAAACACTTTTACAATTACAACTACTATAGTGCTAAACCTAAATTTCTAATTTATTAAGTCTAACATCCATCTCTATGAGGCTTGCTTACACACAACCCCATGAAGTCCCCATTATTTACATTCCACTAGTTAACTATTTTATCAATTTATATCTCAATTCTTTCATCTTTCTTAACTGCTCTAATTCATTTCTCCCTTACTTTTCCCAAATATTCTCCCATCATTTTATTTGATTTGTTTTCAAAGGCAAGTACTTGAATCACAGCTCATATTTCAGTTTTATCCTATGTGTACATAATGTTAACACTAGTTTGTTTACACAGTCATCACAAACAAATGACTACACTTTTGTTTCTGAAACTTAACAGATTGTCACCTAAGGCAGGTGTTTTCAACCTTTTCCAGTTATTGAACCATTGCATTCAGTGCAAGATATTAGATGTACCAGTAAGCAAATTTTACAAAGGGAATGCATGATACTGTGGTACAAGGCTCAAAGTAAACATTTCTCTAAATTTATAAAAATATAAACATTTCTCTACATTTACAACAATACTAGTGATTTAGTTATTCCTTTTGTGTAGCATTTAGATATTAGATACTTATTTACAGAAGAAAAGAACGTTCAATCTATTCCTATTTAATGGAATTTCTGTGAAATATGTTAAACATTAATTTTGTTAAGCTTAATACACAGTGAATGAATACATAAACAAACTTCGACAACCATAATATGTTCCTGATACTGGTACTCCAGTACTCAAGTCTTAAAATCAGTTAAAGCTTTATATATTTAACTAACTTCTGACTCATAATTTTGTTTCAGTGTCAAGATTATACTTAAATATGAGCTGAAGCCTTCCTAGCACTGCAAAAAATCTAGATTTTCTCGGGTTTCCATTGTTCCCATCTTCAAGGTAGCTGAATGATGCAAATTAGTAGTCCTCCATATTATGTCTGTGGAGTTACTCCACACCTCTTAGAGAACAGGTCGGGTACACTGCGGTTGTCTAAAGCATGGACATTATAAAAAAATCATTTAAGTCAATTAGCTGTTGATGTGATGAATTTATATTTCTGCATTGAATTTAATACATTTTTAAGGCCGGTTTCCAGGAAATGCTGAGCTGTAGCCCAGAATCTCAGTTCAGGCTGCCTTTCTCGGACAAGATGGCTAAAGCTTCCTTCACCCTCTGTGGCCAGTAACCCACACACTTGGCTAATACAGTAGTTTTGCCAAAGTTGGCCCTGTGGTCTTGTTCGAAACAGTGTTCCGACAGACCTGATTTTTCCGGTTGCATCAGACGTATACTTCTGTAGTGTTCAGCAATCCTGGTGGATATTGTTCTTCCAGTTTGGTCTATGTAGGCAGCAGCACATTCACAGAGGATGTGGTAGATACCTGGTACTCTCAATCCAAGGTTGTCTTTGACCAGTCTGATAAGGTTCTGACTTTGGACAGAGATAAGTGGATTGTCTTGATGTTGTGCTTAGCTAACAATGTGCTAATCTTGCTTGATATTTTGCCAGTAAAAGGAATACAAGCTGAAGCAGTTGGTTTTTCTGTGGTTAGTCATGTGCTGGTGGGCTGACTGCATCTGGCTCCATCAAAAGTAAATTTTAGTAAATGTAAACTGCAAACTCTTGTTCAGTTGGTTGAGGCAGCAAAATACATCTGCCATACAAGCCAACCTGGCAAGCCACAGCTCTCACTGAAATAATTGAAGTCTGAGGATGAGTTGGAGAGAAAAATCTACATTTCTGAACAATGTTCAAACAGACGGCTCAATACATTTTCCCTCAAGAGTCACTAACTTCAGTGTGAAGTAAAGGAGAATCAGGTACAACCATTTCATTACAAAAAATGGAAAATAATCCTTAATTCATAGCTCTGGACTTAATGAAGTTACCGACTTTCACACTTTCATTTACTCACTAGAGTAAAATGCATTATTCTTGCAGCTAAAGCCTCACGATGAACGTTACAATGTAAAAATTTTGGTTCTGGGGCTATCTCTTTAATCTTTGTAACCACATCACTGTGTTCCCAGTCATTGCTCCATCAGAAAAAGCACCAATACATTTATTTAATTTTATGCCTTTCATTTTCATAAATTGGTCTAACTTTGAAAATATTTCATTTGAGGTTGTTTGAGCAGACACTGATTCACAAAACAAGAATTCCTCCTTTGCTGTCTTCCCATACGTAAATCTTGCATAAGTAACAAGATGGGCCAAGTTCGTGTCAGTAATTTCATCGAATTGTATGAAAAGCAAAAAAAAGTGACTAGCACAAGTTTTGTCTATTAACTGTTGTTCAACATTTATTGGCAAATCTAAAATTTTGCAGAATGTGGTGTCAATGGATAATGGAATCACTTCAAGTTGATTTGCTGCGATGTCACCCAGCATTTTTTTAACTGTATCTACAGTGTTGGTAATATTAATGACTCTGATCATGTGAAGTTTTCCTGCCTTAGCTGCTCTTAAGTTGATTTCATAATGAGCCCTCATATTAGATCCTACAAATGAGATTATTTATAACAAGTCTGATAGTTTTCTCTGAAAATATTCCAACTAGTTAATGTACCCATGGGCCAAGCTGAATTCAACAAAGAACTGAAAACCATAATCCACACTGCAGAAGAAAATGAATACAACAAAAGCCTTGTATACAGGAAAATAAATAAAGCAAAGGAAAACAAAGTCATAAAAGAAATAAGCACTCTCATCACAGAAAAAGATAGTAGCAGCACTTTCCTGATCTTCACTTATTAACTAAAAGCATTTAGAAAATTCAAAAAGCTCTTCAGAGAACAAAATATCATCTTGGCTTCCACAACTGATACTGCATACGAAACACGTTAAATTCAAAAATAAAAGAAGACATTTCACCAGATAACAGATCCAGAATATACCAAAATAGCTTTATGGATTGTGAAAAGCTTTACATAGGAAAAATAAAAAAATACCAGAACCAAAGAATACTTCATTCAATACAAGAATGCAAATCAGCGGCAGCATCACTTTTGGAGTGTAAACCACAACCTGGATCCAAATCCAAAATTACTAACTATGACAGGCCACAAAAAACTCACAACAGAATACAAAAACACAAAGCCCCTCTAATTTTTACAATCCCACCAGTTAGCATCTTAGCAAAGAAGTTCATTATTTCACAACCAGAGAGAAGGCTGCATGCAACTACTAATAGCAATGACAAGCGAGGTTGAAAATGGAAGCAATGGCGCCTGTTGTAGCATTATGTAAGCAACATAATGCTACAACAGGCGCCATAAATATTGAACTGTATGTAATCACACCTAACTTTATGACTTTGAAAAAAACAATTTACTAAGAAGCTGGGTGCAAAAAGTCTATGCGCTGAAAGTTACGTATATATTGGTATTATAGTCACAGGCTTATTCTAAGTAGGTTTTCTTTGTATGATAAGATTTGAAACACTTATGTGGATAGAGATAAAGCTTGTCAATTCAAATACCGGTATTAGTAACAGCATGTGTTACCTCAATGAGCCATAGTTGTACCCAATTATGCACAAGAGGTTCTACATCACTTTCTTCTTCTGAGCCCAATATAAGAAGAATTGTCATTGAACTCTGATTATTTTAATATATATGCCACTGCTTGTTTTGGTGCATCTTCACATATCACACAAAAAATCCCTAAAAAAAAAAGTGAAAAAAAAAACCACACACACACACACATACACAGGTGCACAAGGCCATGAACTTGTGGCTGGTAATCCTCCTTAAACATTTATTTAAAGGTGAGTCGAAATTGTTACACTAACATCACTTAAGTTTACTCACTTAACATGTTTCGGGAAACCGTTGTTCCCATCCTCAGAAGGTTAACTCGACTGGCCCGTGTTGTTGGTGTTTCCGTTTTTTGGACTGGATCCTGTGGTGGCATCTTGTGGTGGAGAAATGTACTTCCAGAGAGGATTTGGTGGCGGCAAATCAAAATTCATTAGATGTGTGTTGTGTTTTAGAATGGTATGGGAGAAGATCACCATTCTAAAACACAACACACATCTAATGAATTTTGATTTGCCGCCACCAAATCCTCTCTGGAAGTACATTTCTCCACCACAAGATGCCACCACAGGATCCAGTCCAAAAAACGGAAACACCAACAACACGGGCCAGTCGAGTTAACCTTCTGAGGATGGGAACAACGGTTTCCCGAAACATGTTAAGTGAGTAAACTTAAGTGATGTTAGTGTAACAATTTCGACTCACCTTTAAATAAATTCAATACACATCACTGTTTCTAGCTTCTTTTCATTACAATACATACGCTCCTTAAACATGTTTTAATAGCTACGAATGATATCCTTGCATACTGGTGACATCGGACAATGATTATGCAAAGAATCCAGTCACAAAGGCTCAGTTGGTAATTGAGTTTAACTCGCCTCCGGTTGCTTTTGTTTGTACCGGCATCCCAACTGTGAAGAGTTAAAGAAAAATAATAGGGCTAATGCACGGTGCTAGTATACAATCCAGAGTTTGAATGGCAGCCATGGATTTTAACAACTACCTATATTCTGCTCGTTACAGACACTACAATCTTTATGTATTGCTTAGTGCTTCTTCAATTTTTTACTTTCTCTACTGCCTTTGTATATCAGATAGGAAAAACATTGTATTCCCAAAAATTTGATAAAAGATTTGATTCAAAATACATGTTTTCAAGTCCCCTGTATCAAAATAAAAGAATTTTTAGAAAAAAGTGTGTGTGCGTGTGTGCAGTTGGGATCTCAAAACCTACTTTTAAAACATCTGCCTATTGACAGTAAATGTGCTGATTATGCATAAAAGAAACAGGAAAGAAGACAACATGTAGTGTTATGACCATGTAGTTTAGAATACATTGCTCTTCTTCTTAAGCTCCTGGGTTCTATTCACACAGAGTTTTGTTTCATTGTTTATTATTTGTTTTATATGTGTACATGTAGAATATTATGTTGCCTTAAATATCATTAGACATTGATGTATCATTTCAGTTTTATGATAGCAGCAAGTAGTGCAGTGCAACAAATTAGCTATGCTACAAAATCAAATTTCAAAGTTATAAATACACAACACAATGAAAGCAATGCTCATAAAAAGGTCACAAGAAACTACTGCAACAAAGAAAAAGAAAGGGAAATGAGCAAAGCAACACAAGAGAGAAAAAGTGAGGTTTATTTACAAGGGAATTTAGCCGACGCTACTAGAAAACATGCAAGTGGGAAGAACCAAGAGCGGTAAACAGTTTCGTCATTGCAAGTGATAATGTTTTAAACAACGAATTACAAACAGCAATTGGTGAAATAAAAGAATTAAGGAATGAAAATTAACCTCTCAAGAAACCGTACAAAGGATATAAACATGAGAAGCAAGAGTGGCAGCAGTTAAGACAAAGAAGCATATGGTACCACGAAAGAAGAGAAAGTGTGAGCTCTGCACCGTGAAAGAAGAGAAACTGTGAGCTCTGAATTCATTCTCTGTAACAGATATGAAGTTCTACAAGATGATAACAGTTCCGCAGATTCACTAACAAATGCAAGTGATATAATTTCTACTCAAAATTTGTTAATGGATAGTCATGGAAAGAATTTAAATGAAATAATGCACACTAAGCTCGAAACAATTGACCACAAATGCTACAAGGTTGAAAATATTACAAAACCAGATGCTCTCATCAGTGAAACGGTGAACAATGTGGACAACCTAACCTCAAATTTTCATCCAAAAGATACACTAGTAATAATGGCAGGAACATACAACATTGGAAATGTGCATATCAAAGAAGAAATGAAAAAGGATGCAATTAGTATAGTAGTTAAATTATATTCAAACCCACTCGTGGCCTCTCTCAACTGCGCGAGATAGCCGGCAGTCGCCGGGGAAATTACGCCGGCATAGGCAGACTAAAATTATTATCTTATAATAGATGCTGGAAATGTTGAGCTCCTGCTCTCAAACAGGCAGCATATCTCATGTAAATATTCTCGTTCACTCTCCGAAGCTCAGCAGCAGGAATTCTTGTGATTTCTTGCACAATGTTTTCTCTAAGTTCCTGTAGTGTGAGAGGATTGGAACAATACACTTTGTCTTTTAAAGAACCCCATAAATAAAAATCACAACTCGTTAGGCCAGGAAAACGAGGGGGCCACAAATCAACACTAATTATTCTGTCATCAAACACCTCTCTTATTGCAAGATTCTGCAACAGCACATACGGCTGCCGAATCATTACATGGCTAAACTTACACCAAGGTACATTGGTCCCTTTGTGATTAAGAAATTTTTGTCTCCTGTTTCTGTGCTTATCCAAGATAAGGGTACCTTAAATTGTACTAGAGTACATGTCTCACAATTAAAATTATAAGGGTTATGCCATGGTTAATTACAAGTACCAGTATAGTTCTATTCCCAGTCCATGTTATGAAAATGTATTGTTACAATTTGCTAATTTATTTCAATGTGCCTTGTATATTATATAATATTGTTGATTATTATCTGCTGCACACTTATAAGTAATTTAATTGCATGTATTAGATTTACGTTAGGTTTTTATTTTGGGGAAGGATTCTGTCTTATTCTCTTGGCCTCAAAGTCTGTATGAAGATTCTATGCTGCTGATGGAATATCTTATGTGTTATGTCTCCAGTATTACTACATGTTTTATGGCGCCAAACTTAAATTTTATTATGATGCACACTGGAACTCAGAGATGTAGACAATGAAGGCATCATAGTTCATTCCTTATGTTCTCCAACATTATTAACTTAAGCTGTGTCGTGGAGACATGCTTACATACGCTACACACAAAAATAAAAAAAACTTTGCACATGGATAAGTGTGGTTTTTTTTTCCTTTCTTCGCAGCGTGGGGAGTCTGTAATGGAATGTTCTCTATTGGTCCCTCATCCAGCAATGAAATAAAATTAGACAATTCATCAAATTTTATCGAGGAAACCCATGTAAAAGGATTATGCAAAATCTAGGAATTTGCTTTTGAATCCTAAGCCACTCAAACCATAAACGATGGTACAATCACTGCCAAACCATCAGAGACATTTCGTTTTTTTTTTCATTTATATTTATTTGCCATTTGGTAATTACAAAACAATTACAATAGATTTTCTCAATGTTAAATTTTAGCTATACACATTATATATACAATATTCTTAAATTTATCAAATATACACATTAATTTACAATTTACTTTTATCTTGATCATAGAATTTTTGTAAACAATAAAATGTATTTTTTCTAAGCCATTCATACATTCTATTCTTTAATGCTAGAATATTTGAAGCCCTTATTTTTTGTAGTAGTGCATTAAAACTTTTTATTGCAATTACTTTATGATTTCTGAATTTTTTTGTAATCTATAATAAGACATTCAATTTTACTGATACTCCTTGTTTCATTATTATGTATTGAATTTCTTGTACTGTAACTGTGTATGTTTTCTTTGATATTTATCAAAGTATCATAAATATATAAACTTTTAATTTCACAAATAATGGTTTACAATGCACTCTATTTTTTTAATTTGTTAGTATTCTAACAATCCTTTTTTGAATTTTTAAGACATCTATTATCCTTGAACTACCCCTCATAATATTAGACTATATCTTAGGATACTTTTGAAATAAAGAGTAATAGGTCATTAATACAAAATCTATTGAAACTTCTCTTTTTAGATTTGCCAAAACAAAAATACAATTTTTTACACAGATGGTCAATGTGTGAATTCCAAGCAAGTTTGTTATAAATAATTACATCTAAAAGCTGAACTGTTTCATTTTCATTATTACCTAAACGTTAGAGATTTTTTAAAGTGAAAAAAGTACTTTATGTTTTACTGTTGTTCATATAAAAGCCATTACTTTTAAACCATTATCTTTATTTTTCATTAGTGATTTTTACAAGTTTTAATAGCATGTTAACATCTTTATGGACATTTAAAAAAGATGTATAATCAGCATATACAACAATGTGAGGCAAAATGCATTTTCAGACATCATTAATCATAATTAAAAAAGCAGAGGCCCCAAAACTGATCCCTGGGGAACTCCTATTTTTACTTCTAGCATTTTAGATTCTTTTCCCCCTACTATTACAGCTTGCTGTCTATTTTCAAGATAGGATTTAAAGGCTCTTAGATTAAAGTTTCTTATTCCACAAACTTCTAATTTCTTTAACAAAATGTCATGTCTCATGCAATCGAAAGTTTTATTTAGACCACACAATATTGCATGTGCAAAAACTCCATCTTCAAAAGCTTGATGAATTTTTTTATACAAGCCAATCTACTGCAAGTATAGTTGATCTTCCTTTGCGATATCCAAACTGAGTGACTGAAAACAGATTTTGGGTTTCAAAAAAAAATTTTAACTGATATTTTATAGGGCATTCAAAGATTTTTGTTGATATGGGAATTACTGATATTGGCCTGTAATTACTTGGTTTATTTTTTACCTTTTTTATAAATAGGAGTCACTTTAGAAAATGTTAAAACCTTTGGAAAAATACCTTCTTCAATACATCTATTAATGCAAAAAGTTAAAGGAATTAAAATGTGTTGGCTTATTTTTTTAATACAATTATTTGTAAAACCATTGTTTTGTTATTACTCCCTCTACATCATTACACATAACCCTACTAAATATGAATTCCTCACTTTCATCTCTTGTGTCACTCATAAAACTTAAAGCTTTATCACTATCCGAATTAACCTTCAATGTTATCTCATTTACTGAATCTATGAAAAATTTATTTAAATCATCTGGTGGTATCATCTCTTCACTTCTCTCTGTTCTATTTAGTTTTCTTACCGAGTTTATTACTGACAACGCTGCCTTGCATTTATTTTCAGAATTACTTATCTTTTGATTTACCTCTTTTTTTTGCTTCTATTATACATTTTTAATAGTTTCTAAAATCCTTAATTATTTTTATAAGTGAATTGTGCACATCTTGTAGTATTATAAGGTTATTTTTCATTCTTTCTAAACTCAAATCACACCAACTATTTTTATTAATCCTTTTTCTATTCGATTTAGTGTCTACATTTTTCTTCATCTTTTTACACGAATTATCAAAAATATCCATAAGGGTTTTAAAAAATATATTAAATAATTCTTCTGCTGAAACCTCTTTTTTTATACAACTTTTCTTCCCAATTAATTGATATTAAACTATTTTAAATTGATTTCTGTTCTGTATACACTAAGGTCCCTTATTTCTCTTATATTCAATTTTTTATCTTTTTTTTTAAAATTCCTTTTTGTATCAATACCTGAAAAAACAATGGCCGATGATCCAATAGCTTATAAGTTAGTACATTTACTGAATAACTCAGTTTATTCAGATTAGTCATAATGTTATCCAGACATGCAGATTCTCTAGTAGGTAACCTATTTGCACAATGATAACCTAACTGCCTTAATACACTCTTAAGACTGTCTAATCTGAGTTTTTGTGATGTCAAAATGTGCATCAACATCCCCACATATAACCACATCGTGTCTAAAATGAAATAGATATATCAACAGCTTTTTTATTCCTTCTAGGAACAAGTCTGGATCTCCTGATGGTCACCTATATAATGCAAGTATTATTATTATTATTATTATTTATTTATTTTTATTATTATTATTATTATTATTATTATTATTATTATTATTATTATTATTATTATTATTATTATTATTATTATTATTATTATTATTCTGCATGAGTCTATAATTGCACCTGTTACTTCAAACATTTTTTCTTTACAAATGTGTCTCATTCTAAATTTTTTGCTTCCAATAAATTCTGTATGTATACTGCCATACCACCCATTTTTATTCCGAATAAAAATTTGCTAATTGGAAATTGTCTATGTTTACACAACCTATCTCATCATCTTCTAACCAGTGTTCACTTAAACAGAGTACTTGACAATTTAAATATTTAAGGTACATATTTATTTCTTCTTATTTTGTTCTCAGGTATCATATATTGTGGCGTATGCAAGCATTGTTAAGTGCGTACGTGACCTTGGTCGCCTGGATCGGGGATTACGTAAGAGTGGTGGGGGTAAGCAAGCTTAGATAGTGTCCCACGCTGAAGTAGCATGGCTTGGCAGTCAGTGAGTAGAGTCGCAGCAGGCAGGTTGTGGTGTTGTTACGCGCTCCCCATACACGAAGATGTATGGCGTCCTCGACGAGTGGACATGAAGTCAAGGAGGTAATGTACCCACTTTTAGCAATATAACATCTTACCATCCAAGTCTTCCCTGTTTATTTTACCATAGTATAAAGCTCCTTTCTTCCATTCTGAACCATGTAGGAATCCTTTTATTAGATATCCTATAATATTTTTCATTTTCATTTAGCTGCATCCCTTGTCGTGGCCTTGCCTTATTTAAAATTGTGAACTTCCTGGTACCTTATTAGCAAGTCGCCCTACCTCCCTTTGAGTATTTGTTTAGAGGTCACGACATCTTGGTGTGAGTCGCCGGGTATATTGGCGGAGTCGCCGGACATCTTGGTGTGAGGGCCGGATATTTTTGAGATTTTTAAGTGCAAAATTTTTTTTTCTGTAAAATGCAGCGTTTTTGGTCCTCCACGTGTTAGTTAGAAAATGTAAATTTTTTCCTTGGCTTAAGGGTAAGGGTTTTGGTTGTATAATTTGTGGTTTCTTTCTTCTAAATTCCTGTTGTATTGTTTCCTGAAAGTCCCGTGTTTATATTTTAATTTTAAGTTCATTTTTAAATTTTTTCCATTGTCTGTCGGTGGCGTGACACTAAAACTTTTGGTTCCATTTTTCCCCTTACCTTGGCTTCACTTCTACTAAATTCTGTTACTGTGGTAAATCATTCGTACTGGTCATTTTAAAGTACATATTTTTGTGAATTGTGAAAAATTGGGCGATATTTGTAACTTTGATAATATAGTTGCGTGTGTTAGCTGGTGTACGTAACATTGTGCTATTGGTTGCGTCATCTTATGATTTCTTAACGACTCGAAAAAGAATCAAATATTTCAAAGTTCGCATGTTGCATGTTTAAAATTGTGTGTGTATAAAAACTGTGGTGCATCTGTTTGGAATAATAAAATAATAAAACGAAAGCAGTTAAGAGTATATATATTGAAATTTCATATTTGTGCATTGTACGCTCGCGGTACGCATAGTGGTAATCATACTGATGATAATTTTGCTTCACCGTTGCCATGTTTGGTTTATCTAGTTACGCAATGAATATTTTGGGGGGAAAGTGTTTCAAAATGACTAATTTAAGTAAAAGTTTCAGCTACTACCAACCTTGCCAGTATCTTCACCTAATTAGGTTTAACGTGACTCCAATATGGACCAGTACGACGTGGATGTTGATGGATCAGCTATATGTGTGTTACCAGATTTTGGAAAGTTGCACTGGAATTTTGTGGTAAAAAGAAAGAAAAAGAAACAAAACCTGTATGTATGTGTACATTGTGTGTGCTAAAGTTTGGACGAATGAAACAGTTTCACAATTCACACAGGTATGCTAAATTTTTATTGTTTCACTGACTGATGCTTAATTGAGCTTTGCTTTTCAGGAATAATGTGTGCTATGAATGTCTCTGCTAAATTGAAAGTTTATTATTATTTGGTGTAACTAAAATTTTGAATTCTGTTTTGGGCATTGCAAATTATTTGGTATGTCATGTTATGCTGCAGGAATGTGTTTGATGTGTACTGTGTGCTTAATTAAGCTTTGATTTTCAGGAATGTTATGTGACAGTATTGTTTTGGGTAATGATGTGATTTGTTCTGTTGCATTCGATTTGATTTGGTTTGGTTTGGGTTTCATTATGATGCTGTAATCTTTTCTTTGCAGAAAATTGTTGCATGAATAGTGTGAGTGTATGTATGTTTTTGAGGTTATGTGAGATATAAGTTAATATTTGCCTCAGTGGAAGTGCCTAAGAGTAACCCTGACGGTGGTAATGTGAGAGATGAGATGAGTTGATGTCAGCTTCGGTGGAAGTGCCAAAGAGTAACTCCGATAGTTGGAGTGTAAATGTTTTGATTTTCAGGAGGGCTACATGTACCTGGAAATTCGATTTGATGTGATGACTTGAGAGATTTTGCTTATTGGTGTTGCTGTAACGTGCCCAGTATAGCGTGTGTGATGTATTCACAAGAGAGAGTAAATGTAATGAAGTAAATGCAATGAGAATAATTTTTTTTTGTGTTTATGCAACAAGTTTAGTACCATCTTATATAGCGAGTTTTAATACCATCTATTTTCCAGCTTAATTTTGATTCGAAGGATGTGGATGCAACAGTATAATGTCATGTTATTTGTGTCATTCCTGAAATGTTAATGTGATTTCTTTAAGTTTATGCCTTTGTCGGGTATTTTTGACTTTGCAGCATGTTGAATGAGATACGTCAGTGAAGATATTTTATTTTCTCAGTAATTACTGTCTACGAGAAAGTTGAAAGCTAAGATAATGATGATGATTGAAATGATGATGATGATGATTGAGATGATGATAATAATGATCATAATGAGATATTACTGTAGAGGAGAATTTCTATTTGACAGTAAAACATGAGTATTGTAGTTGAAAATATGTAATGAGGTGTAGTTTGATGTATGTACTGTGGATTTATTTTTGAAGTCTGTAGTAATGCACACAGTAGTTTTGGTTAGTTATTTAAGTGAGTGTTGTGTATAATTTGGGCCATGGTCAGTATGAATGATTTCATTTCATTGTCATGTATGAATGTATTGTAAGTGCACTTATTTCTTTTCATTAGTAGTACCAGCTGGTTAAATAATATTGGGATCCCAAATAAGTTTCTATATTTGTGTTGTGTTATTGTATGTAAACAATGAATGTCACTGATGTAATATTTATGTATTCTGGTCCTTTTGTGTCTATGTATTTGGATTCTAAAGCAGTTTGTGTTAAATTTTGGATGGTAACCCCTTGTGAAATTCAGTTTTTATGTCAACGTGTAGTCATTTTTTTTTTTGTTTCTCTTTGCCCCATACTAAAAGAATTGATTGATTGTAAACCTTTTTGGCATTTTAAATCTTTTTACTGTAAATGACATAATATTTGTTTTTTATGTATGATGATCTTCTGGAGGACAATTTCTACCTTTCTGTGATTTCTGTTATAGTGACTTTGCTGATTCGGGAGCTCGAGTGTCAAGAGGAGTACCCCCGCTGGACAGTCACGCCAGAGGTTCCAGAGACACCACAGGAGAGCTGTCATTCATCCACTACACTGCAGTGGCATAAGGAGCCACTATTTTTATTTTGGGGGGCAGTCCAAGCCAGCGATTGCTCCCCCCACATCTTCAGCGGCCTGCAGCACCTGAAAGACTCTGCAGCTGAAAATTTGTCGTTGTGGGTGATGTGGAAATCCCACCCACAAACAGTTACGTCGGAACATCCAGGTGCAGTGTAGTATGCATGTAACAGTGGCAGCATGGTGTAGTGTGCGTGTGCGGGGTACTCGTACTTAAGTGATCTGTCAAAATAATTCGTCGATGGCACTCGAGACTCCCAAATATTCAAATCAGCATTTAATTTCTTTCACAGATATTTATGCTCCATATATAATCACAGATACTGTTTGTTGTTCAATTATCTAACCTCTTGTATGTCATATTTTCTTCTGTATTGTAATTTGTTTTCTCCACAAACAAAAATCCTCCTTGTGTCGATGAGGGCGTCGATCTGGGTGGCCAGGGGGAGATGTGACGTATGCAAGCATTGTTAAGTGCGTACGTGACCTTGGCCGCCTGGATCGGGGATTACGTAAGAGTGGTGGGGGTAAGCAAGCTTAGATAGCGTCCCACACTGAAGTAGCATGGCTTGGCAGTCAGTGACTAGAGTCGCAGCAGGCAGGTTGTGGTGTTGTTATGCGCTCTCCATACACGAAGATGTATGGCGTCCTCGACGAGTGGACATGAAGTCAAGGAGGTAATGTACCCACTTTTAGCAATATAACATCTTACCATCCAAGTCTTCCCTGTTTAATTTACCATAGTATAAAGCTCCTTTCTTCCATTCTGAACCATGTAGGAATCCTTTTATTAGATATCCTATAATATTTTTCATTTTCATTTAGCTGCGTCCCTTGTCGTGGCCTCGCCTTATTTAAAATTGTGAACTTCCTGGTACCTTATTAGAGAGTTGCCCTACCTCCCTTTGAGTATTTATTTAGAGGTCACGACAATATTCATATACAAAATATTTACATCATACCCTTCCAATTTACTACTTTGCCTAGAAACATCACAATTTACTGAATACCTTTCTTTGCTGCACTGTATCTGACTACTTGTTACAGTGTTTTATCCTAGTTTCCTGACCCCTATTTGGAAGCATGTTAATTGATTTCTGTTTCTTTGATTTTGCAATTTCTTCACTGATTTTTATTACTAATGATTTTTTATCTGATGCATGCAAATGCATTCCATGCCTTGTAAAGTTTTCCCTACCCATTTTACTCATTCCACAACTCATATATTCTTAAATCTTGAACATATCTTATTAATCAGTTGATTTGCTACTGTTACCTCATTGTTAACACATGAATAAGGAGTCAAGTCATACCTATATGGTTCATTCACTATTACATTTGTATATGTTAACCTAGCTAACAACTTTTTTAACTCTAAAATTAAATCTTGTGTTCTATTCCTGGCAGCATCATTGGTGCCACCTATTAACATTACACTATGCTTATCCTTCCAATCTTGGATAAGTTCTCCTTGGATCGTTCTACAGACTTCTGCAGTTGGTGCACCAGGTTTCACAAATACCATAGCTGATATATCTCTTCTTGTTCCATTTTTCTGTAAATTATCAGAAATATCTCTTGCATGACTGTCCCCTAGAATTATCTTTTCTTCAATGTACCTCTGTTTAATGTTTCCACTACATCTTTTTAACATCTGTTTGTTTTGATTTACTGTATTTTCACTTGTTTTAACCTTTCCAACATCTTCCATTTTCTCATATATACAATCCTTGTCTTCATCTTCCTTTTCCTCTCTTAAAACAGCAAATTTATTTGGAATTTCAAAGCTGATTGATTGTAGATTTTCTTTCATTTTCATTTTTGCTTGCAAAATTGACCGCCATTTTTCTTGTTTATGTTCCTTTTCAAGAGCTTGTTTCAGGCATATATTTTGCGATTTGCATTTTCTGCACTAACATATTGTAATTCTCTTGTCAATATTTCTGAACTCTTTTGTAATGATTTTATCGACTCTGACTCAACATCAGTCGTAGAATAGTTTGACTCATATTCTTACCAGCTGATCGCGTCATATAACTGTATGTTGATTTTTCTAACACTGAGTTTACTGTTCTCACTGCCTTCATTTCCTGATAATGTATAACACACACTTATCACAAATCATTATAATTCTTTTGAAATACTTTCAGTAACACTTAAATTCTTCAATGATTCAAGAACATCTCAACATTGTTTACACGGCAGCTATCTTGAACATAAACAATAACAATACAATAAATTCTACCACAAAATTCACTCCATTCGAAATAATGACAAGGGAGAAAACCAAAAGGATTAGTTACCAACATCCCTACCCTGCAGAACACCAGCACAAACACGTTAACGATGGAAGAAAAATGCCAAACAGTCTTTCAGAGAATAAAAAAGAAAAGCAAAGAAGAGGTTGGAGAAGATAAAAAGAAGCCAGAAGAAATGGAACTAAAAATAGGAGACAAAGTACTTGTGAAGGAGCATCCCACATCCAAAGCATCTCAGAAGATCTAAGAAGAATGTGTTTATTGTACAAAGGACCACACATCATTCAAAACATTTATGAAGAACACATGTATGAACTAAAAGATGAGAATAGAACCATACAAAGATATCACAAAATAATGTTGAAACCATTTAAGGAGAATGAAGAAGTCAATAGTACACCAGAAAACATTAATACAGGCAACCATAACACTGCATAGAGAAAGAAAACCTACACCAATGTTGTAATTATAAATGGAAAATTTAGAATAAGAATTAATATTAAAGAAAATTTCTTTACCTAAATATTTAAAACATATGAAAAGAAAAGGTTAAAATTTATAAAATATACTTGTAACATATTTAACAAAATTGTTTAACAGAGGTAATTATTAGCCCAAATGATTTATACACAAAAGTAAATTAAAACGAAATTAAAACAAAAATTTAGAATTTTGGAAATATGCATAAAACATGTCAGCTAATAAGAGGCATTTGAGATGATATTTTAATATAACCAGCCACATAAGTTGTATTGAACTACATATACAGAATGCTTAAAGAAGCATGACATTAGATAAGAATTGATAAAGGCTTATCGGATGAGATCGAGAAAATTAAAGAGTAAAAAGAAAGCCAGAAATGGCCTTGGTATAATTAAATTCAAATTTTACCAAAACTTCGCAATAAGCAAAATTACATTTAGGTGATCATGACCGTAATAATGTAAAATAACAACATAATTACCCCTACATATAACTAAAGTGAAATCGTCGTCCTCCGTGGTGTAGTGGTTACCATGCTAGCCTCTAGTTCCAGAGGTCGCAGATTCAAACCGGTGGAGGGCGATGGAGTTTTTTGGTATAAAAATCCTTAGCATGGCTTCCTTCGGAAGGGAAATAAAGCCGATGGTCCCGTGTTGTAGATTTACGGCACGCAAAAGAACCTCAAGTCTGATAAAGAGACCTCTGAGCAAAATTTCCAGTCTTTCATGCCCAATATAGAATGGGGACACTAAGGACCACAGCAGTTAAAGAGCGTCCATAAATAAAACTCAATTTAATTTAAAGTGAAATCTGTATAGAGACCACCAATAGGATTGTATAAAATCAGGTTCTATATAATAAGAGATGTAAATGCATGAAGCCTGAAGGTGGCATCAAGCTATGAACCTACTCTTTTGCTGGCATGCACAGGGTAAAGTTGCATTAGCTAGCCTGTGAAATATTGTTATGCCAATATCGGTTTAACATTTATATTTGTTTAAGCAGTGCAATAATACTCCATTTAAAAGTAATAGAAAGCAAATCACTGCATTTTGTTTTGTGAAATTTGTTTTATTTCTTGTGAAATGAAAGGAAAGTAAATTTTGTTCTAAGAATCAAAATCTTTTTATTCTCTTATGAGACTATGACCCGAGATACTTACGTAAAATAACTATATTTTTACAGGAGTCCAGGATTGCAAAATATCACTGAACTAACCAACGCTGGAGTACAGTAGAATAGCAAATCTACAAGATGCCCTGAACTATGATGCCAGGTTCGTGCAAACTGCTACAAGTAACGAATAATTCAACCCACGTATTACTCCTGCTACAACCAGTTGTCACAATATTTTGAACAACACAATGTTTTTGCCAGCGTTCGAAATGGGTGTTGCAAAGGCAAGTCAATTATTGCTGCAGTGGATTCACTGGTACAGAAGGTCCTTGAAACTTTTGAAAATGGTGTTTATATGCAAGCAACACTCTATGATTTAAGCAAAGCATTTGACTACACAATATTATTCTTAAGAAAATTGAAAGATATGGTATAAAAGGTCAGTCCTTAAATATGTTTAGATGATACTTAAAGGACTGAAGGCAGAAAGTTGTAATAAGTGGTAGAGAGTCCCAGGTTGTTGAAGACATTGCTGCACCAAAGGTTAGGTTTTGGAGCCAATTTAATTTTTGATGATGATGAATGATGTACAACAATGCTCTATCTTTCATACAGTCACATATGCGGATGACGAAGCTTTCATTAGCATAAATATTTAGAATTACTGGCCCAGTCAGTTAACTCAAACATACAACCAGTGAAGTCATGTTTTTATCAAAACAGCTTTTACTGAACAAGAACAAAAAACACAGTTTTTGCTAAAAAAAATGTAAGTATATATTTAATATAAATGGCTGTCACAATTTTTTTAACATATAGATTGTAAGTATATGTTGAATTTAATGGGAAGATTAAATTATTAATATTTATTTACAGTAATTTAAGATAAGTTCGTTAGCAAATGAAATATGACTAACATATATACCAAGTTGACCTCATTAAAATGTTATTATTTCAAAATATGTTTAATAAAATATTAATTTATAGAAATAATATACATAATGTTCAATAATTGGAACATTTGTCAATAACAAGGCTTTAATTGCAGCGTTTGTGTTTAGGGAATCTTCATTTTGATATTTTTCTAATTTTTTCTTTAAAAATTCAAAGTTTAAAACTACCTTTTTCTCATGAAATATATAAGCTACTAATAATAAACTTCTTTAAAAAACATGTTATTGATAATGGTCACTAGTTTCTGATTGGGGCGTTTTCTTTATTTTTAAATGAGGATTTATTCCAAAATGTATTTTTACTATTAAAATGGTTCTAGCTTGAAATTAGCAATTAGTTCTGCTTTCAGACTATAACTGAGAAAGATAAGAGGGCTGTGGAAAAAAGAATGGCACTCATCGAAATAAAAATGTTAGAGGCCAAAAAAGCTAAACTTCTAAAAGATGCTCACCAAGAAGCAGAAGCTTTAACAGAAGAAATTAGAAAGCTGAATACATGAGTTAGGCTTGAAATCCTCAACAGTGTAAAAAATGTAAACATTAGTTTACTATACAGTGTTGAGTAGTTTCTGGTACCATATGATCTACAAAGTATTTAAGTGTGAAGTACTCCTATTATAAGCCATTAGATAAGTGATTTAAATTAACAATTTTAACTATTGATTGTAATTAAGTAAATATACTATAAGTATACTTATCAGGCTTTTGAACATTCTGCTTCCAGATCTTTCGTCCAAAGCTTTGTTGAACATCTTCAGTCACGCCTCTCAAGATGTCCAATGCAGCTTTGAGAAACGTCTGGAAGAAGAATGTCCAGTAGAACCATAGGCCACAAACCAGGACGGTCCTTTTATATCTAATGACCCCACCGTGAAAGCCTACGTTGTTCAATAATTTTGTTTAGCTTAAATTTTACCCATTTTTTTGGTAAGGGAAAATTTATCTCATAGTAAGGAAAAGTCAGGGAATTTATTGAGGATGGTTTGCTGGACACCTGTATATACACATGTACCAAACAAGAAACGGTAATAAAATAGAAATCCCTTATCCGAGACTACATAAAATGGCTAAATATTACAGAATAAGCCATCTTTTGTCATTTGTGCATGTGTAGAGAAATTCAAATGCAACTTTTTCTCATCTCCACCCACACATTTTCAACAGGGTTCAAATATGGTGAACAGCAAGACCAGTCTATCACTCAAATATTCTGCCTCTCTGACAACCAATTTGAAACCACTCAACATGTGTGGACAGGATGATTATCCTGGAAAAATTTGATAATTCCATTAGGATATGTCATCATTATAGCGGGTATCAAAATATATTCAAGTGTGACCCCACATTGCACACTGTTTAATTTATTGTCCAGCTTACACCCAAACTGACTGCTTGCTTTGAAGATTAATTAACATCTTTTAACCAGGTAGGTCATGTTGGGCAGTGAATGAACGAAATGGTTCAAATGATGCTCAAACGGATTCTTTGATTTCAGCCCTAACAAGACACATATGCACGAAATTGGCGATATTCTTTAGCTACATATATTGCATTGTATTGGGAACCCTTTGGACGGCAAACAATCATTTTCCCCTTATGTGTAGAAGAAAGTGTCACATGGTAGAGTATATTGTGTTATTTTCCAGTAAACGTTGGCATTTTTCTCTGCAAATGCAGGGTGAAACAATGTGATTATTTGTCTAGTGTTACTTCTTAGCTGCTGTTCATGTGAGGAGTACTGCATTATTTATATGCTGCAGAGTCATTCGAGCAAATCCAAGGAATTGCAATTTTGCTTTCATGTCAGTAGCAGATTGGATGGAGTTCTTTCTGTTTCTGTAATTACTGTTGCATTCTGGTCCACAGTTAATACACATCTTCTTCCTGAACCAGGAAGAGGAAGTCCAGTTCCTTCCCTGGATAATCCCACTCACTCTGAGCTGTAGATGTTGGAATGGCAATATAATTTACAGCACCACAAGCAGAAAAGTCTGTTCACTAATGCAAGGAGATATTACCTTGCACCTTCCTTGTGTGTGCATACTGCTATGGTCAAAGTCAATGTGATTTGCTGAAAATAAACCTGTTCGATGTTGTTGCATTTGTACAGACTTCTGCACACCAAAGGAAGGATATATTATGAAGACTGCTATATTTGAGAAACAATGCAACTAATTGTCATATGTTACAAAGGTTTGTTTAAAAAAAGAAAGAGAGAGAGAGAGCTGCATGCAGAGAGGAGAACCTCTGCTCTTAACCACTACACACATTGCCAGAGAGCTAACAGAACACACACGCTAGCAGCACTTTTAGGCATGCCATAAAACACAACTGGTACGTGGGTACACAGCTTTGCTGGATATATTGTGAACCATGTGCCGTATCTAACGGAGCTAAGAAGAATTTGGCATTCAAGAGATAACGCATTTTTTTTTTTTTTTTTTTTTTTTTTTGTCACCAGCTGTATCTAGAGCAAAATGTATGATGACAACATTTCTGCATATGTTTATCTCGATTAACATGAAATATATAGAAAAATAAGTTTTTGTAGAAATAGTTTGCTACAGATATCAAATTAAATAATAGTGAGTGGAAAAGTCATATGAATGTAACACAGCAAAATGTTTTATTTTTAGACAGATAGCCACCTCCTATATGAACTTGGTTGTGATATTTTGAATGCTTGAAATTGCATTATTCTATTTTATCATATTGAAATGACTAACCTACAACAATGGACAATTTTATGCAATAATTGTTTGCCAATTACTCATTCCTAGTCCATTTTGGCATTCTTCAGTTAGCATTCTGCAAAGTGACAGTGATACAAGAAAGTGAAATTGCGGAAGAGCACGTGAAAACTTGTCTCTAATGTATCCCTCCAAAAGCCTAAACAGACAACTTGAAAAAGAAAAGTGATTAAATACCAAACACGGCCTTTATGTCAAGAAAATTCCCCCATGTAAAATCACCCTTTACATTGAAAATTGTTCATTATTTGTTATTTTCTCAAAAATGGCTCTAACAATTTTGATTAAAATACCACATATTTAAGATATTGTGACTCCATCCCGTCTTGTAACTGCCTCATCTCTCAGTTCACACTGTCACTTCATTAATGTGAACTAGTTCAATTTCCCCATCACTTCACCTTCTTCATGATGTAGCCTCTTTCTTCTGGACGGTTCACTCATTGGTGAGTCGAACACAAGACTTCCACAATCTCTCGCTCCGCAGTAACACTTGATGCGTGTCACAGAAGTTGTCAATAACTCACTCAGAGAACCGCACTTGATGTCGCAGCAGAAATGTGCTCACCATCTCATTTAGTCACTCACTGACCGACTCAACTCACTCCTCTCGTGAGAACATTCACATATATAGCTATTGGAATCTTCCAACAAACATTCTAGAATTACCTTAATACACATTCTGAAGGTAGGGAGAAAGAAACTTCCAGAAGGTTCTGGTTATCTGCCAATAGCGCTTCTGGTGTGCCAGTGCAAGCGCGACTTATCTTTATCTCCAACTGCCTGGTGCTGACCTTCCGATAACTTGGGCCATAGCTGCTGCATCACACAATTCCCTCCTTAGAGCTGGTCATCAGCTCCACAATATGGGGCAAGTTGATCATGATAGACCACCATCAGCTTTCCTTTCAGAGTTGACGCCAAATGTGGTATACCACATTGTTGATATGGGTTGTTTCAGGAATGTTGCAGTTTTGGCGACTTCCCTTTAGTCTTCGTTAGTAGAGACATATGAGGTTATCCTCCTAGAATCTGGCACTATTCACCAGTCATAACATGCCTTCATTATCACTTGCTAGTTTCAGGTGCTCCCTGGCGAGATAGTGTATGTCCTGCAGTCTGTCCATTAGCACCCCACATAATGCATTGCTGGCTGGTCAGCATCAGGAGGTGTGCCGAACAACAGATCGCAAGGACCTGTAACTCCCGTCAGAATACCATGTTGGTCGATGTCACGCCAGTGGACTCATTTACAGTGATTGATAGGCCAAGAGAAATAATGGCATGTGCGCATACCAATCTCACTGATGGCTGGATATCACTTTTCGGAGGTGCTCCTCAACTGTCTTGATATAACACTCCACCATACCCGACTGTGGATGGAGAGTGGTATGAGTCTTGTGGGTCTCAGGGCGCTGGAGAAGCTCTTGCATTAGGTTGGATTCAGAATTCGTCCCCTTTTCACTGTGAAGCTCCTGGGATATCTCGAACCTGCAAAAGAAGTTGTTCACCGGTGCATTAGCCACAACAAAGCCTCTTAATTGGGAATCACATAAACCTCCAGCCACTTGGTGAAATAGTCCATAGCCAACAGAAGGTAATGCTTTCCTGTGTCTGTGCTTGGGAAACGGCCTGCCATGCCAATAGCAATTCTTTCGAATGTCGCTCTTGTTGTATTGTTGCATCCGACCCCGACTTCAAGTTTTGGGCCCCATGACTTTCCACAAAGATGTCACATTGTTGGCACCACCTCTCCACATCACTTCAAAGATGAAACCAATGAAATCGGCAGAGGAGCTTCTCCAAGGTCTATTTACACATAGAAAACCTCTGGTTGTATAGAAATCACACTGATTGGTCCCCAGGCAGCTACAAAGTGAACGGAACACTTTGAAGCCTGACCACAAGTCCATCTGTAAACCACTAGTAAGGTCTTTCCATCCCCTAACCATAGCTGGTGATCCTATCACTACATGCTACTGAAGTCAAGCGTTGTTGCAATGTTATTTGTGTTATTTCTTTGAATGCAGCACATTTTAGCAGCTGTGACTGTGCACATGAGTCTTTCTTCTGCCTTTTAGTTAAACTTATATCTGTATCTTCATAGAAGTTATACGGTTTTTTACTTGGTGCAATTTCGTAAGTTCAGTATTTTCAAGAAAATCATCTCATCCCAAACTACCCTTTACATGGAAAAATTTTCATTATTGTTTCGATTTTCTCAAAATTGGCCACAACGATTTTGATTAAAATACCACATTTTTAAGATATTTGAAAATATAATGTATATCTTGAATTTTCTGCAAATAACCTGTGAATTCTTTCTCATTCTGAATAACTTTTTGTATAACTGGTAAACCTAAGACATATACAAAATCTTACTGTATGTACAGTGTAATCTCCACCATTTCTGAAAAATTTCTTGTGGTAAGTCATTATTTGTGTTTTTCTCATGATCATGCATAGAACATGGAATTTCAAAACCATTGCATAATCATCTGCTTTTTAAAAATCTGACTATTGCTTCAGCCTATTGTATCCTTATAATTACAATGGAAATGTGTTGAAGCATAATAAAAGTTTATCTCATATAATAAGAAGTAGAAGAATAAGATTTAGTAA
Source organism: Deroplatys truncata (assembly GCA_030765065.1). Taxonomy (NCBI): domain Eukaryota; kingdom Metazoa; phylum Arthropoda; class Insecta; order Mantodea; family Mantidae; genus Deroplatys; species Deroplatys truncata. The sequence goes on from CM060979.1 coordinate 119,908,472, forward strand.
GTGTAGTTTGTAGAAGAATGAGTAGTGACAATCATGTGAATGCAACACATCATAATTTTTTAATATTTTATCTTCCTTTTGTCTTCAGTATTTTTACTTGTCTTGCACCTTATTCATATAAGTAAACAGAAGCTGTAGTGCTAGCTAATAAAGCTTAAAATCTTGAACAATACACAATTATTAGTGCCTCTCATATTAGCTTTATACACATTACTAAAACATTGTTGTGAAGCAAATTTATTGTCTTTTAAAAACTAAGAAAAAAAGCGGCTATCCTCTAAGAGTGGCAAAAAATTGTGTCTGCCTTACTTTTTTCACCTGTTTCTTCTCTTTTAACTTTTGACATATTTACTATTTTTGTTTACATTCCCTGGTTGCAGGACAAACAAAATAAAGAATACTTTCACCATAGCTCTGCGCACAATTACAGTAAGCTGAACTGCAAACATTCAACTGATATTCATAAAAATTAACTATATCAGGATAAATAACATAATCAAAGATCGTGCTTTTATTTGGAAGTAATTGTTCCTTTGAAAATAAATTCATATTAATGTATTTTAATTATTTAACAATAGTCATCAACAAACATTCAGGACATGTTTCTAAGTTCTCAGATAATATGTTAATGTGATGCATTTCCATTCCTGTTGCATAATATATTAGTTTAGCGCTTTCTCAGTTATATTCTAAAGCATTTGTAGCATATGTTATTTTTAGGCTATTAAAAATGAACATTTAGGCACCCTAAAAAGGTTTTAAAAACTCAAAAACTCCTTAAAGAGCCATTTTAGGTTCTTTAAATTTGTTAGAAGTTTAAAAGATTATTAGTCCATAATCTTAATAATTAACAAATAACACCAGAATACACATACATGTTAAATTAAATTACAAAAACTAACAATAAGGATAATAATATTTAATTAGTAATTAATAACTACAACCAGTATGTGTTTATTGGCCTTAAAAGAATCACATACTTATGAAATATACATTAATACTTTTTTTCTCTATAAGCGAGATCCCGAACAAAACAATCGGACGAGGAAATAAGAGAACAATAAATTCAAAGAAAAACCTTACATATTTACTACACCAATGTAATGTTCTATGTTTTACTTGAGCTTTCGTTTTATCTCTAATCTCAATTACTAATGCTTGCACATTTTGTGCCCTATTGATAATTGGCATTACAATATATTACTATTAATTTTTCCAGATTTTCCAGTGTTAAACTGCATCTTTTATTAGAGAGAAGCATTTTATAACAGACATTGAAGTGATGGGCGCATATTTAAATTTTCTACATTTGACATGCTTATTTGTGTTGGTAGACCTACATCTTCACAATTCAGTACTTCACACACAGTTTTAAAAATAGAAAACCCAGCATCCTTTTCCAACAATGCACTTCACTTGTCTCTAACTTTGTCACCAACTCTTCCCACTGCTGTTTTTACTTTGGCTTCTACTTCTTGAATTGTGTCAATTTGTTTTGGAAGGGACTTTGCCATTCCTTCATGTTTTGTAATGCAAGGAGAGAAGAAAGAAAAACTGGACTGTAAGTAAATAATGTCTTTCTTTAGGAAGGTATCCTGCAATTGTTCTTTAACAACTTTCACACATGCTATGCTATCATATGTGTGGCAGTATTTTATATCACGACAATGTAAATGCCAGAGTGATTGTAGTGTAAATAAGCATTATTGTATGACATTGATTTGAGATGTTTGTTAATTATAAGCATTGTTAGGAAATAAGTTTACAGGGCCTCACTGAAACTGACAATAGGAGCGGGTAACAATGAGCGAGGGGGTGAGTTGTTTATCAATTATAAGAGACAAGCAAATGACGTCAAATTAGCGCGCTTTTCTGTAGAATTGGAGGGAATATTTTCCCTAGAGCATATGTGTTCATAATTTTGATTGGATATAAAAATAGACGTTAATGTTGGCACGTTTTATTAACCAATAGCAGCTCTGTTATAATGTTTAGGCATATTGGGGTGAGGGAGTATAAATTCCGTGCCAGAAACGGGTAACGCGCAGTTTGACAGAATAATTCACAAGGCAAACGTAGTTCAGTCCAACAGAAGCATTCGCGGGTAATACGTCGTGCAGTCCAACAGAATCATACAAAGGTTATGCGTCGCTCAGTTTGACAGAATAATTCACAAGGCAAACGCCGTTCAGTCCAACAGAAGCACTCGTGGGTAATACGTCGTTCAGTCCAACAGAATCATACAAAGGTTATACGTCGCTCAGTTCAACAGAAGTATTCGCAGGTTATACGTCGCACAGTTTAAGAGAATCATTCACGCGTTACACGTTGCACAATTCTACAGAATCTCTCGTGTCGTAAAGTTAGTTAAAAGAATGTGAAATACGCGAATTAATAATGTGCAGCAAATAAGTGATTATAGTAACATTCGAAAATATAACAGTTTCAGTCGGGAGTGTATCAAGAATAATTATGTGAAATGAATAAAGTGTGACGGTAATAAAAGTGTAAAAACAAATTCTTTATCAGTGTTATCTTTAGTAACAACTCCTTTCCGTTTACACACCCTGTTCAAGAGATTTTCTTGACTGAATAATAATAATAGCTAGCTGGAGGACAAAGAACCCAAATTTAAAAATAGTAATACAATAACAGGCGCTTAGCAAATAGATAACACGAAGTTACCGCAACATCTGGCAATCCACTCACAACACTGGCTATTTCTTCCAAATGTTCAGCATAATACACGATGGCATCAATCCATGTGCCCCAACGAGTAATTATGGGTTCTGGAGGAAGGGGAACTGAAGGAATTTTATGTCAGAACAATCCTACTCTTGCAGGAGATTTACAAAAAGCTTTTTTCATGTTTGACACAAGACTATTAACTTTAGGAAATACATTTCGGATGGTTTCAGCAACTCTGTGCAATGCATGGGTTAAACAGGTAATGTGAATTCAATTTATATAAAAGGCTTTCAGGAGAGGTAAAGCAGCAACCATGTAGGATGCAGCATCAGTACAAGTTGTCCTCCGTGGACTAGCGATACCGTGCTAGCCTCTAGTTCCCAAGGTCGCAGGTTCAAACCCAGCAGAGGGTGATGGATTTTTTCAGGCATAAAAATCCTTAGCATGGCTTCCTTTGGAAGGGAAGTAAAGCCGGTGGTCCCATGTCGTAGATTTACGGCACATAAAAGAACCTCAAGCATGATAAAGAGGCCTCTGAGCAAACTTACCGGTCTTTCATGCCCAATATAAAATGGGACGCTAAGGACCATAGTAGTTAAAGAGCATCCATAAATAAAACTCAATTTAATTTTAATTTTAACAGAAGAAGAACAACTTTGGAATCATAAATAACATTCAGGAAAAGCAACTGCAGATTTCTATTAATAAAATAAGTAATTGCTTCACTGTTGACTAACTGTTTTGAACAAAGGAGATAATGGGATGAGGGTTCATGTGGATCCATTTTGCAAACAATTATATTTCCTGTATACCTCCCCATCATATTAGTTGTTTTGTAAGCAGATGCAGGAATCTCCTATGCTTTCACGAAATGTTCGCAAGGGGTCTCATATGTAGAATTTAAACATTTTTTTGGCAAAGTCGATTCAGATGGAATGGAATGCTCACAGTACTTCTGTAAAAATACTTTGAAAATTGGATTCTGTACTACATTCCAAGGGATGTTAGCAGCTACCAAAGCTTTGCATAGATACATATTAAAATTAGTTTCACTTGCAGATGTAGGAAGCCGTGTTAATAAAGTATGTTTCTTTAATGCAGTTTGGGAAGTTCTAGCTTTATGACCACTGCCATTAATATGCTGATCAATATGAGATTTCCTTTCATGTGAAACCTGTACAAAAGAAAAGGAGGGCATTTTTAGTTACAGTAAACAAGAATTTTGTGCCAAATAGAATTGAAAAATAATTTTATAGTATGTTTCCACAAGTTGGTTGATTGTGAAAATTAGATTACCTCTTTATTGCAGAATTCACAGAAAACGATTTTCCCATCACTGGTGAGTCCTTGTATGCGCTGGATCCATTGTTGTTCACTGTACTTTTAGAAGATTTCCCTTTCAGCATTTTCACATTTATATTAATTATAGTTGATTACAGACACACAATCATACATATAGAGATGGCTAACACTATACTGGTACTGTGGAGGGCCTACAGTAAGGAACAATGTTTAGAGGGATGTTAGAAACTCCTCCTCCAAGGTGAGGCTTTTGTTGTGCATTTGCAACACTCCTGAAACATGGAAAGTAGAAAGAGATAATGCTATATTCCACACACAGTTGGTAATCTTTAACTGCCTAATCTCTTCCATATTTCACAGCAAAAAGTGCAACTGGTCACAACACAAGTACAACTGATACACAGAGACTAAGTAGTGAAGGTTGACTTGGACCATCATTAGCACTGCTCCCTGTCAGGTAGCAGCAAAATGGTCATATTCAACTAAAAGGTAGTTAGAAATTGTTCCTTGGAGGGTTGCTAGAAATTCACAAGTCTGTTGATTGAGAAATTTCTTTCATGCTTGACACTCAAGGTCAAATCATTATCCCATTCCAAACCGTTTAGAATTCACCACTTTGTGTGCACTTGCTTACGGTCAGAAACTTGTTGTCCCTCCTCTCAGCTTTTAGGAATACAATTTTAAAATACTTTATCTATCTGTTTAATATTATAACAAATGAGAACACCAGTTACTGTGAAAACACACTTTATTTATCACTAGGCACTCAGAGTAACACAAAAACGTTACACTTCAGTCACTTTGGCATGTGCTTGGAATACAAAACAACTACAACTGATCTGTAGAATCACAATTGAATTGCACAACTCACAAACTGCACTGTCACTTCTAACAACACTGTCAACAACACAATTCAACACTGTGTCGTTCTGCCACTAGCAGTCCCTTATATTGGCCTTGCATACAAAGTGGGACTTTCGAGAATGAGAACCTTACAGAGACGTCTAAAAGGAATCTTCTGGAACAATGGCTATTGTTCCAAGCGCCCATTGTTCTGAAGAGGGACCGGCTATTAGCCTAACCCACGGCAGGTAGATGGGCTGGCTGGTCCATAGGAACTTAGTGCGCATGTTTACACAGCTCCCTCCTCAGAACTGGTTGTCCCGATCAGCACTGTCGTAGCAGCTAGACGGTCCAGGTGTACCACCAGCATCTCCCCTCAGGGCTCCTCTGCATGCGGAAGACTACATCATTGATCCTCTTCACCATGTAGTACAGTCCTTGCCATGGTTGCTGGAGCTTGGGACAACGCCCCTTGGTCTGGGTAGGGCGATACCCACACCAAATCACCTTGCTGGAAACCTTGGCTGTTGTCCTGGAGGTCATAGCAGGTTTTCATCCGGTTGCTCGCTACCTGTAGTGTTGACAGGCTATTTCGTGCATGTTGTGAAGGCAGTTCACAAGGTTCTCCAGATAGTTGATTGCTAGCTGCTCCATCACAGAGGGCCTCCCAAACATCAGGTCGCATGGAGGGAGCAGTTCTCTGCCGAAGACTACGCTGGCTGGAAAATAATTGAATTTTGTTTATGTACACTCTTTAACTGCTGTGGTCCTTAATGCCCCATTCTATATTGGGCGAGAAGTCAACCCGTGGTGTCAGGAGTCGACGAGCGCTAGGCCAACAAGAAAAGAGGTACCCTAATATCCCATTCCCTCAGGTGATTGTACACAACCTTCTAGCATCTTATTGTATTGCTCGACCATGCAGTATGACAAGTGGAGAGACGTACGTGTCTTGTGTACTCAAGTTTCCCCAATGCTTCCCTCATCAGGTTCGACTTGAAGTTTGTGCCCTGATCGCTGTGTAGCTCTAATGGCACCCCAAATCGGTAGAACACTTCTTCCACTAGGCGGTCCGCGATCGTCTTGGCCTCGTGGTTAGAAATGGCGTACACCCCCGGCCACTTGGTGAAGTAATTCACGACCACCAACAGATGCTTGTTACCCCTGTTGGACACAAAGAAGGACCGCTACATCGATGATGATGCGTTCGAATGGTGTTCTCACGTTGTACTGCTGCATGCGATCTCGGCTCAGTGTGTTGGCCCCGACTTGCCGCACACACATGAATTGGCGGCACCAACCGTCAGCGTCTGCCCGTAGTCTCAACTAGTAGTAACTTTGTCAGAGCTTGTCAGTTGTTGGTTGGGTCCAAGATGTCCTCCCGAAGTTCCCGCAAGTACTTCCTCCAGGACCTCCAGCACCTTACTTCGAGGAAGGATCAATTGCTCCCTCCAGGTCTTTCGGGTCAGGCACCTGCACCTGCACAATGTTAAAACTATTGGCTTGTTCTCGAAACATGTGTTAAGGTATTCTTTATTTAGTGATATGCAGTGTTTCAAACTCCGATTCAAAACGGACAACCATCACCATTTTATAACTTCTATTTGTTATAATTATGCATTTGTAGGCTTAAAGATCATGAAATAGGTACGTTGGGATATAATAGGCACTTTTAAGTACAATAAAGTTTCTACAAAGGTGGAAGCAAATCCCAACTCAAGCAAGGGCTGAATGCTCCATTCGGTGGTGGAACTCCTGTCTGTAAAGGTAGTTGTAGAAGTGCTTCAGCAAAGAGTTCTCATCTTGCCACGCAGTACTTTCGTTCGGCCTTGGACAGTGTTCTACTGAAGTAGACCAGTATTCGCTCTTCTCCGTCCTCTTGTAACAGAATACCCCAATGCCGAACTTCTGCATCCGTGTCCACGATAAAATGTTTACCAGGAATGGGCTATCCTAGTAGTGGGGAAGTGCATGGAGCAGCCTTTAGGTTCTGGGAAGATGCCTCGGCTTGGTCAGACCACTAGAAAGCTCGCCGTTCGTCTGTAAGCTGTGTCAGCGGTTTGGCTATGTTTGCATATCTCGCCATGAATTTCCGGTAGCGTGTTCATAGGCCCAGAAAGCGGCGCAGTTCTGGCTGATTCCTTGGTCTGGGTGACACCTTGACTGCCTCTAGCAGCCACAACTAGGGCATATGATGTGTCCTAGGTAGCACACTTCCTTTTTAAACAGCTAACACTTGGGATTCAGCTTAAGGTTGCCTGGCAAAATCTTTCGAACACCTTCCTATTATAAAATTGGTTTAAAAATCAAATTATACATTTTTATTGTTGCACATTACCACATGGTATTGCTGTAAATGTAAGACTCTTCCAGCATGAACAAATGATTTACCCAACTCTAATAAAAAGCAACTGACTGCTAGATGTGATAATGGCTGTTGGAATTAGCCTTATTTTCTTGTCCTCACCCTTTGAAGCTGAAATGGATTTGTGCTTTGTTCTTAACATGTTGATTGATAAAATACTTTGTGATTAACCGTCTTTTCACAAATCTTACACAATAAACCTGCTCCATTAGTTGAAAATACATAGGCAGCAAATTCACTAGCATTACTGAAGGGTCCAAGGAAAAAAAACCATGCTAAGTCACTTTATAAATTTTACAGGAAAGTATTTTTTAAAACACTATCAAAACAGTATTAATTTATATATATTAATTTTGAAGATACTAACTTGGAAGAAAATACAGCATGCATTAACAAGTTAGTTCTCAATGAGTTATCTTAAACGACTTTGCTGATATTTGACATACATTACCCTAAATGAACAAAGAAAGTGAAAAAGCATGTTAAGTTTTGACTCCTGCTCAAATGATCAAGTGAATAAAGTAATAATCACTATATTACTGATAAAAACTATTGTGGCACAAATAAACCAAAGTGTAAACCTAAGAAAAGTTAGTTTCTGCAGTTAAATGTATCTTCTGTCCACCTCCTTCATCTACAGATCGGGTAGATTGGAGAAGAAATATTGTGCCTTTGAACCACAGAAATGTTTTAACACTGCAAATCTGCATACTTTGTGCTGGGTATTGGTAATGGTCCTATTGGAATATATAATACAATATAATACACAAGCATTAGACAAGTCTCTTGTATGCACACATTTTTTAAAAATTAATTTAAAAATCAAAATCAGATGTGGAATTCTTATTTCTTTTATCATACCCAAATAAGAAACATGTGGCATTAGGAATTCATTCTTTGGAAGCTGGGGCAGTCTCCTCCTCTGTTGTGGTAATAATATGGGATATTGTTCCCATGCTCCATTGTAGGTGTTTTGCAAGTTTATTAAATTCCCATGACAATTTGAGGCTTCCAATTTTCTGATAGGTTGAGTTGCAAAGGGCATCTTGGACAAATACTGCTTCTTCTTGAGTTCAGTTCATCCTCAAATAATTGCTTGGTTCGCAATCAACTTCTATCACATCAAACTGCAGAGGTTTTTCTCTAGTACTTCTGAAGATCTCTGCCCAATCACCAGGAAGTTCAGCATTAGCTCTATTGTTAGTAATTATTGAGTCGATTGTAACACTACACGAAATATAAATGTTTTCCCAAATTGCAAGTTCTGTTTTTCCTGAGCTTTTTTTTTTTTTAGTATTTTTGGGTTTCTGTTTATGGTGTGTTTGTCTCTCCAAAAGTGCCAAGCTACTGCTGATTTATCTTCCTTTTTTGGCTTTATGTAACTGAAGTGTTCTTTTGCTCTTGTTTTTATATTTCTTTTGGTTTTCCCAATGTAGATTTTTTCGCAGTCATTGCAGCTGATCTGGTATATTCCTGGCCAAGGTATATTCCTCCTGTACATAACACATGGATGTTGAAGATATATTGCGAAAGTTGTCGCCTTGTAGTATAAGTCACTAGTTGACATGTTTGGGACAACAAAATTTTGCAGTAGTCAAAACAAATAGCTTCTTTTGTGACAAATTTCTGGCTATGGGCTCTTGAGGTTCTCTTCCTTTCATAAAATGTTTCACTTTTCCATAGACGTAGCTCACTCAGTGTGCATATGTCTGACCTTGTTTACTATTGTATTTTTCCTATTGCCATCCTTCTCTGTCTGGAGTGTTAATTCCAATACCTTTTTTCTAGCAGTGTACTCATCACACATGCTGCATGTGTATGTATGTGCATACCCAAATGAAATATGAAATCTCTGTTCAAAATCATTCTGTATGTTTCATAGGCAATGCATAATCTGGATAAATCTTCTGAAACATTGTAAACAATTGTTTAATATTTAACTCCTCCGGAAGATACTACTTCTTACTGTCATGTAGACTGTAGTGGCTGGTTCTATGCTGTAAAGAATTTATGTGGTAATGAATCAGTTTAAGCTTCTCTGGATCTAGTTTATGGTGATACTTTAAATGTTTTTCTCTAGCATCACAAGGTGCTTGACCTGTAAGACTTTAAGGACCTGGCTGTATAATCAATTTCAGCTTTTCCAATACCATGTAGTGAAATGAATGCCTTCTGACACACAATGTATTCCCGTGCTTTTCTATCAGCAACACATCTAACCCTAAATTTATATGAAGCATTTCAAAAAGAAGCCTCATCACCTTCTCATGGCCTTCTTTTTTTGCACTGAAAAATAGTTATGTGGGTATTCCAGTCTTTCGCCCCATCTTATTTTTTGCGGTTTTCTCTTCCTGTGGGCACCCTCTCTTTCTCTCCTTCCCCTTCTCCTATTGATGCCTCTCTACTTCCTTAGTTACATTCCCATGTCCCTCCCCAGTAAGGTAATTTCCTATCCTTTTCCTTCTGTATCTCCTGTGCAGAGCCAACAGTCATGCCTATGCTGTGCAGAGCTTGCTTGCATATAAACTTCGCCTCCAACCCCAGTTGGCTATTTTACTATTATGTACAACTGTGTTGGTTTATTTGGTTCACTTGTTTTGTGTTTGTGGCATGTGTTTTTATTGATTGGTTTCAGCCATGGACGGCTGCTTTTCCTGGAGGGAGGGCGATGTCAAAGTGCATTTAGCAGCAGCATTATTATAGTAATTAATATATAACCTTTGATCATATAATTCTAAATTGTTAAACCCACAACATAAAGCTACCATATGGTAGTCAAGTGGTGAGACATGGAAGTCACTGTGTCAGATTTAGGGTAATGATCGAAGATCACCGAGTTGTAGTCAGTACATTAATCTATCAAGTGAGGCAGTATTTTAATACCTGAATATTTTCAATTGTATTTTATAAGTAAATTCAATAACAGCCCGCCTTGAAACAATAAGTATGTAACAATTATTTGAATTGCATGTAACAGTCATTGCAAATGCTTATTTTTATTGTAAACATGTTTTATTAATGTTATGTGATTACATTATATACTTTAATAATGCAAGAGCTGTGAGAATAATAAGTTTTTAGTTGCTAACAATGAGGTAATAATGAGGTAACCTTGTAGCAATAATGAGTTAGTGTTTGAAAAGTTACCAGTCATGATTATATTAAAGATAAGGTAAATTCAGTAGCAGTTTAAAATTAGCCAATCAATAGCAAGAAAAAAAGTTTAAGTAAAATGCAGATATTCTATTGGACTAGAATTAGCCAATCAGAGACTTGAAATACCGAAGCTTATGAGTTTTAACTGTTGAAAGTTGCTCAGTTGCTGGCAAGCCTTGGTAGTGAACAGATGGAAGATGTGTTCTCTATGTGTGAATCGTAAAATATGTATACGCGCTAAGTGAAAGTATTGAAGATTCTCACAGTTCTTAAAAAGTGTAGTGCTTTATAAAAATGTGCAAGAATTAATAAAAGAAGTGAATTTAAAAACTTAAATTCTGTGATGTCTACAATCATTGTCATACCGCGCCCTGCCTAAGACACATGACTCTACAAACATTACTGACACAGCCGAGGCAAAATTCAAACATAAATAATATATAGAAGCAGTGTTAATAACAAAGTTAAATATTATAGTGTAAAACTTGGAGTGTAATAACAAAAACACATCTTGAAATCAACTTCTCATACGTAGCAGCATATTGCATAATAACAGTAACTATTACGTAATCAACAAATTCAAACCGATGCCCAAAGCGTGTTCCAGGAACTCCTTAAATGCAACTAAATAAATATTATGTAAAATACAATTACGTAAAAATAAACTTCTTCATGAGTGACGTATTGCCCGAGTGGTTGGATTTCGGATCACTCGGGGGATTCTGCCTTATGTTGTGGTGGGAGCCTGCATCACCTGGTTTCTTGAAAACCCATGTGTTACAAAATTTAATTTTATCAGTGATACTCACCAATCACCATACTGCACCACCCTTCAGTCCAGGTAAGTTCTTACACCTTTAATTAATTTGTAACTTCCTTTGGCCCAGAGCCATGTTTGTTAGTAAATTCTTTCTCAGATCTTAGTAGTACAGCTTAGCATGCTTTAATCTGGATTCCCCCGGTCATACCTGTATCCCTATCCTGTACCCTCCCAATAGGGTAAGCGTTCCCGTATGTTGTTTCCCTTTTATGAGTTTCCCTCTGAACCCCTTGCTATTTCCCCATCAGCACCAAGGGCAGAGGGAACAGACAGCCATCAGCTAAACTAGGGATTCCTGGTTCTCAGATAGTAGCCCCCTTACCCCTAAAAATGTAAGAGTTCAGGCAGCAGCACCCAGGTACAGCTCACGACAGGGTGTTTACCCTTGGACCCGATGCAGCAGCACACCACCCCTACCACCTACCACTGCAGGGGTAGCCACGACAATATACTTGTAAAAGTGAAAATATAATAGGCTTTATTCTTACCAAACTGAGTTCATACTATATGTAAGATGGTTGCCTGAGAATATATTACTTTGCTGTGTATGTACTCATAAACAATTAAATACTCAGGGGCTCTTATTCTTATCATCAAGAGTATTTACTAAAAAAGTTAAGCATTCACTATAAACTCACTTTTATTCATACCACCCCATATGTTTAAATTGTCCTCTGTGGTCTAGGGATACCATGCTAGTCTGTAATTCCCAAGATCACAGGTTCAAACCCCGGCAAATGGCAATGGATTTTTTTTGGGCATAAAAACCCTTACTATGGATTCTTTCAGAAGGGAAGTAAACCTGGTTATCCCATGTCGTGGATTTACAGCACGTAAAAGAACCTCAAGCCTGATAAGAGGCCTTTGAGCAAAATTTCCGATCTTACACGCCCAAAATAGAATGGGACCTTAAGGACCTTAGCAGTTAAAGAACGTCCATAAATAAAACCCAGTTTTTTATTTTCCATATGTTTAAGATGTTTGCATGACAAACTGTATATCTTCAATTTTCTGGGAGTAGTGCATGAAGACTTCTTCATTCAGAAGGAATTTTGTATAACTGGTAAGGACAAAAACATACTAGTGGACAGAAAAATATAGGTCTCTTCAAAATGCACAATTTCTTTTAAATAACCTTTCTTTTTACATTAGCCGTTTCTGAGGTAGGTATATATTGTTATTGGTTTGAATTTTTCAATACTTCATTTTTTAAGTACTGTCGCTATTCAGTTGTTTCTCGTGCTGTCATGGAAAGAGTATGGGATTTCTAGGCCAGCATATAGCCAGCATATGACTATTGATTCAGTTTCCTATTCCAGTTTGTACCTTCAACGAAATGTGTAATGAAACTATTTCTGTAATGATTTATCTTGATTATAGTGAAGTAGATAGAAAAATAAGCTTTTGTAAGCATAGCTTAGTTGTAGGTAGAGAAAGTTACGTAATGTAACACACATGACTTTAGTAATAGTATTACATCTGCCATTTACTACAATGAATTCTGTACCAATTCACAGAAAAAAAATCATAACTCCTATACACCTTGGGTGGTATTAATAAAAGCGAGCCGTGACTCATGAGCCATGGCTTGTAGCAAAACTGAGTTGTTGGTAGCAGCGAGTCGGGAGTCACAGATTTGGTATTAATAAAAACTTCCCCTCCATGCTGAGCCTTGGCTCTATGATTGCAAGCCTCTGACTCGTGTTTCCCTCTTCCTGATTGCAAATGCACTATTGTCAAGCGGCAGTAAACATTCGATTCAGTTTAGGTATTTTTGTGGCAGTATATCCATCAGAAATAACTGAAAAAGGCAATCAGTTTGCATCTTGTTTTGTGAACTTATTAACCAGCCACAAAGAGATAATGCGTAAATCTCAGCTGCCTGTGGACAAGTGGAAAAAGGCTTCTGCTATGGCCAAAGTGCAGCGAAAATTAAAAGAGAATCTGAATCTTCGCCTAACAGAAGACCAGGTAGCGAAGAAAATAAGAAATATGAAAAGTCGCCTAAAAGTGAAGACTGATCTGCGACGGACAGGCAACAAGCCCATAGCCCTGAAAAACTGGAAAACAAGTTTTTAGACCTTATTCAAGGGGAATCAAATCCATCTATAGTTTCGCTAAGAGGTAAGAATAGTAAGGACGACTTTTCAATTATTCTGCAGTTTATTGATACTAGTAAAGCTCTGTTTTATGAAATAATTCAAGGTTACAAAACTTTTTGCTGTTTTTGAGAGGTTGCAATAACATAAAATAATGCTGCCACTCAAATTTAGCAGCTTGTAGTGCTGCAGTGGTTGCTGGGAATTTGATCTAGTGATTTTTGTTTAATGCCAGAAGAAACTTCCCAAAATATATTTAAACTGTACCTTGTGAAATGCCAAAGTCCTCTGCCACGCTCGACCGGAATCCAGGTTCCCCAATGCAGCATAGAAATATTCTCATTTTTCCATCTCTAGTAAGGGCCTTTCCTCTTGTCTCCACAGTTTCCAGAAGGAAATGCTGGGCGAGCCACCTCATGCTTTCTTTCTCAAACCTATTAAGTTGTTTATAATTGTAGTCTTCAGGATCCCGGTGCATTTTATAGTATTTTTCTTTTCTCAGGTTGACATTCAGTTGCAACTGAGCCATCGCCTTCAAGTTTGAGACAGCTACTGAGGTGGCTTAAGAAGTTGTAAGCTATGGCTCTTAAAGTGAAGTCACAGTTACATTTTATTAATACCATGGCTAGAGCCGTGACTTGCTAGAAGGAGGGGATGAGTCGTTGAAAAATCGAAGGTCACGCTAAGCTTGAGTTGTTGCATTTTATTAATACCACCCCTTGGAGTACTGAGCCAAACTTTAGCCCACCTTTTAAGAGAAGTTTTACTACCTATTATTGCTTATGTTTATAGCTTGACGTGTCCAATAGTGAATGTACATTGTACCAAACCACTTTAACGGATGAATAAACTAACTAACTAACTAACTTTAAAATTTGGTATTACTGTTAAGTAGTGGAGCTTTTGTGTGCTCAAGTCACGCAGTTCTATTTCTTCGTAAATATACGACAGTTTATTTTCTCCAGTTTTGTTTTGAACAGCTTTTTCTATGAATCATAGTTTCTGGTAAAATGACCTATTTTCTCTAAAACTATTGAAGATAGCTGAATTAAATATTAGGATGATAAAAACACCTGTAAGTGATATTGTGGATCTAATTTGGTGTTAATAACATGGTTGGTTGTTTAAAAAACAATTGCTGATACATGCTAATAAAATATGGTATAACTAATAAAATAATCATATCTTCCTTAATAAACTTTTGGGGAAAAAGTAGATCAGTGAAGTTAGAAGTCATGGATCTACATCCTGTAAAAAGTTCGATCTATCTTAATTAGTTTCTAAGATAATGGGTCATGAATTTAGCAGATTTAACATTGATGGGAAAGAGGTTTCAATCTCCCCTTAAGTGGGGAATGGAAAAATGCCAGGAAATTGAAATGGAAATATAATCAGGCAATGCATGACAGATATGGGAAGTTATTATGAAATGTCCAAAGGTTTAATTAGGATTTTGGTCAACATTTTGAAAAGATTAAGAAATTACAATTTTTAGCTTCAATTACTCACTAATGACTTTTGCTCTCAGAGCCTTTTTAAGCTTCAACACATGACCATTTAAATGCCCATCAGCCCATGGCCTTAAGACATGTATTTACTTCCTATTTTTGTTTTTTTGTAAGGTTACTATTTCTGCATCATGTGCAACCCCTGATTAGTTAACATAATAAAAGTAAACTAATGTTTTTTTCTCAAAAACTATTAAAAGATATCTGCTAGAAATTTAAAACACACTTTTGTAGTAGAGCGGTATATGACAAAATATTGAAAACATTTAGATAAAAACTGCAAGATTTCACCCTTAGTATATGTAGAACCAACAAAATTCGTGGATTATTTCCAAAAGTTGTTTGCAGTTAATTCTGAGGATATTAAAAGTTTTACTTTCACTAACAATTATCTACTCTGACACGTTCTAGTGTAAGTTAGGAATCTTAATCAGATGAAACATTTTTCAGCAATAATCTCAGATTAATAATGTACAAAGTATCTGTTTAGGGTCAAGAAGAAATGGATTTGTTGCATAAATAAAGGTGGAAATGTGCATATATCATAATTTTACTATATAAATTAAATCAAGAATTGTAATAATAGCATGCAAAATAGAAATTCACATATTACTTTGTATGGCTTGGAATAGCAGGTTAACTCCAGACCACATAAACCTTGTAATGAGCTTAGTAGAAATAAACAAATAAATAAATAAAAATGTGCTTAAAATTAAATCTTTTATTTTAAGTTTTCTACCATCCACTTTTGCTGAAACAGGTAGTACAGAATTAAAATGCTTTACCTGGTGGTGGAGGTGTATATTGTTGTGGCAACTTCCCAACTCCCACAAAGGGTTCTGGGTCATCTCCCTCCTCCATCTTGAACTTTTCACATGACCATGCCATCATGGTAATGCCCACTTCATTGCTCAGCTGCACCTGGGATACCATGGCACCATGGACATCCATCACTATGATCTGTCCTGCAGTTGTCCCAAAATACACCTTGAATAAAGTACCAACACAACAGAATGAAAAACAGCACCAGTTCCAACTTAATGTTTGCATGCCAAATAAATGTTTTATTATGAGAGGTTACAAGTTTAAGGATAGATTTTCGAGAGCTTTGCAGTCGTCAGTTTATCCAATGAAACCAATTAAGATTATTCCATGAATAAAATGTAACATTTACATACATAATAATCACTTTCTTACTTGTGTTGTTTAAAATCAAATCACCATTGTGTCAGATGTCACATCACAATATACCTAATAAATGAATGAAAAATTTAATGTGTTAGAGAATACCAAACAATGCTACCAACAGTGGTGATAAGAAAATAGTTAACCTCAAAATAAGCTAAAATCAAAACACAATAAAGACATTCTTAAAATTATTAAAATTCGAAGCACTACTAAAAGTGAAGAGATGTACATATTAAAACAACAGGAATGGCAGCCAGTCATCAGTAACCAAACAGCTGAGGATGGAGACAAACATCTCTGAAAAAATTTTCCGATTTTAACCATCTGACTCGAGCGAAGTAAGTTTTAACATGTAACTCTCCATATGTTTTACTATATAATAAAGCCACTTTTCTTTTTTCAAGAGCATAATTTATTTGGAAATTAACAGTATTTGATGTGGATTGATTAAAAACACAATTGGCTGATGGAGACCATTAATCACGCATGCTGGTGCTATTACAGTTCAGTAACAAGCTGGCGTATTATCCCATAAAATTGCATTCCTGACATATATTATACAATAAACGATCATGATATTGACCATGGTCAATACCAGACATTGCTAAACATTATTGGTCAATATTAAATACATGGCATACGAATGGAATAGTCCTTTTAAATTATGACATTTATTTCTATGAATCAAATTCTACCTGCCAAATTTTCCTGATTATTACAGAAGGTACAAAAATGTACTCCAGATGTTCTATGACAAACATTTAATGAATCATTGCCCATGGCAATCTGGAATTGCTATCTGGAATAATTTAATCTGCCTTCACAGTTAGCTGAATATAAGTATTTCAATATTTGGTTTAAATATTTCAAAATAATATGTGTAAGCAGAATTCATACACTCTTCAAATGCTGATGCTGTTTATGTATATCTTTTTCATCATTCAAATGAAAGGGCTTTTATAAAATTACAACAGCAAAAAACATTATAACCCAGTTCATAGAGCAGTATAATTTAAAAGAACCTCTAAACTGGCTCCATTCCCTAGGAAAAAGCTTAGGGTAATTATAGGGAACACAAAACATCTGTGAACATGGGTTTATCCAACACAGTGTTATCCGAGAGCAGCATTGCCAATAAGGAATAGTGACAATGACAATAATAGTTGTCCCTCTCTCAGTCTCTGTCGGATATTGCACACTGCACCTTGTATAGTTGCGCAATGTGAAGCAATGAAAAGAAGCAACTAAAATAAACCCAAGAGGACAAAACAATACATTGTACATTCTTTTATATGATGAGAGAGAGAGAGAGAGAGAGAGAGAGAGAGAGAGAGAGGTATATACTTTATTTGTACATTTTTTCATACACAATCTTTTTTACAATATTTCACTTATAAACCAACTTAACCTATTGCACAAATTTTTTCTTGCCAGCTATACTACTCCTTTTGCCTGGCACCCTGGCCTTCTGGCTCATCTAAACATCCCTTGCTGCCTTTAATCCCTATTGCCCATTCACTCCCTCCTCCGTTTGCCCTTCTGTCTTTCTTATCTCTCTTACTTTTCTAATCCATTTCTCTTTTACTTTCGTTAGAAACTCCCCCATATTCTTATTTTTCTTTTCTTCTTCTTTTCTTATTAACATTTTAATTGCTACTATTTTTCCATCCATTTTTTCCCATTTATCCTCCCATACTTCTCTTCTCCATTCTACCAATTCTTTACATTCTGTCATATAATGCTCTGTGCTTTCGCTACCTCCGCATAATTCACAAATTCCGTTTTTTCTACCTCTTAGCCCTATCAGATACAATGATCCTGTTCTCATTCATGCAAGTGCTTCTTTTTCCTCTCTATTGCAATAATCCACATACCCTTCTCTTCCCCATTTCCTTTTTACTAATCTATAAAAGCCTGGTAATTTTTTGTTCTCTAAGCTTCCCCAGATCTCTTTCTTTCTACGTCCTCCACACTATTTCTTACTGTTATCCAGAAGCCATTACTATTTCTTTCTCCTGCTCTCCAAATATCTCCCATTCCTATCTTCTCCATAATTTTTTTCTACCCCTATCCACCAACTATTTTTATTTTTCATACTCTTTTGTTGTTCCATGCAAATCTTTAAAATTTCCCCTTCATCTTTACTCAGGCATCCAAACAAAATTTCAATATCCTTTCTAGTATCACTCCCTTTCTTCTTGTTCTTCCTAATTCCACTAATGCTACTTCCCCTGGTGTTGATTTTGGTAACCCCAATAGCTATTTACAAAACATTCTAGAGCTCTGATCTATTTTTTTGTTTAATTCAGATCCCCCCCAAATTTCTACTGCATATAGCATTCTTGCTTCTACCAATGCTTCATATATTCTTTCTATCCATTTAGTTGACATATCTAATTTGTATTTACATATCCTTACTCCTATCATTGCCGCCTTTCCTTGATGCAGTAATTTGTATCACAAATTACTTAAATGTAAATAATGATTGTAATATGAATATGCATTTTTATGTGACATTGATTTCAGATGTTTATTAATTGTAATTATTATTGGGAAATAAGTTTATAGGGCCTTACTGAAACTGTCAATAATAGCGCAATAATGCAGCGAGGGGGGTGAGCTGTTTATCATTATTGGGAACGAGGAAGTTACGTAATGTTGGCGCGTTTTCGGTAGAAACTTCTGGAATGTTTCCTCCCTAAAAGCAATATGTATTCGTGGTTTTCATTGGATATTAAAATAGACGCTAATGTTGGCGCGTTTTATTAGCCAATTGCAGTTCATTTATAATCTTTAGGCATATCTGATTGCAGGAGTATAAATAGGGTAAGTTTGAGGTAAAGTCAGTCAGTCCTTCAGTTCGCCGAAAGCATTCATACATTAAACGTCGTCTTCAGTCAGTCAGTTCGTCATACATCGGATATAAATTCACAAGTTACGCGCAGCAGAATTATGAAAGATCTAAAATATGGTAAAGTTAATTATACAAAAGGTTGAAGTACGTTGATTAAAAGTGATCAGTAAGAAGTTATTATAACAGTTTCAGTTTGGTGAGTGTTAAGATCAATGTATAAATGTGATAGTTAATGTGTTCGACAATAAATGTGTAAAACAAATTTCTTCATCAGTGTAATTTTTGGATAAAAGATTCCTTTCCGTTTCACAACCTATATAGAGACACATGTTCGACCCAAGATAAGATAATAGCTAGCCGGAGGACATTTGAAATGAAATCAAACAAGCTAATACTGCCGCAAATTGCTAACACTAGATGGAGCTACGAACCTAACAAATGAATGACGTCACAAGATGGCTTCAACACTGATGTAAACAAACATAATAAGCACTTTATATCGCAAATTGGCACCCAGAACGTGGGGCACGATAACTAGGAAAGGAACACGATGACCAGGAAAGAAGCATAGTGACCAGGAAAGGAACACGATGACCAGGCAAGGATCAGAATAACCAGGAAGGGGCGAATGCAGCAGTGAAATGATCTACAAGACGCAGATTCAAGAAACAACTAGAGGAGCGACAAACGACGCGGATAAGTGGACACAAAAACATCGAGACAACGTAGATTCATCATAATACAACGCAGAAGCGACATACAAACCTAGGAGAAAGGGGCAGAAAGCTGGACATCAAAGCTACATCAGCAGATAGCATCAGAAAGGTTAGAAAAATGTTATGTTAATTCTAAAAAAAAAAAAGGGTAAACAAATTTAAATGTACCTTAGGAGTGGTAGGATAAAGAAAACAATGGCTACTAATAATACAGAAGAAATAATTATGGAGGGAGATAATGTAACAGTTAGCTGTAATTCAATACAGGTTACAGAAAACAGCCCAGACTTTTTAGGATTTGAGGGTGAAAATCTTAGTGCAGAAAGTCAGAATAGAATAGCAGGAAATGTTAATTTTGATGCTAGTACGATGATGGAAATGATAAGAAATTTTGGTGAAATACTAAATAAGAGTGTAGAAGAAAACAGAGAAGATAGGAAAAAGACTAATGAGAATATGGAAAAGAATAATAGGGAATTGAGGGAAGATATGCAAAAGAATAATGAGAAATTAAGGGAAGATATTGATAGGAGTTTAGATCAGAATAAGAAAGAATTGAGGGAAGATATTGGTAAGAGCATTACAGATCAATTAAGGGAAGATATGCAAAAGAATAATACGGAATTGAGGGAAGATATTGGTAAGAGCTTAAAACAAAACAGGAAAGAAATTGAAAAGAAATTCATGAAGCTAGATAGTAGTATGATTAGAATGAAAAATGAAAATCAAGAAATGATAGCAAATGAAATAGGTGAAGTTTCAAAGAAAATGTTAGACATGAGCAGGGAAATATCTAACCAAAAAAGTGAGGTTAATAATAAATTAGAGCATGTTAATGTAAAATGTACAGAGCTAGGTAGCCGAATGAGTAGCATTTCAAGTGAGTTAAAAGAGATGATGGAGGCTACAAATGCAGATTTAATACAGGTGCAAGTTAATTTCAGAGGGGAAATATCTGAAATTCAGAAGGAGTCAGAAACACAGAGAAATAAATTGTCCGATGAAGTTAAAGATTTGTCTAAAGATTTGAATCAAAAGCTAACTTCTGAAATTAACAAACACCAAACTGTTCAAAATGAGAATAATAAAAAATTGGAACAGACGATAGAAAATCTGCAAGGTACTGTAAATAGGTTAGAATTGAATTCAAGGGCAAATATATGTGATGTGAATGTATCAGATGTACAACATAATGATAGAGGTAGTTCCTCAGGTATGACAAATAATGTGAGTGATGCGGCAGCTTCATCTATAGCTAATGCTGAAACTCAGAGTGCACAAGTAACTCTAGAGAATTTAAATATGGGAGTAGGGAATTTGAAAATTACAATCATATCTTAAGTGATTTTCCACTTCCAAAATTTAATGAAAACTCCAGTCCAGTACAGTTCATTGCAGAATTATCAGAGTATTTTCAAATTAAAAAGATGCCTGAAGCATTGAAAATGATAGTTGTCAAAAGATGTTTGGACCAGAAAACTTTAGATTGGTTACAAATGTTATCAAGGGACGAAATTTCATATGAATACAAGAGGTTATTCATGAACAAATTTTTGAAGGTTAGGATACGGCTACGAGTAATGTTTAGCCACACACAATTTGATCCAGGAGGGTAAATAGCAATGAGATGTAAAGTAAATGCTGGATAGGTAAAGATTACTTGCAGAGAAATGTATTGGAACGTAAGAGGGTTAACTAAATGTTTAAGAGGAAAATAACATTTTATTAGTAACTGAACATGTGAAATAAAGCATGATCTTATATTAAAGTAAAGTATATAAATACTATTCCAAGAGTATTGTTAAGATAAAGTATAAAATAACAAAAATTGGTAAATATAATTAAAAAACAAATATTTATGTAGCAAATAGAACATGTGAAACAGTGCCTAGATTTAAGAGATGTAAATATTTGTGTAGAGGGTGAATATTTTGGTAAAAATGTTAAACAATTACAAAAATCTTAAATGTATAAATTTTTGTCAACAACTTAAGAAAGTAAACAATTTGGTAACAGTAATTAAATAATTTAGGGTACAGTATTTGCTATAAAAAAAATTTGTGATGTTAGATTAATATCTAAATTAATTAAACCAGAGCCAATAAGTAGTGGCGAGATAAAAAAAAAAAAAAATATGTCGTGTGTTAAATGCGTGTGAAGTGTTAAGTGAAAGTGATAGCGTGTGTTCCAAGATTTAGGAGACTAAAAACCCAATTATAAAATTTCCAAAAAAATTGTAAATATTTATAATTATGTTTCTAGTGGGGCATATGATGCAGTAATTTGTATCACAAATTACTTAAATGTAAATAATGATTGTAATATGAATATGCATTTTTATGTGACATTGATTTCAGATGTTTATTAATTGTAATTATTATTGGGAAATAAGTTTATAGGGCCTTACTGAAACTGTCAATAATAGCGCAATAATGCAGCGAGGGGGGTGAGCTGTTTATCATTATTGGGAATGAGGAAGTTACGTAATGTTGGCGCGTTTTCGGTAGAAACTTCTGGAATGTTTCCTCCCTAAAAGCAATATGTATTCGTGGTTTTCATTGGATATTAAAATAGACGCTAATGTTGGCGCGTTTTATTAGCCAATTGCAGTTCATTTATAATCTTTAGGCGTATCTGATTGCAGGAGTATAAATAGGGTAAGTTTGAGGTAAAGTCAGTCAGTCCTTCAGTTCGCCGAAAGCATTCATACATTAAACGTCGTCTTCAGTCAGTCAGTTCGTCATACATCGGATATAAATTCACAAGTTACGCGCAGCAGAATTATGAAAGATCTAAAATATGGTAAAATTAATTATACAAAAGGTTGAAGTACGTTGATTAAAAGTGATCAGTAAGAAGTTATTATAACAGTTTCAGTTTGGCGAGTGTTAAGATCAATGTATAAATGTGATAGTTAATGTGTTCGACAATAAATGTGTAAAACAAATTTCTTCATCAGTGTAATTTTTGGATAAAAGATTCCTTTCCGTTTCACAACCTATACAGACACATGTTCGACCCAAGATAAGATAATAGCTAGCCGGAGGACATTTGAAATGAAATCAAACAAGCTAATACTGCCGCAAATTGCTAACACTAGATGGAGCTACGAACCTAACAAATGAATGACGTCACAAGATGGCTTCAACACTGATGTAAACAAACATAATAAGCACTTTATATCGCATCCTTTAGCCATAACCTTCCTACTATGCGCTCCCCATTCACCATTACTGCTCATTCTCACCTCCAAATAATCAAACTCGACAACTTCTAACTTTAAACTTCCCATCTGCCATTTTTATTGTTTTTTTAGTTTATTTCCTCTTTTTAATACCATAACTTTTGATTTATTTATATTTACTTTAATTGCCCATTCTTCACAGAATTCATGTATTTCGTTGATTGCTTTCTGCAACCCAATTACTGTTATAGCCCCAACCATAAGATCATCTGCGTATAGTAGACCTGGTATCTCTCTATTTACTATTATGGGACAGTGTGCATTTATTTCTTTTTCACTCTTTCTAATATGTCATCTATAAATATATTAAATAATATAGGACTCAATTTGCATCCTTGTCTTAATCCCATTTTTTGTTCAGTCATTTCTGTAGTTCCATTATTTTTACATCTTTTACAAAATGTTATGTTTCTATAAACTTTTTGATTTCTTTTATAAAAATTTTCGCTTACCCCTTTCTTGCTTAATTTATAAGTTAAAGCTTCTCTGTTTATTGTATCAAATGCTTTTTCAAAATCAGCAAAAAACATGTATATCCTTCCTCTTTTCGTGCTCAAATACTTATCTATTATAGCCTTTATTACAAATATATTATCTATTGTTTGTTTACCTTTCTTAAATCCTGCTTGATATTCTGACAATTTTCCTTCCTCTTCTACCCAATTTCTTAATCTGTCGGCCAATATGCCTATATATATATATTTTCCCTAATATTGACATTAAACTTATTCCCTTACAGTTTTCTGGTCTACTTGCTCCTCCCTTGCCTTTGTAGATTGGTACCACCTTACTTATTTTCCAACATTCTGGCACATCATTTTTTTCTTTAATTTTATTTAATAGCTTTGTCATCACATTTAAACCATTCTGTTTTTCCCCATACATTTTCCAAAATTCCCCTGGTATTCCATCTATTCCTGCTGCCGCCGGTAAACTTCCTTCTCCATAATTTTACCATCTAATTTCTTATTGAATATTCCTCCTAGTCTTGCTTCTTTTGTGTTTAACTTTACCCGCTTCCCCTCTCCTATTAGCTTTCTAAAATACTCTATCCATTCGCTCGGTGTAACTTCGTTTTTCTCCTCTCTATTCTTAGTCATCATCCTCACTGTTTCCCATATTTTTTTTTACTATCCTTACCCTCTATTGCTGCCTTTAATTTCCTTTCTATATTTCCCTGTCATTCTTTCCTCTTAGCCTCAAGCAAACCTTTATATTCTCCCTTTAGTTTCACCAGATTTTGTCTATCCCTTTCTTTCTCTGATCTCCTCCATCTAATGAGTTCTTTAAATACCTCCCTTTTTTTTTTTGCTCTACATTCTTCATCAAACTACCATTTAATTTCTTGAACTTTTCTGTGCCTTCCTTCCATCCCTGCTCCTGCTCTTGTTAGTAATAATTTCAATAGCTCTAATACTTTTTCTGGGTTCCCCTTATCCATAGCCATTTTATGCCACATTCGACAATCTGACTTGCCTTTGAATTTAATTCTCTTAAAAAGTCCTCTTTTAATTACTGCCACCATTTATACACTTTTATTATTTTTATTCTAGTTATTTCCTTATCCTTTACCTTCTGTTCTAATACATTTATTTCCATCATTAATGGAAAATGGTCACTACCTACTACTTCATTTATTATTTAAATATAGTGATTCTGTTCTCCAGTTCCTCACTACATACCATATAATCTACCACACTTTGTCCATTTGAGTTTACGAACGTAAACTCCCCTTCCTCATCTCCTTCCATTACTCCATTACATATTAACATGTAATTTATCTCACAAAATTCTAGTAATTTGTTTCCCTCCCTATTAATCACTCTGTCCCTGCTTTTCCTTGGCCTTATCACATTCCTATCATCCTCTTCCTCCTCTTTACCTAATGACCTTCCATTCACCCCCCCCCCACCCTATTCTCGAATTCAAATCTCCCATCACAATAAATTCTGTCTCAAGCATCTTTTCTCCTATTTCTTCCATGTCTTCTTCGAGCTTACTATAAAGGTTACTGTCGTGAAAATATGATACTTCTGGCGGGTTATATGCCACCCCTATTCATAATCTTACTCCATTATTCTGTTTAATTATTTACCATAACACATTGGGACCTCTATTCTCCATGTTTTCTATATCAATAGTTGTTTCGATATCTTTCTTTATAAACAAACCTACTCCTCCTGATGCTCTTCCCCTGTCATACCTTTTCCTTGCCTTTTTCTGTATAAACTTAAAACCTTCTAACTCTAATATCTCTTCTTTTCCCAACCATGTCTCTGCTACTCCTACAAAATCCATAAGACACAAAATATTTTTAATTTCACCGCTACCTATCTTATTTCTTAGCCCTCCCACATTCCAAAACATTAATTTTAACCCCTTTCCCTATTTATTCTCTGGCTGTTCTTGAAACTTAAAACTCTCCATCATTTTCCTGTATCTTGTAGTTCTAGGCTCCCTTTCCCTTTCTTCTCTTTCTTCGTCCTCAAACTGTATGCAACTCTTAGATATAGTTTCTAAACCTTTCTTTTTTATTATTTCTTCTGCCTCACTCATGGACCCTACCAATGTCACTTCCCCACTTTGCGTTTTACCTCTCTCCGCACTTTTACTTCTCTCTGTCCCCCTTCTCACAATTCTTGCAGCCTCCCCTCTTCTTTCTTCTGGCCCCTCCTTCTCGGTCATTTCACTCACCAATGTTGCTTCTTCGCCTTCTCCCTCCACTCCCAACTCTTCGTCCTGTCTTCCCCTTGTTGTCTCTTGTTGGTGTAACTCCCTTGTCTCCTCCTTTCGTCTCTCTCTGGAGCTGCTTCTCCCATTCCTTCTGCCTTCCTAATCATTTGTCATTCTCTCATGTTGATGCCCTCTTCTTACCCATGTTTGGCTTTGCTGAAATCCTGCTGACAATCTCATTCTTTGTTCAGGCCTTTACCGGCCATTCTGTATTTTGCTGCAGTACATATGTTCCTCTGGTTTCATTTCTTTTAATACTCATATTCCAATATTCCCCTTCCACTATTAATTGTAGACCTCTTAGATATGCTTTTTTTCCTACCACCCTTGCTTCATTCATTTTTTTAATTAATTCTTTCCTTTGGTCTTGTTCCTCTTTCGTGTAGTCCTGCTCTATAAATATTTTTGTCCCCCTTAGTCTTATTGTTTGACTTAAAATCTCCCATTTTTTTCTCTCATTGTTGTCAATTTAAAAATGATAGGTCTTGGCCTTCTTGTTTTCTTGCCTATCCTAAACATATCTTCGATTTCCCAGCCGTACATCCGTATTCTCATCACATCTTCTATAATTTCATATACCGTATCTTCCAGATTTCTTCTGTCCTCTATCACCACAAATATTGCGCAGTTTTTCTTCTCTTTTCTATTTCATATCTTTTTTCCACCCCATCTATTCTTTCTTTACATTCTGATATCTGTTCCCATTTTTTCTCTCTGAATTTTTATTGCTTCTTTCAGCTCTCTTGTATTGTTATTCATCCTTTTTCCCGGTTGCATTTCCATCTCCCTTATTTCTTCCATTAATTTGTTCATTTCCACTGGTCCTGGGTTCTGTTCCACTCCTCCTATTATCAGTAATATCACGATTACCATCATGAAGATTCTCCATATCTAAGTTTCCATTTTTGTTTTTCCCCCATCTTTTCTTACTTATTCCTGCCTAAACTTCCAATTCTGCATCGGTAGGTTTGAACGTCCACACCCATTTTCCTTGTCACCATCTGTTAGTAAAACATGTGTATCACAGCTCTAACGTAATATCACTAGTATCCTAACTTCATCCATCTAACCTCAAAAAGTCTAATGTTTACTTCGGAGGTTAATACAGCTTCCTGGATTGCACAACATTATTGTACGGATCAGTATACTTTCAAATCCAGGGTTTATATGACATCTTTCATATTTTGTTAATGGTAAAAAGTTCCTTACCTTGTAATGATAATTAACATTCCATTACGCCTCAGAATAACGAAAGCAACACTATTTTCCTTTGTTATATATGCATCACATGTTTATATTTAGGATCCTTTAGCTCAGTTCTCCTGCACCATACAGCCATTTAGTATGATCTAGAATTGCAAAATAAGTGAACGCATGCAAACCACTTCAATGTTGACACAGCTTGAGAGATGTCTTTATAAAGTACATCAAGAATCACGTTCTCCATCAGATACAATTTAACAATCTTCCATTTCACAGTTGTAATGCACTCCACATTGTGTAATTACTAGACAATCAAAGATATCATATTTAAGGAACTAAATCCTCCGCAGAACATTTAAGGTTGCAGAGCAAATGTTTTATCGCACACCCTTACACACACAACTTCTCACTTTGCAGCCATATTTGAACTGTCCATATACTGCATTGTAGCATGTGTTCTCCCACTCAGCAGCTCAACCTTCCCTCTTGGCAGCCGGTGAAGAACTCCCTTCTTTTATATACAGACTGTAAAATAGAAAAGCAATTACCTTTTTACAGAAGTAGAAAATTGTCACTCTAAGGTAAATGCCAGAACCTATCGTAGTTGACATCTTCTTCCTTGTCAAATTCACGAGCGTCTGAATCAGATTCACTTTCCTGAAGGTTAATAATGACATTCTGCAACATGTCCTGCAATTTCTTTGTGGAAATCCTCTTCCTGTAAGTTTTTGACATAAGCAAATCGTAATACCCAGACCCTTCTCATAATTCTGTCAAGGGCATCATTTGCGAGCTGGTCTACATCCACAAGTCAAAATGTTTGATTCAATTTTGTTACCTCACCTTTACTGTAGCCCAATAAGTTCTATAGGGTTATATTGGCAATGATATGGCAGCAGCTTAAATTTTGCTTCTGTTGCTTCAAAGGCTACAGTATGATTCCTGCAGCCATTTCTGAATGTCTACTTTTCACCAGTTTGTGTTCAGCAGTTTATCTAATGCTCTAGAATGATAGCATTGTCCATTATTATAATAGAAATCTCCTCCCAATAGTTTAAAAACGTGTTAATAAACCAATCTTTAAAATTATCAGCATTCATTTCTGAATGATAATCGGAATCCTTGTTTTGCTTTTGAGAGTGAAACCCCACTTACTTTCAGGAATAAAGCTGGTTTTTGCTGATCCTGTATAAATATAAGTCTAGCACCTTTATCTATTGGTACTTTTAGCCATCTCTTTTTCAGAAGAATCCTGTCAAATGTCTTTTCTGGTGTGGTTTTGATTTATCCAGACCTCGTCCACATAAAATATGGGCCTGGAATCACCTGAAGCTCTGATGTAGACCATGTGCAGAAATTTTACTCTGGCTGCAATGTTACTTTTTTTTTTAAAAGAAATTTCTGACCTCATTTGTTCCATATAACTAAACCTAAGAGATTTCAAAGCTGTGTATACGGAAGACACCAAGCAGTTATATTTTATTTTCTCCCTCGTTAAACTGACCAACCTTTTTGCCATTGGATATTCTTCCTTATCATATAGTTCACAAATATTTCAGCATAAAACACATTCTTGAAAATCATCTAAACTCGTGGCAAGCTTCTGGACAGTATACCATTTTCCCAGACATCTAAACATGGGCACACATCCATTTTAGCAGACTTTTTTCCCTCCTTCACAATATTTGTGACTGTATGTGCACTAACTCAGCAAGCTTGAACATGTTTCTTACTTGTTTATGCAAACCCTGTGCATAATGTGACCATCAAAATCATGTGGTATTATAAAAACTTTACAAATACACATCTGTACCCTCTAACATATAACTGAAATATAGGATTTTTTTTTTTTACAGAAAAACGAATGAGTTACTGCTGTAAATTAGTTTGACATGAACAGGTGGTTTTTCTCAAGTTCAAGGTCAGTTCATATCTTTTCAGCACAACTTTGCACAAACATGGGGTTTGGACAGTCAACCTCATAATAATTAGTTCTATCTCATAGCATTATCTAAGAAATTATAAATGTAAAACATTTTATGCATGCAAAGAAAGAAGCAAAGCGTGTTGCCACGGCGGCCTATCACATTTCTTTAAATAGGCGCATTGCACTAATCTCACTAGCTACTTAGTGGTCAATGGGCTTTCATAGCCCTACCTTGTGTTCATAGATTTTTGCACTTGCTTTAGCTTAAAATGCACTTAAAAAGTAAAACCATACTAAAATAACAATGATGATGATAAATGCATACTAGTACTACTCAGACATTCTGAGCTCTTATACACTATTCTGTTGAACACTTATCATTTTAATTTAACTTCAGATGTGCTTTGTTTTCAATCATTCAGTCTCTGAAATGATTCAAAATAGATTATTCGATCTCCAAAATATGTGACATTAATGTAAAACATTAGAGCTGAAGTTGACTAAACACTTGTATGGTTTCACTTAGCAATACATATTCTACACGAGGATGCTTTAATAAATTGTTACCTACATTGTCAGCTGCTGTCATCCTACAAAAGCATACTCCTGCAGAAAATGTGTGGTAATTGAAACCTTACAAGTGTTTTGTTGGCTTTAACTCTATTTTTTACATGGTTGATAATTTCACTGTAAAAAATTCCTTTTCAAGTTATTTATGTAACACTTTTTCACAATCAAGTTACTGATGAGTTAACAAGTACACTGATTCTTGCTTCACTTGAGTCAATGAGTACCTGATGATGCAGATTAGTCCAGGAAATATCTTAAGTTAACATCTGTTAAGTGGAAGCACGAATGAGTGCACAGTTGCCTCCTTAATTGATGCAGCATTAGTGCTTACGTAATATGTTTTTACGTAAATTATTAGAACTTGAAGATCTTATATTGTGCTGCTTTTGTTTTGTTTGGTTTCATAACTTTAACTGCCCCATGTATAGGAGCCAATTTATAATAACATTATTGTAGCCCCACGTTATGGTAGCCAATTTGCGACGGTATTACTTATAATGTTTGTTTACATCACGTGTGTTGAAGCCATCTTGCGACGTCATTCATTTGTTCGGTTTGTAGCTCCATCTTGTGTTAGCAATTTGCATCAGTGTTAGTGTTCGAAAGAATTTTAAGTTTGTTTATTGTCCTCCGGCTAGCTATTATCTTATCTTGGGTCGAACATGTGTCTTGATCAGGGTTGTGTAAACGGAAAGGAATCTTTTATCCAAAAAGAACACTGATGAAGAAATTTGTTTTATAATTTTTATTGTCGAACACGTTCACTATCACTTTTACATATTGATCTAGATACTCGCCAAACTGAAACTGTTATAATAACTTCTTACTTATCACTTTTAATTCACGTACTTCAACTTTGTGTATAATTAACTTTATAACACTTTAGATTTTTTTGTTACTTGTAAATCTATAGCCGACGTATCTCATACAAATATTTTTGACGAACTGATGAACTGAAGACGACGTGTAATGTATTGAAATTTTCGAAGAACTGCCCTAAATACGACGTGTAATATATGAATGCTTTCGGCGAACTGAAGGACTGACTGACTTTACCTCCAACCTACCCTATTTATACGCCTTCATCCAGATACGCCTAAAGATTATAACTGAACTGCAATTGGCTAATAAAACGCGCCAACATTAGCGTCTATTTTAATATCCAATGAAAATTATGAATACATATGCTTTTAGGGAGAAAACATTCCAGAAGTTTCTACCGAAAACGCGCCAACATTACGTAACTTCCTCGTTTCCAATAATGATAAACAGCTCACCCCCTCGCTGCATTATTGCGCGCTATTATTGACAGTTTCAGTAAGGCCGTATAAACTTATTTCCAAATAATAATTACAATTAATAAACATCTGAAATCAATGTCACATAAAAATGCATATTCATATTACAATCATTATTTACATTTAAGTAATTTGTGATACAAATTACTGCATCATAATAAATTGGTTGTAAACTACATTTGCTTCACTTCTTCATAATCTGTGTCATTTTCAGTGATACCCAGCTCTTTCTGCAACATCTACCTATGTGAATAATATTTGAGAGCAAGACAGTTAATGGTTTCACTGTTAAACACAAGGCATTAGGTAACGACAATAACATTTACTTCACTGTATTTGATTCCATATTTGAGAGTTATACAACATTATTTTTAATATGAAACAAAAAGGTTGGAGTAATATATAATTATAGTCATAATTTTAGGGACAAACATCTGCCATGTACTGTACATTTAATCTTAGTTACAGAGCCTGAATGATACTTCAGTACAGTGAATGAATGAATGATACTTTCTCATTATATTAAATAAAATGCAGAAACTGATAAGATATAAGCACCACTCTCTATGGGGGCGTGCACCAACCTGGAGTAAACTCTACTTTCGTAGTAAACTGCTATTCAAGTCAACACTCGGCGACTTCCATGCGAGAGTAAACTACTTCAGAAGAATTTTACTCCTTTCAGATACTCCCAGATTAAATTACCGCAGAAGTAAATGTCAGAGAGCACCTCATGTAGTATGTTACTACGGAATTAAATAAGGCACAAATATAGGTTAGAATTTACTCTTTCGACCTGGATGGAGTAACTAACCTGTCAATTGAACTAGAACACCGTATCGTATTTAGAGGAAGATATTTTTGACCCGTTCATGGATTACTTGGATTACATTTATGATCTGAATAAAGAAAACAGCAATTACTTAGGTTACATTCATGATCTTGACGGGAAAAAAAAACGGAAATGTGATAGTGCTATGCGAGAACCATATGATACTTATACAGAGAAAGAGAAAGTTCAATAAATTTCGGTATTAGGAAAGAATCTTATACATGCCTTTTGAACCTGCTTGGAGAACATTTCAACAAAACTCAGGCACAAATTCAGCTCTATAATCCAAATTGCAATTATTGTTATTCGTCCTATGAGTGTTTCGTACCGGAATATTTCAGAAACTTGAGCCGGTATTACGATGAATTTAACGTAATGTGACAGTCTTACACTGTATTAAATGGCGATAGTTAGAATTGACTTAACGTGATGTAACTTAAAGGTTTGACATCAAACTTTTCCTTCCTGTTATGTCAAGTTTAATTTCACATGGTTATTAGAACCAATCAGTACTAGCTAGAAGTAATAAAAGAACCATGAATCAAGAGTCATTCCCATTACGTTAAGTGCATGCAAATTATACCTTTAGTTTACCGGCATTTTCATATCGCCTTAAGTAAAGTTCATTGTAATCCCGGTATTATAGGAGATCTTATGAATAAACGTTCACCACGCGTCTGCTGGCCATGTATTTCACTGCGTTGTTAGAGTGCTTTTGAGATTATGAGCAAGGTACCTATACATGTAAATATACATGAGTGTTAAGAAAATAAGAGGAAATTCTTCTTTACTTTCACAGATTTCCCACACATTGTGTGGAATTGACTGCACGCATTTACTATTTTGTACCCATACGTGAATATGGTGAACTTTTCCAAAATCAGAAAAGGGTATTTCTCTATCAACATGCAAGTGATCTGCGATGCAAAATGAAGATTAGAAACATTGTTTCTAGAATTTTAAGTTGCTCTTCAGTACGTTTACCGTCGCTAGAATAAATTTGTCAATCACGACTTTCCAGCATCTTTATAACACGTTTTGGCTTTATTACATTACTTAGGTCTTCATTGAAAACTTTAATAAAAGTAACCTTCCGTGAATCAGGAACCTAAGCTTATAAAAAAAGGAATTAAAAAATAACCTAACAACCTCCTGTACAAGAAACATAAAAAACTAAAATAAAAATTAATTAGGAATGCACGTTGCAAGTGTTGGTGGTATCTCACTGGCTTTGAAGACCAACGTAATGCAGGTTATCGTACGGTTTTTTACCCTCATTGTTTAAATGCATTTTCTTAATTTCTACCAACAAACATTTATCTCTTTCACTGATGTTTCTCCCCTTTTACTACCGCACATAACCTTATCCATGATTGCATTAAGTAAATCGCACAAACAAAACAATACCTTCGGGAGTAATGTGCTCTTACTTCTGTAGTCGTAACTAAAAGAGTAAATTGTAATTGAGCTCTCCAACATTACTTTCGGAGTAAATTGCTCCCGTAGTAACCTACTTCCGTAGTGGGGACTTCTTTAGTAAAGGTTACTTCCGAAGCAATTTACTCCAACATGGTGCACGCCACCCTATGTATATTGAACATACAAACATTATGTCCCTAGAGGGGGTTACTAGCCCATCATAGGTTAGGGTTATTCCCAACATATTCCTTCTCTTAGGCTATCTGCCATCACTACAGCTGCAGTCTTGCCTATCCTTTAATGGAGGTTAAAAGTGGAGTTCATTAAAAGCCATAATTTATACAATTGCTTTTTAAGCATTAGGTGTTCCGAAATATTTAATCATTTTTGTATGTTAAAAATTTTCCAGGTTAAAGTCTATCTTTTATATGAGCAGAACAAACGAAAATGAGAGATTCTTATTCCCTCCCTGAATGCTCTCATGATAAAGCAAGAAAGCTGACTGTTATTTCTGCAACCTGTAAATAACCCATTCCATATTGTCTAATTTGAAATTATGAGAACTTTTTATCATGCTTAGAGTAAAGTGTACAGAAAAATCACTTTTATATGAAGACAATAACATATAGGAGAAACCTGTGAAATGGTAAAGGTATAAAAAGTCCTATGAGAATTATATATCATATTTTTTAATATAGGTTTTATTATCCCTGACTTTTTGTGATGAAGCTTATTATAAACAAAGAAATAGAGCTCAGCACCAGATAAAATTGTATACACCTCTGTTATTAATACCAAAAGCAACTTTCGGAATAAAAGAATCTAGATAGCACCAAGTATACATATTTACATAGTAGTGAAGCTCTGTGTAAATATTACACCTCAAACGGCAGGTCACATGAAGCAGGAATCGATCAGGTTATGATCATCCCAAAACTATTATAAAATCCAAAATTTAAAAAGGTCAAGAAACAATGTAATAGACAAGAAATGTAATGTAACTAGAACAGTATAATAAGAACATTGCAATATTTATATAAATTCACAAAAAAAGGATGAATCACTCAATTTAACCACAAACAAATGTAAAAAAACAATGTAAGCAAATCATTTGTAAGGAAAAATGTAAATAAGCAACTTAACTCATGAGGATTGCATAAAAAAAGGGATAAAAAATTAAGCACAGATTTAAAGGGAAAAGATTAAAATAAATATGAATATAAAAAGCTGCACATAGCAACACAAGAGTTAAAAAATTAGGTTCCTAAACATGTAAAAATCAACAAGCTAGAGAAGGAATGTCATTGTGATGTTATATGGAGGTGATGCATAATGATGCAGAAGAGATGATTTTTAAGAAGAAAATATTTTATGGTTATAGTAGAAACAGATAATCAGATGAGGTAAGCAGATTCCATGTAATCGCAGAGAGTTATAGTAGGAAAGATTCCATGGTACATAACAGGAAAATAAGCTCCACAAAAAGGAGTACAAAAAGATTAATCTTCACGCATGAAAGAACCTGGATTTCATTATAGTGAGGAAATAATATGAGGGCAAATCAGGAAGTGTTTGCCCCTATTTTTATTAGCCAAAATAAGGTACATACAGATAATTACAAATATATTAACTACTCTATGTACCTTACCCTATTTTTCCACATAGTCCTCACACCAGTTCACATATTTGTCCCATCGCAGCACTAAATTTGAGATGCCCCTGTGGTAGAATTCGTCCGACTGACTGTGGAACCACCATCGAACTGCTGTCTTGGCTTCATTGTTGCATGTGAATTGCTGTCCTGCCAGGAACTTCTTCAGCAGTCCGAAAACATGGAAGTGACTAGGGGTGAGGTCTGGTGGGTAGTCCAGATTTTCCCAACGAAATGCCCGGCACTTGTCAGCGGTTCTGACTGTCACTCGTGGCCTCGCATTGTCGTGGAGGAGAATCATGTTCTCCACATCGAGAATCCCTCAAAGCTTTCACCTGATAGCGGCCCACAGATGTGACAGTGTGAAATAATTACTGTCGGCACTGATGGTTGCACCTTGTGGCATGAACTCCAGCAAAGCAGTCCACAGTGATCCCAGAAGGCCATTAACATCATTTTCCCAAAAGATGGTGCTGAACAGAATTTTTTTATCACTGGCGAACCCATATGTTTCCACATCATGCTCTACTGCTTCATTTCCAGTGTGAAATGCAGTATCCACGTTTCATCACCAGTAAGAATGCGGTTCAGAAAACTTTCACTCTCCTCAGCATACCGTTGCAGATGATTCAGTGAAGCAATCATTGCCTTGCCTTTCATCATGTCATCCAGCCGCTTTAGGCACCCACTGACATGAAACCTACCAGTACCCTAAAGGACGTGTGAATGATGTCATAAACACTCCCATATGAAATCCAAGCTCCCGGGGAATGACCTTGAGGTGCACACGCCAATCCGCTTTCACCATTGCATCCAAGGGGAAATGTCGTCAGTCAGTGATAAATGTGACCTCCCCAAATGCTCATTGTCATGCAAGACTTCACGGCATTTTGCAAACTCACAACACCACCACCACCTCACACTTCTCAAGACAAGACAGTTTTCCCATATGTGGGCTGTAGTTTCCTGTGGATCTCGATGGGCTCCAATCTCCCTTGCTCCATAGAAAACGAATCACACTTCATTACACATACGTCATGGACGTGTGAAGCACAATCGCCATCTTTAACTGACAGCAGTACTGTGCCAGAGAGCTACTGGCAGATAAGGGCGGACTGGTCCAAGAAAGGTCCACTGCTGGGAATGGATATGTTGACTTCGCCTTTACAGCCA
The DNA here is from genome assembly GCA_030765065.1 of Deroplatys truncata. Lineage (NCBI taxonomy): Eukaryota > Metazoa > Arthropoda > Insecta > Mantodea > Mantidae > Deroplatys > Deroplatys truncata. The sequence goes on from CM060979.1 coordinate 119,944,061, forward strand.
TAATTTGGCTAAAAAAATACGGGCAAAGACTTTCTGATTCACCCTTGTATTTCATTTAAATACGAGGGTGAATCAATCAACTAAATATCATACCATAAGAGAAAGTAATAGTAAAGAAATTATTCAGATAATATAATTATAAAGTATCCAAGGCATTACCATGAGTTTTGTTGACACTACATGAAAATTTGAAATTTTAAGAAAACAGTCTCAAAAAGCAAAGATTTTCAAATAAAAGGTGGTGATATATTATGAAATCACTATTATGCTTTAATCATTTCTTAACACTGCTAACACTTAAATCTTTTACATTATCCAGAAGAACGCAATTTATCCTTGCAACATTTATGATTTGTCACAATAACAAACAGAAATTTTCAATTCATTTCTACCTAAGTGAACAAGCTGGAATTACCAAAGTTAGAGAAATACTGGAAGAATTCAGAGTATATATCTCAAATTTACATTATAGAAAACATTTTATGCACCCTTGGTGGGTGCATCAATATAGCCTACCATTAAGACTTATGACTGTATAACTGTAACATTTTACAAACGATGCATTGAAAATACAGTATATGCTACCACTTATTGTGTAACTATATTACCTATTCAAGGATACATTCATTACTTCATTTTTTTGGTCCTGCATTGCTGGTGATGGAGTTCTGCTTTTAGTTGAGTGTGAGAATCATAATGTCATGACACAGGCCTTGCACTGAAAAGCTTATCAGAAAAATAAAAACTAGGTCTTTACTTGCATAGGTGAATGAAAGCCAACCTTCATCTTGCTTTAAACACAAACTTGTTACACAAGCAACATGTTCTAGTTAATGAAGGCTTTTGTCATTAGCTGGCTCCATCACCATATCTGTTCTTCCTCTGATGGTAGATGTACATACTTTGTAATTAGCCTTTCTTGAAACAATTTATCGAAATACATTAAATTCTGTTTGTGTTGGTGAATATTAAGTTTTACCTAAGTTGATACAGCTGTGAGCCTGAAAACCTTTTTGTGTACAAGCACAAACAAATTTAATGAACTTACATACAATGATTGAAGGAAGGCTAATGACAAAATACACACATACACCACCAGAGGAAAAGTAGAAGTTTCAGCAGTCAGAGCCAGCTGATGGTAAAGAGGAGATGCTACGAATCAAGTAAAATATCATCTCCATTTATTAAATGCATCACTGTAACTTCCCAATTAAGGAAAGTATAAAAATTCCATTTCCCTTATGAATTCTTGTTTTAAAATCAAACTATACTTAATACAAGGACAACATTGAAAATTTTTAGAAAATCAAAAAAGGGTTAGTTTTAAAAAGTTTAAATGATTCTATTGTTTTTCAAAATATTTACCTTTAACAATGATACAGTTTTGTATTCGATGAAACCAGTCCTTAAAGCAAAGATGCCACGCTTCCTAAGGCACTTCAGAAACCAGGTTTTTATAATGATCCACTACATCCGATGACAAAAAAGTGATTCCATGCATTTTATTTTTAATTTTTGGAAAGAAAAAGAAATCCCAAGGTGCTAGATCAGGAATGTATGGTGGAGGATCCATGGTGCTGACCTTGAGGGCATCCAGATAATGGGTGCTTTACAAACTTTCTCAAAACTTTGCCATAAACAGATATTTGTGTACCACTTGGCAGTAATGGTACGTCTATCTTCTAATGCTATAGTAGCAATATGGCCCATTCAGAAAAAAAAAATACTAGCAATCATCTTCTTACCAGTACTACAAATTCATAAGACTTTTGTAAGCTTAGGTTGTGTTTGAAAGACCCATTGAATCGACTGACTTTTCTTTTCAGGATCATAACAATAAATCCAAGACTCATCACCAGTAACAATATTCCAAACCAAATTTGAAGTGCCACCTTAGAATTTTTCCACAGTTTTTCTGCACCAATCCATGGATTGTTGTTTTTGATTGGGAGTCAGTTTATGTGGAATCCATCGACAACAACGTTTTCCCATGTCTAACTGCTGATGTACAACATTTTGGATTTGACTCATACCAAGCCCACTGTCGTCCAAATAAATTCCTAAGGTGTTCTTGATCTTCAAGCATTATTCGAATAGCCACAATATTTTCATCGGTAATAGCAGTTCTCAGTCATCCTTCATGAAATTCACCACTAAGAAAAAAACCAATCTCTTTTGAATTTGCTGTACCAATTATAAATGGTTGCCCTAGATTGGGCTTCTTTGCCAAATGCATTTCTAAGCCGATCTTCCCATTGTTTTGGTGTTAACAATGATTTAAAATTTTAAAACATCATAGCCCGGAAATGTTCTCTAATCAAATTTCTTTTTGGGTGAACACAAAATCTTTAAATGATAATTAATAAACTATTAGAGTAAATTGAGCAAACTACACGGCAATCCACTCACAAAACATTAGAAAGTAGCTGTCAAACATAAACAAATTTTGTTTGCTTTTAGAAACATGGCATTCTAAAAATGTTCAGCATTGCTCTCGTATAATCATCAAAAGAATATAGTTTGCCTAAATATCATTCTTTAATTAAGCGTTTATGTGTCATAAAATCAAATAATCCAAGCACCATCAGCTTCACCATTAAACATCCACTCACTGCTTGGTATGCAAAAACTGCAAGGTGGCTGCTACTATGCAATTGCAAAGGCAGGCATTAATGAAGAAACATACCAAAAATTATTTATATATAATAATGATGGCTCTACATTGAAGAGTTAATCGCATAAGATGATAAAACAAAAAGGAAAAGCATATGATGTCAGAAAAGGCATAACTAAAGTAGAAGACAGGAATTGAATATAGATAAAACAATGATTTGATTTATGCATACTATGATTTATTTATAAGGATCTAAATGATTTATTTATTTATATACATTTCTGGTACTGCCTGGCAAATCAAACAATATTCAGACCCCCATCTTGTTTCCTGTTACATTCTTTTTCTATAATAACGGTAACTTTTATTTCCCTGTCAATGGAATAGTTTGACAGAATCACATCATCATGGATGAACCGATGATACCATACTGCTTGAATCAGACAGCCTCAAATCTAGACCACCTTGGTTTCTTGAAGGGTACATAGAAGAAAACATAAAAATGCCTGTTTGGCAATACCTTATAATTTTAATTAGTACTGTACACAGTCGTACATAAAATAAAAATTCTAAAGTAGAAGAGCAGTAATAGCAAAAAGCTGCATAACACTCGGTAGGTGGTGCAAACTTCCCACCATTTTTTTCCATTGCTATGAATGGTAGGGAGGGCAGGACCACTTCCTTCCCTTTGCACATATGCTGGCATTGCGAAAAAGTCAACAATTTGTGGAACTTCAATCCAGACAGCTTGGAACTAAGAATGATGTACTAACTCATTGTTAGGTTTATCTGTTTCATCACCTAATGGAGTAGCAATGTTGGAGTTGGGAAGAGTAGGTAGCAAGGGCATGATAGTAGAAAGGATACTTAAATATTGGCATAGATTGAAACCATTGGAAGAGCATAATATCTTGAGGCAATGTTTAATAATCCAAGAAAAATCCAGTGATGGGATGAACTGGGCTCAAGGAATAAGGAGAATTTTACAGGAAATAGGAATGGGTAACTTATGTGATGAGAGAGAGAGGGGTTAGTTAAAGGTTTCTGGAAAGAAGTGAGGAACAGAGTAGAAGATATAGAGAAACAAGAATTATTTCAAAGTCTGGAAGGAAAGAAAGGTTTGGAACTATATTTTTTATTTATTTATTTATTTGTGCTAGCAATCTTCCTTAGAATATGGCTATACATCAGGCCCAAGCTGTTATCTTGCCATATTCTACCCATATTACACTTTTATTATAGCATAAAAAATGATGATGATGATGATAATAATAATAATAATAATAATAATAATAATAATAATAATAATAATAATAATAATAATAATAGTAATGATACCAAAATAATAATCTTATAATACTAATATAATAATAATCATAATAATAATAATAATAATAATAATAATAATAATAATAATAATAATAATAATAATATAATTACATAACTTAACATCACCTGATGAAATTAATTTAATTAATTTACATCTCTTTTTATTGTCCATAACCATTTCTTTTTTACTTTCAACAAGTACTCTCCTACCTTTTTACTATCCTTGTTAAAAATCTTACTTAAAGGTACTTTCCTGTCCAGTTTTAACCATTTCCCATTTATAGCTTCCTTTCTCCAATGATGTGTACCTTTACAGTCAAAAATGATATGTTCTAAATCTTCTCTTTCCTCACATATTGGACACTGGTTCTGTGGGAACCCATTTCTCATTCCTATTAGTCTCCATACACCTGCTTGTACCCAGGCTATACTTTCTCTTTGTTCCTTATTTGAGTTATCCACATACTGTTCTCTAGCCCATACATTTTTTATTAATATATATGATTCCAAGGAACTTTTCTTCCCAATGTTGCTAAATAAATTTTGTATCTGTATATTGGAACTATATAGACAATTAAAGGTGGACTGGGGAAGGGAGAAGTATGTGGATGTAGGTAATAGGTTAGTGAGAGAAGGGTGGGCCTGGTCTAAATTAAGTATATATTGGCTGAGGGGAGATAGGAAGGGAGCGAATTTGGATAGATGTCCTCTTTATGGAGAGACAGATAATGATTTGCATTATATAATTGAATGTAAAGAAACTAAGTTGTGGAGAGATCAGTTTTTACCTAAGGAATGGGAGAATTTTAACAAAGAAGTATTAAAAGTTAGGATAATGAAAATACAAAAGGAGAGGGATATAAAAAGAATAGGAGAATATATGGGGAGAGTAAGAGAAAAATGGTTTAGAAAAATAAAGCAATATGAATTTGTTATGACCCACCAGGCATAAATAACCATGGTGTTAAAATGCATGATGGACTAAAGAAAGAAAAAATAGCAACTCAAAGTAATGTATTAAAAATTGTAAAAATTTTGTATAGCATTATGGAAATAAATATATATATACATATGAGAAAAAACTCATTCATTCATACTACAATAGTAAATATAATTGAGGATAAGTAAACACAAGCTTCTTTCCAATAGTGGTTACTGATGTATTGACCATGTGCATTAACCCTTTGCTGCGCATAAGGTATCAGATAGTTGTTCACCTAGCAAACTTGTGGCCATTTAAATATACAGCTCTTAGCACAGATGTTAAACTAAAAGTGACTTATGCACCCAAGTGTAATATATTTTAGTTAACTGTCTTAAAAGTTAAATTAAATTTGCATGCACTAAATAATATTTATATTGTATTTCAATAAATAACCAACTATCATTAGTTAACAAGAAACTTGCCGAAGACACCTTGAAGTTACTTAATTTGATAGACAGCTCGGTAAAATTCACAATGGAAATAGAATCAGACAACAAACTCCCTTTCTTGGATATAATAGTCATCGGAACTAACAATAAATTATAATTCAGAATTTTTAGAATGGATCACACACAATTATCCTACACACACAGATAATTACATAAAGAACAAAGGATATAACCAAGACCACATAAACATGGAATTTTCAACAGTTTGGTCTTTAGATTGGTAAGCATACCTTTGAAAGATGATGAATATAAGAAAGAGCTCCAAAACATCATAGAATAGCCTACAAAAATGGCTTTGAAAAAGAATTACTATACAAGAAAATCCAAAAATTTAAAAAAGATAGAGATAGAAAGGAAATTACCACACTACAAAAAATAACAGAAGACAATAGTTTTAAAAAGTTCACATTTCAGCCTTGGGCATATAAAAAATTCCAAAAGATATTTAAGCAGTGGAACATCAAACTAGCACCTATCAATAAACATAGTTTAAATAACATATTAAGGACAAACACAAAAGATAAAATTCCTAGAACTAAAATGCCAGGCATTTACCAGATAAATTGTAGTGATTGTGAACTTAAATATATAGGCAAAACAAAAAGGAACATAGGGGTGAGACTGAAAGAACATTTTAGAAATATAAGACCCAAAAAAACTGAAAAAATCTGTCATCGCATATCATTTATGGAATTAAAACCACAACATCCATAATGAAATAAATCTAATCAATTCGATCCAATAGAATTGACGATATGGGAAAAATTCCTCACACAAAAAAACAAAAGTCATCTAATGAATTTCAATTTCCCTCCGGAAAAGGATCTCATCTTTAAATACATCAAGCCAAAACTGATGTCAACGTCAGGAAGCCCAACAGCCACCTCTACACTGGAACCGACAGACCCATTAGTGGCTCTTAGCTGATGTGGAAGACAAGGTGTCTTCGAAACGCGTTCAAGGTAATTATCTTGAAAGAGTGAAGTTAGTGTGTGTTGCCACTAGAAATTTATTTAAATAATATTTTAACTGCTTCACTGTGCTTCCCATTAACTGTTATGTTATCATTCCTTTGTATGTAAAGTAATTTTATATATGCACATCTTTATGAAAATAATTTTTCTAATTTACCACCTTTAAAAATTTGCATTCTTCACTTAAAGTATTAATATTCACTTTAAGATATGTTCCATAGCTATAGTAATTAAAACACTTCCAGTGAAAATGCCCCTATACTCACATCTATAAACTTTACATCCCAGCCACTGTTGTACTGAAGGTAGATGTTGGTCACATAAAATCTGATACACCATTCAGATGCACAATATAACTATATAATATACACACTTGAGTTTATTAATGGTTTCCAACATGCACACATAAGTTAGTTTTGAATTTCCACCACTCTGTCTTGGTGGTAAGTAAGGAAGCAGCAAAATTCTGTGCAATGCAATGTCACTGTTTGCACTTATGTTGCAACTGTATCGTATGACCTAATTGTGTTTCCTGTTTTTTAGACACACTGAATACATGTTTTCACAAACTATATTTTCATGAGGGTGTGAGGAGCACTTGGTAGAGGGGTAGCAGAAGGTAGACTATGCTAATATCCTGTGCACTTACGTGATGTAAAGTCTGTGATGCGGCCGTTTTAATGTTTCTTATGTGTTTAACATTAATATAGCACCACGTTTGGAAGCCAATTTACGAGAGCAAATATATGTTTTTCTTTACGCGATGCCATCTTGTGTGACGTCATTCGTTATTTGGTTCGTTTAACTCCATCTGGCGTAGCAATTTGCATCAATTAGGGTTCGAAAGAATTTAAGGTTATGTATATTGTCCTCCGGCTAGCTATCATCTTTTCTTGGTAGAACTTGTATCTCTTGCAGGGTGTGAAGCGGAAAGGAATCTTTTGTCTAGAAATGATATTGACGAAGAAATTGGTTTTATAATCTTTATTGCAGACCACATTCACGAACACTTTCACATATTTATTTGGATACTCGCCATACTGAAACTGTTTGTAATAACTTCTTATCACTTTTAACTCGCATACTTCAACTTTGTGTATTTAACTGTATAATACTTTATAAGATTTATCGTACTTCTGCTGCGCGTAACTTGACGAAATGAAGGACTGACTGACAATATGTAGTGTACTGAGAATTCCGTTGAACTGGGGACGATGTGTAATGTGTTGAGAATCTTGTTGCACTGGGGGAACGCTCCCTTGAATCTACACTATTTATAGGCTTGCCTCAAGATACGCCTAAAGATTATAAATGAACTGCCATTGGCTAATAAAACGCGCCAACATTAGCGTCTATTTTACTATCCAATGAAAACCACTAATACATATTACTTTTAGGGAAAATTCTAGAAGCTTTTACCGAAAAGGCGCGAAACATTACGTAACTTCCTGGTTCCCGGTAACGATAAACAACTCATCCCCTCGCTGCATTATTGCGTTATTGTTGACAGTTTCAGTAGAGCCGTATATTATTATTTACCAATAATAATTACAATTATTAAACCTCTAAAATCAATGTCACATAAAAATACATATTCATATTATTATCATTAATTACATCTGAGTAATTTGTGATACAAATTACCGTCTCATATGCCCCACTAGAAACATAATTATAAATATTTATAACTTGTTTAGAAATTTTAAAATTGTGTTTTTAGTCTCCTAAATCTTGGAACACACGTTATCACTTTCACTTAACACTTCACACGCATTTAACACACGACATATGTTTTACCTCGCCACTACTTACTGGCTTTGATTTAATTAATTTAGATATTAATCTTACATTACAATTTTTTTTATAGCAAATACTTTACCCTAAATTATTTAATTACTGTTACCAAATTGTTTACTTTCTTAAGTTGTTGACAAAATTTATGCGTTCAAGAATTTTTTTGTAATTATTACACATATTTACCAAAATATTTACCCTCTACACCAATATTTACATCTCTTAAATCTAGGCACTGTTTCACATGTTCTATTTACTGCATAAGTATTTGTTTTTTAATTATATTTACCAATTTTTGTGATTTTGTACTTTATCTTAACAATACTCTTGTAATAGTATTTATGTACTTTACTTTAATATAACATCAGACTTTATTTCACATGTTCAGTTACTAATAAAATGTTATTTTTTTCTTTTAAATATTTATTTCTTTTTATTTTTTTTTTTTTGAATTTATTTCTGTTTTCTCATGACATATATATATTTAGTTAACCCTCTTACGTTCCAATACATTTCTCTGCAAGTCGTCTTTACCTATCCAGCATTTACTTTACATCTCATTGCTATTTACCCTCCTGGATCAAATTGTGTGTGGCTAAACATTACTCGTAGCCGTAACCTAACCTTCCAATTTTTGTTAATGAATAACCTCTTGTATTCATACGAAATTTCGTCATATGATAACATTTGAAAACAATCTAAAGCTTCCTGAACAATACATCTTTTAACAACTTTCATTTTCAATTCTTCAACTATCTCTTTAATTTGAAAGCACTCTGACAAATCTGTACTAAACTGTACTGGACTGGAGTTTTCATTTTGAACATCTTGGTACAATTTATTTCTTTGCATTACTGTCTCATTCTGTATTTCTGATATCTCCCCTCTGAAATTAACTTGTGCCTCATTTACATCTACATTCCTAACCTCTTTGATCTCTCTTAACTCACTTGAAATACTACTCATTTGACTTCCTAACTCTGTGCATTCTACATTAACCTCACTTTTAGTATTAACCTCACTTTCTTTGTTACATATTTCCCTGCTCATGTCTAGCATTTTCTTTGAAATTTCTCCTATCTCACTTACTATTACTTCCTCATTTTCATCTCTCATTTCTGGCATACTACTATCTAACTTCATAACTTTCCTTTCAGTTTCTTCACTGCTTTGATTTACTGTTTGCTCTAATTTCTCATAACTATGAATTAGTTTATCTAAGTTCTCATTATACTTTTGCATATCTTCCCTCATTTTCTCATTATTCTTATCTAGTTTTTCACCAAATTTTCTAAACATTTCCATAATTTCCATCATCGTACCAGCATCAATAGTAATATATCCTGCTATTCTATTCTTACTTTCTGCACTAACATTTCCTCCCTCAAAAACTACATTGTTCGAACCTTTTTTTGTAACCTGTATTGACTTACAGCTAACTGTTACACTATCCCCTTCCATCATTGTTTCTTCAATATTGCTAGTAGCCATTGTTTTTGTTTTCTAAAAAAAAAATTACGATACCTTTGTGATGCTGTATGTTGCTGTTACTTTGATGTCCAGCGTTCTGCCCCATTCTCCTATGTTTGATGTCGCTTCTGCGTTGTGTTATGATGAATCTACGTCGTCTCGATGTTTTTATAGTTGAATTCCTTGTTGCATCGTAATCTCGGAATTACGATCAAAGTCTGTCGTCCCTGTTGTTTCTTGAATCTGGGTCTTGTAGATGATTTCACTGCTGCATTCCTCCTTTGGTCCTCTCGATTCTTCTTGGTTAATTCTGATCCTTTCCTGGTTACTCGAGTTCCTTTCCTGGTCGCTTTGCCTTCCTGGTCATCTTATTCCTTTCCTGGTCACTATGCCCCACGTTGGGCGCCAATTTGCGGCCGTTTTAATGTTTCTTATGTGTTTAACATTAATATAGCACCACGTTTGGAAGCCAATTTACGAGAGCAAATATATGTTTTTCTTTACGCGATGCCATCTTGTGTGACGTCATTCGTTATTTGGTTCGTTTAACTCCATCTGGCGTAGCAATTTGCATCAATTAGGGTTCGAAAGAATTTAAGGTTATGTATATTGTCCTCCGGCTAGCTATCATCTTTTCTTGGTAGAACTTGTATCTCTTGCAGGGTGTGAAGCGGAAAGGAATCTTTTGTCTAGAAATGATATTGACGAAGAAATTGGTTTTATAATCTTTATTGCAGACCACGTTCACGAACACTTTCACATATTTATTTGGATACTCGCCATACTGAAACTGTTTGTAATAACTTCTTATCACTTTTAACTCGCATACTTCAACTTTGTGTATTTAACTGTATAATACTTTATAAGATTTATCGTACTTCTGCTGCGCGTAACTTGACGAAATGAAGGAGTGACTGACAATATGTAGTGTACTGAGAATTCCGTTGAACTGGGGACGATGTGTAATGTGTTGAGAATCTTGTTGCACTGGGGGAACGCTCCCTTGAATCTACACTATTTATAGGCTTGCCTCAAGATACGCCTAAAGATTATAAATGAACTGCCATTGGCTAATAAAACGCGCCAACATTAGCGTCTATTTTACTATCCAATGAAAACCACTAATACATATTACTTTTAGGGAAAATTCTAGAAGCTTTTACCGAAAAGGCGCGAAACATTACGTAACTTCCTGGTTCCCGGTAACGATAAACAACTCATCCCCTCGCTGCATTATTGCGTTATTGTTGACAGTTTCAGTAGAGCCGTATATTATTATTTACCAATAATAATTACAATTATTAAACCTCTAAAATCAATGTCACATAAAAATACATATTCATATTATTATCATTAATTACATCTGAGTAATTTGTGATACAAATTACCGTCTCAGTGATCAGTTGTTACATAAAATTTGTCTGTTGCCATGAGCTATTGAAGCAGGTCTGTCTGAAATGACTTATATTTATTGTTATTGTAATTTTATTGTTAACCCAATTAATTGTACAAATTTACAACAATAGTTTTACAAATTTATTCTTAACCCAATTTCTGAAAATAACAATAAAATAAAATATAAAGAAAACTAACCTCTTAACTACTGGTATCCAGCAGTATGGAATACTGGTAGCCAGCATTCCTCCTAATCTAAAAGTACAATTATCAATTTATTTAATCTCCAATACTAACTGTAACTTGGGTTGCTTTACCTTGGCCCCCAATGAACTCAAACCTTGAGGTTGTCGAGTTGTTGGGTCCTACTTTCAACATATCAAATAAAAACTACTGTAATTTAATACTCATTTGTCTCTTCCTTGCTAATTTTCCTCATCCATTTTGCTCTTACTCTGCCCAAAAAGTTTCTTACTTCTATTATATTTTTCTTAGATTTTACATTTACTAACTTTTTAGCTTGAATTTCTACTGGTAAATTTAACCATTCTTTCTTCTCTATCCTCTTTCTGAGCAACTTCGTTTCTTCACACTCTAAAACTATATGCCACTCATTAACTTTCCAGTGGCATAGTGGGCAATTCCCCAAATCAATCTCTTTTCTCAAACCTTTCAAATTCACCACCTCTGTCCTAGCCCATGCAAATCCTGCTCTTGCTGTTTTATCACACATATCAACATACTCTTCCCTGCTCCAAAATACTTTCATTTCTCTATATAATCTCAGTGAGCTCTCAAAAGTAAAACTCGCTAATAAATCTTGTTTTTCATATCCTCTATTCTTGTCCTAATTTCATTTCAGAAGCCTATTTGTAGTAATTCTTTAGCTCTCCAAATTTCCCCAAAAGCTATCTTCATCAAGGTTTCCTTTATCTTACCTAGCCAAGACTCTGTATGATTAAGTCTTTCCTGCACTATCAAACATTGATATAAAATGCTCTGATCATCAAAATTTCTAATTCTAATCCAATATTTTAGCACACTTTCCACAATTTTTCCTTTAATTCCCATTCTCCCTAATTCGGCTTGGGCTACTCCGTTGGGTGATGATCTTGGTAAACCCAATATTTGTTTACAAAAGCTCCTGTGGACCATGTCTATATTTACCCACCCTTCTTCCAGGCCCCAAATCTCTGCTCCATATAACATTTTTGCTTCTACTACAGTAGTATAAATTCTCTCTAATCATTTTAATTGCATTTCTGGTAATTTATCTATACAAGTTTTGATGGCTTTCATTGCCATTTTTCCTTTAGCTACTACTACTCTCTTTTGTTCGCTCCATCCACCATTGCTGCTTAATTGTATGCCTAAATAATCAAATTTTTGGACTACCTCAATTTCTCTTCCATGCCAATACCATTTCTCATCTTTCCGTAATTTATTACCCTTTTTAACCCTTTGCTGCGCATAGAGTATTAGCTAGTTGTTCTCCAAGCAGAATTGTGTCCATTTAAATTCTGAGCTGCTACTATAGATGTTAAACTAAAAGTGTCCTATATACATGCATAATTATATGTTTTAGTAGCTAAATTAAATTGATTAATTAATAGCTCATTTAAAATTGGTTTGAAGTAAATAAGAATAAATATTATTTCAATAATTTATAACTGCAAACATTAACCCCTTTGTAGACAAACAACATTTATATACATGCACCCCTTTGCAATGCATCTTTATAACTCCGCAATATTAATGGCAATGGAATTTGTTACTTTAGGATATTAAAAACCGGAATAATATCTGCTATACTTAAGTAAAATAAATACAACAATTTCTGCAAAATTATTATGATACTCACCTTTAAAATGTTTACATCCCTGCCATTATTGCAGCGAAGATATTGCAGCATGTCCATAGAATGTTAGCTAGACTATTTTCTTGCACCATACAAATGTTATATATACACTTAAGCTTATTAATGGTTTTGCATGTACACCCTTGTATTAGTTTTGAATTTCCACCCCCTTTACCTGATGATAATTGAGGAAGCACCCAATTCTACACAATGCAATGTCACATTGTTTGCACTTGTATTGTGACTGTATGCCATGACCTGATGGTGTTTTCCTTTTCTTCACTATGCATTGAGCACACTATTTCATCCGACCTTGAATTTTTATAAGGGTGTGAAGAGAACTTGGTGCAGGAGTAGCAGAAGGTAGGCAACGCTGAAATCCCGCTTGCTTACGTGACATGAAGTCTGCAATTAACTGTTGCACTAAATTTTGCCTGTAGTAAAGAAGCAATTGCCATAAGTTGTAGTAGCAGGTCTAATCGAAATGTTGTATATAATAACACTATTAACGATAGCAACATTCACTATGAAATGGAACAGGTATTTCCACCATTTTTTTGAGGGTCGGCCGACACCGTAATACTCCCTCCTTTGGTCTGCCAGATCAATCCCTGCCATATTACGAGTATAGTTGATCACTGCATTAGGACAAGATATCTTTATTTGTTCTTTTCCCTGGCCACTCTTCCTTTCTACTTCTCCATCAGTTCTAAGATTGGAGTTTGTAGATAATAAAAGAATGTCCCTGTTATCATGCCAAACAACCGCAGTTACACCTTCTTGTTGCAGTTTGCGAGATTCCCCCCTTTTCAATTTCAGTTGTTTTGGCTTTGAAAATTGTTTTGGCCAGTCTTTCCTTCCAGCACGAGTTGTACCACACGCATACATTTTCCTGTCCAAAAGTAATTTCATTAGCCGCGTCAAAGTAAAAAAATTATCAAAATATACGTGATGCCAAAACCCCATATATTTTTCACACATGTCTAAAACAACCTGTTCCCCAAGTAGAAGAGCGCTTGTTTCTCGCCTCTTTTTTTTCCCAGATAGATTTTACATTCCAATAAATACCCACTTTTACTATCTGCAATACCTCATGCCTTTATCCCTCATTTTGTTGGTTTAGCAGGCATATATTGTTTTAGAAAGAAGTGTCCTTTGAAGCCTATCATCTCTTCGTCAACAGAAAGTTCACGATTTAGTTTGTAGACACTTGCAAAATTTTTGATTATGTCTAAAGCAGGTCGTACTTTATACAGATAATCGTAAGAATCTACCCCTAATCATGGCCTTGCAGATTCGTCATTCAGGTGAAGGTATTGCGATATCTTTTGAAAGCGGAGCAACATCATTGCTTGTCTTACAATTGGACAAATGCAAAAATCCCCCAAAAAGTAATCTCTGGTTTCAGGTAAATCCACCATCCCCATATATATCAAAATACCTAAATGGGCCTGTATCTCCCTTGAATTTGTAACTTCCCATTTTGGATCCGCCTTTTTAGCCTGAATCTGAGCTGCATATATGTTGGTTTCCTCCGTGATTTTTCCGCAAAAATTGGAATCTATAAAAAGTTCAAGATAATCTATTTCTGGACTTCCTGTAGGAATAGAATGATTTGCACCTGTAGGGGATGAAAATGTTTCTAACTTATTGAAAGTCAAATTGGAGGTCCACTGTGCCAGTACTGCTTTAGTTTTAATTTGTCTTTCACTAGCTTTAGCCCCGTGTTCTGCTACCTGTATCTCAGCACTCTCATTGTCACTTTGTCCCTATCACTGTCTTCCACTAACTCCCCAAACCAAGATTCGTTGGAGCTACTTTCGCAATCTAATTCCTCGTAAACTGCTGCAAGTATTTCCTCGTCTGTTACCAATACCTTTTCACTACAACATTTTCTAGACCGTGATGTACTTGGAACAGCCTCCATGGTACTGATATGGTTATAAATGCGACAAGAAACTGCTTACTTACACAACTGCACCCGGCTGTAAACAGTGCTATACATGGTTTGCTATTACATTCTGGCTTGCGAAATCGCTGGAACAACGCAGCAGGAGTACATTTATGTCAACACAGCTCCTCAAAAGCTGAGGTCAGCATAAGCAGAACCTATATGAAACAATAAACACATTTACTACATTCTACTATGCTATGCACAGCAGGGCGTTTATCATTTCACTACGCTTTACTATGCTATGTATTGCAAAGGGTTAAATACCATAATTTTTGTTTTATTTACATTAATTCTTACACTCCATTTTTTGCAAAATTTATCTATCACTTCAATTGTTCTCACCAATCCTACATTACTTATAGATCCCACAACTAAATCTGCAAATAACAAACCAGGTATTTACTTATTATTAATTACCGGCACATGTCTGTTCTCTGCTTTAATTGATTCCAAAATATCATCTATGAACAGATTAAACAATACAGGACTCAATTTACAACCTTGTCTTAGACCAATATTATTCGGAATGCTTCTCGTTATTTTATTATTAGCAATTTTAATACAAAACTGATTATCCGTATATATTCTTTGAAGTACTGACTTATATTATAGAACTATTAATTATAGCTACATTTGCTACAAAAGAAACAAGTATTTCCACCACTTTTTTTGAGGAGCAGCAGAACACCACACATTTCCTCCTTTAGTCCACGAAGCCAAATCCTCCCGTATTACTGGTATAGTTTATTAGTGTATTAGAGCAGGGTATGTTTATTTGTTTTTTTCCTCTGACACTCTTCCTTTCTACCTCCCCATCTGTTCTTGGATGAGAATTGAGGACTTATGTACAATAACAGCATAAGTAGATTTAGGTTTTTTGAAGAAACAGAAGGGTAAAGTTAAAAAACAACTGATCAATAAAGATTAAAAGAAGGCTAAATGTTATTCACATTCCTTCCTAATGACAACATATGTAATTTCCAAAAAACAAATCTTGAATATATTCTCTAATTATAAGTATGCAACAAATTAAAAGTATCTAACATATGCTGTTATTGCAGAAGATGCAGGTGTATTGTTTTTACTACAGGTGTAATAAATCAATTTGGTTGTGCTATAATGTAGGTCAAAGATTAGGATTATGTTCGCAAATAATTACTTATTAAATTTTTTCTCATTATTACTATTATTTATAATCAGATTCATAATCAGAAATTTCAACCTCACTGGACAGAGCTAAGACTTTCTCATTCCACTCCACATTTTCAGGTTTCAAATAATTAAGGACAGTACATCATCTCTTTTTTGTGCTTTTACACCTGGTTTTCATACATCACTAAATTTGAGATCAATGTATTTAAGAAATTGAGACTTTTGAATGAAAGAAAATGCTTGTAGTTGGAAAAATAAGACTCAGAACCCAACACATTAACATTCTTATAAAAGAGTTTTGCATATTTTTTAATGCAAAATTTGTACCCTTTGGCAATGGGCACTCTTAAAAACATTGGATTAAGTGCTGATGCCCAATCTTTGATTTAGTTTGCTGATATACAGCTACGATATGGTTCTAAATTTTTTCTACCCTCCTTCATAATGTTCATATATTCCTAAACTATTCCTACATTCTCTACTTGTTTTAACAACTTGCCACATTTATCAAAGTTTCTATCACATTGACTGTAAGAATGTCCTCTCACAGGGAAAATATGTCTCACATTTACTTTTAAAAGTTTTGACAGCCAAGCAAATTCTTTTTTTTTATTTATTCAGACTCTAGAAAGCAATAGAAAGTACTACTACCATCGTTATGGCAATGTATATTGTAAGCATAAAGCCATAGGAACCTTTTGTAGAATTAAGCAATTATATTTAAATGAGGGAGGGGAAGATTTTGAGCATAACCAAATTCCAACACAAGTAGGGTTACAATCATTCTTACTTGCGTCTGCCAGAATTTTATATTTGATATTATTGTAACTTTAAACTTTTTTTTTTATGAAGAAGATATTGACTTTGCATTCACTATCTGGATTTGCTTTGAGGGATGTTTCACATTCAATAAAATAATCACAAATGTCTGTTTTTGGCTGTCTGAAAGAGCACTCACTGTGTTCCCTGAAGTATTTATATGTTGAGTGGCTCCCCTGTTTTATAAAAAAAAATACTGCTTTAAAGTGCTATACAACTTTACAGCATTTAACTCAGGATTCTGAAAATATTTTCTTCCTGTCTTTGAACTGCTGTAATGAGCATTTTTGTGAGGAATCTATTTCCAGTGCTCTTCTGCAAGTTATCACACATTTTCAGTTACCTTGTTGGGGTGGTTGCAGTATTTTCCCCTATACTCTTCTAGAGCAGCACCACCTGAAAAAAAAATTGAGTTTTTTCAGTTATCCAGTTAACAAAAAAGAAATAAAATTAATCCAGTGTCAAAATTTTCCCTTTATTTGTTCTTCTATTTCTGTGTTATATTCTTCTGTTTTGTTATACATATTTTCATTGTTGGGAAAATGTTAATTCGAGTGTGCATTAAAAATACATAATTAAATCTGGAAAGAATAAATAACAATAATAATGAAAGGACTTACCTGTTTTTAAAGCATTCTTTACAGTTCTCAATCTCATTTCTGAAGTTGGTAATGTGATGAGTAAAAACTTCCTGCAAATAAGCTTGTTCATCATTTTGCACCTTTATGGAATAACTCTACAAATGGTTCCTCTGCTTCTTTATTTCTTCCTTCTGAAAAACTTTATCCTTCTTCTTCATAATATATCCAATTAACATTGCACCTTGCAGTAATTCATCCCCAGTATCCCAAAACAATATGAAGCAATTCTTTTGCTCATCATGGTCAATAGACTGAAAACTATAACCTATTTTAATTATTACAGCTGAATGCTAATAAAATATGGCAACAATTTTACCTTTTTCTGCAACACTTGTGCACTTTCTGGAATCTCTTCTTTTTCACCTCATTTCCAGTAGAGAAATGCAAGTTTTCTCGCAGTTCCTCTCATGTTTTGCATTATTTCTTTTCAAGTACTAGGGTCTCGTTTCCGTTTTCTTCCTTTACATAAAGGTTTACAAACCTCATCACCTGTATTTTCCTTTTCACTGCAAGAATTATCTGAATCACTTTCACAATAATTTCTTTCACTTGCATTTGCAGACATCTCGCCTATTGGCGCCATTTTCTCGAACTAGCGCAACAGATGCAATATTGTTTGGTTCCATTCAATAATAGTGGCATGCTCACCTGTGATCTTTTTAAGCTCCTGACCTCTAGGAGAGGTGTAGAGAACTAACACTCAGATTACAGGATAGCAGAGAGAGTAAGTATTTTGAAAAAGATAATAATACAATAACAGCATAAGTAGATTTACACTGTTATTGTTTCTAAGTCCTCAATTAATACATAACAAAAGAATGTCCCTTTTATTATGCCAGACAACTGCAGTCATGCCTTCATTTGCAATTTGCAAGATTCACCATTTTCAGCTTCAGTTGTTTCAACCTTGAAAATTTTGTTGGCCAGTCTTTCCTACCTACATGAGCTGTTACCACAAGTGATTTCATTAGTTTTGTGGATGTAAAAAGCTATCAAAATACAAGTGATGACACAACCCCATTTTTCACACTTGTCCAGAACTACTTGTTCTCCAAGTAGAAGATTGCCGTTTCTAGCCTCTTTTTTCTCCAGGTGGATTTTACAGTCCAATAAATATCCAGTGTTACTATTTGCAACTTCCTTGCCTTTATACTCCATTTTGCTGGTTCAAAAGACATACAATGTTTTAGAAAGAAACGACCTTTGAAGCCTATCATTGCTTCATCACAGAGGACCGCAATCAGGTTTTGCACACGTGAGCAAACTTCCTGATTATGTCTAGAGCACATTGTACCTCATAAAGGTTATCGTATGAACCTTCCCCTAATTTTGGCTTTGCAGCTTCGTCATTCAAATGAAGGTATTGTGATATGTTTTGAAAGCTAAGCAAAGTCATCACTTGTCTTCAATTGGGCACACACAAAAATCCCCCCAAAAGTAATTTCTGGTTTCAGGTATATCTACCATCTCCATATGTACCAAAATACCTAAATAAGCATGAACTACCCTTGAATTTGTTCTCCCATTTTCGATAAGCCCTTTTAGCTTGCATCTGAGCGGCATATCTGTTGGTTTTCTCTGCAATAAGGCAACAAAAATTCCAATTTATAAACAGTTAAAAATAAACTATTTCTGAACCCCCAGAGGGATATCATGTTTTGCATCTGTAGAAGAAAATTGTTTTAACACATTGAAAGTCAAATTGGAGTTTCACTCCTCAGGAACTTCTTTAGTTTTAGTCCACCTTCGATTTACTTCTGCTCCATGCCCCGCTACCTGCTCCTCAACATATTCACTGTCACTGTTACTTTGTTCCTCACTTTCTTCTGCTATCTAACCAAGACACATTGTAACTACTTTTGCAATCTAATACCTTGTGAACCGTTGCAAATTTTTCATTTGTTAGTTAAAATTTGTTCACTAGATTGTTTTCTAGCCTGTGAGATACTTTGCTCAGCCTCCATGGTGCTGAAATAGCTACTACACTCCTTGAAAATGCTTATCAAACTCTCTGAATGCAGCTGCAAACGATGGTTTGTAATTCCACCCTAACTGTTGAAACAATTGCAACTGCTTGTTCAGAGTAACAGAACTGTGTTTTCATTGACAAAGCTCCTAAATGTGGTCAGCATAAACAGAAAGGAATAAACATGTTGACTACGATCTACTAGCCTGTGTGCAGCAAGCCATTCATTGTTTCACTACATTTTACTATGCTATGTGATGCAAAGGGTTAAAGGAATCTGATCTGACTGAAAGTGCATTCCACATTCCAATTTAAAATGCATCCACACTTTCAATCATGTGTTACAAACTTCTGATTCCCATCAGCAAGTGTTAGCAGTAGTGCACAAAATATGGCATGCACCATTTTTGGTGATGCAAAGCCATTCAATGCTTACATGTTAATATACAAATCCATACATATACTGGATCAGATACTGTATGTTGAAACATAGCTACAGATGACCACAAAAATTAATCTCAAATCTTTGGATGTGAATATGCAGCAAGTTCAATGGGTAGGTACAGCCTAAGACAAAATAAATGAGCAACAGCCAGAGAAGAAGTTTGATTCGGAAAATGTCAGAAGCATTTGCTGACGCTGAGTTCACAATACAGCATTT
This sequence comes from Deroplatys truncata, assembly GCA_030765065.1. Taxonomy (NCBI): domain Eukaryota; kingdom Metazoa; phylum Arthropoda; class Insecta; order Mantodea; family Mantidae; genus Deroplatys; species Deroplatys truncata. Next base: position 119,964,122 of record CM060979.1, read on the forward strand.
AACACCACCCTGCATTCATTTCAAAGCTATGCAATAACTAGGAAGATTCCTTTCAGTTTAGTTGTGCACAGCAGACGAGCGGTGAAAAGCATGTATCTCATAATTGGAACAACCTAGATTCGAATCCTTGGCGTAATTTTTTTTTTATTATTATTTAAATTTTAATTTGTTAAATACATGGCAATGCTGTATGTTTTTCATGCATAAAATATCTAATAATTTTAAGACATTTATGCGTAAAAACACAAACAAATTACTCTTTTCGTTTTCAAAATAAGTGGTATATTAATAAGTATTCTAAAGTGCATATCATACTGATTCCATATGATTGCATGGAAACAGTATGGAATTTTAAGGCCAGCGTATAAGCGTCCGGTTCTTAATATATGACTATGGCTATTCCCTTTGTATGTATAACAAAATGTGTAATATAGTATTTCTGCAAAGTTTACTTGGATTAAAATGAAGTATAGGGTCTTTCAACAAGAGTGTCCTATCTTTAACATGTGATAACTGCCATTGTTGTTCAGTTACAGCAGTCATGTTTTTCATGTCGTTACAGTTGGTATTGACAAATAGCGATGGAACGTCACAGCATTCAGCAACGCGTAGAAATTGTGAAAATTTATTATCAAAATGAATTATCTGTTCACCAAACCTTCCGTGTATTGCGTGAAGTTTATGGTGTGCATAATCGTCCCTGTGAGAGAACGATTCGGCGTTTGATCGATAAATTTGAAATAAGTGGTTCTGTCAGCGATTATAGAATGCCTGTACATAATCGACGTAAGCGCTCCAATGAAAACACACAGTGAGAGTGTATGCAAGAATGGAAACAAATCAATGGCTCGTCGAGTGCAAGAATTGGGGCTTTCGCCGACCACAACTTGGCAAATTCTGCATCTGGACTTGAAGTTTCACGCTTACAAAATGGTCTTAACTCAAGAACTAAAGCCCAATGACCATAGGTTGCGCCGTGTATTCGCTGACTGGGCTATGGAGCAATTGGAAGCTGACCCTGATTTTTGTCAAAAAATCATCTTCAGCAACGAAGCCCACTTTTGGATGGATGGTTGTGTTAACAAACAAAATTGCCACAATTGGAGCAATCACAATCCAATGCAGATTCAAGAACCACTTCATCCCCAAAAGGTTACTGTGTGGTATGGATTTTGGTATGATGGAATCATTGGTCCATATTTTTTCCAAGATGAAGATGGAGAAGCTCTAACTGTCAATGGAGAAAGATAGCGGGCTCTTATAAGGGACTATTTTTGGCCTCAATTAGATGGTATGGATCTCATAAACATCTGGTTCCAGCAAGATGGTGCCACATGTCATACTGCTCTCGAAACAATCAATCTTTTGAAGGAGAAGTTCAGAGGTTTCATCATTTCCCGTGGTGGTGATGTTAACTGGCCCCCGAGGACATGTGATTTAACACCGTTGGATTACTTCTTGTGGGGTTATGTTAAATCTCTAGTTTATGTCAACAAGCCAGAAACAGTAAATGATCTTATGAATAACATCATGTGTGTTATTCATAAAGTTGGACCTAATTTACGTTCTTCTGTCATTGAAAATTCTGTCAATCGTATACGCGCAAACCAACGAAGTCCCGGCGGTCACTTAACTGATGTTCTCCTCTACACGTAATGACATTAATTATGTTCCAAAATAAAAAAAAGAAATAAACCTCTATCATTTATAGAACATGTTTTATTTAAGTTCAAAGATAGGACACACTTGTTGAAAGACCCTATAGAGAGAAAAATAAGCTTTAGTAAGAATAGTTTGTATACCCACTAATAATGGATAATGGGCAGAGAAAGCCATATGAATGTATCACATCAGATTTTTCATTTAGGACTATAATATTTACTTATTTATCATGTAGTTTGAAAATGAAAAGGAGAATGTTTCAGTATCTATATGTGAGCATAAATTCAAATAAGCCTTAGCAACTGAAAATTATACAGTGTCCCACTTAAAACACCAATAAAATAAATCGTTGTAACTGGGAATGTATAAGCCAAAGAGAGAGAAATCTAGTCAGAGTTGGTAGTGCAGATCTTGCAATTGGGTAACAATGTAACAGTGGTTGCAACGGAGTTGGAACATTGAGAAATAAATAAATAAATAACAGCAAACTTCTGATTCTGTGAAACTAGCCATGTGGGCTGTTCAGTAGAAAGTCTCATGTATTCTTTGGTTAGCAGAAACAAAGTCTGTGAAGCATGATCAACAGCAATTTCATTGGGAATACAACCTTCAAAGGCCCACCCATTCCTGACTGTAAGAGAATAATGGCCTGGGATGCAAAGTTGAAGCAAAGCTGTTGCCAAGCAGTGGTAAGCATGCTAAGAAAAGAGTTTCTGAACAGAACATTGAACTCATACGAACCTGCTTTATAAGAAGCCCAAGAATATCAATGCGAAAAGCAAGATTACAACTCTAGGTTCCTCGCAGTAGTGTTCACAATGTTGTGCACAAAAGGCTCCATCTTCGAGCATACAAAATTCAAATCACACAGAAAATCAAGCACAATGATAAACATAAGAAGCTAAATTTTGTTGCAAGTGTTTTGGACAAAATTGATGAAAGTAACTCATACTTAGATATCTGTTTCTCTGGTGAGTCAACTTTCCACATATCAGGAAAAGTTAACAGACACAATTACAGAATCTGGGGGAGTGAGAATCCTTCTGTTATGTTTCAACATGAACGTGATTCACCCAAAGTTAATGTCTGATGCAGTTTAAGAAAGATCGTGTGATAGGTCTCTCTTTGCTGAACTAACAGTGACTGGTCAAACCTATCTAGATATGTTGGAGTTGTATGTCATCCCACAACTTCCTGCAGGAACCATTTATCAGCAAGATGACGCTCTTCCTTACTTCACATGGGAGATACACAAGTTTCTGAATGACAATTTTCCCAGATTGTGAAAGGATCCAAGATAATCAATTGGCTGTCAAGGTCACCAGATTTATCATCCCTGGACTTTTTTCTATGGGAATTCATCAAGGATGAAGTTTACAGAATGCCAGTGGCTGACCTTGATGATTTGAAGCTCAGAATTCCCCTTGCGATTCAAAATATCACAATTGCTATGCTGAGGAATACCTGGAGAGAGGTGGACAACATACTCAACATCTGCCGTGCTACAAATGATTGTCATATTGAAATCTACTGAAGTTGGAGCTCTTCAGCTAATAGAAAATGTTAACAGTTTCAATTATATAACTTTTTCTATTGAATTATAACCATTTATTTTATTTTTGTTATTTATTTATTCTCAATGTCGTAACTCCATGGCAACCATTGTTACACAAATTGCAAGATCTGCACTACCAAATCTGATTAGATTTCTCTCTCTTTGGCTTACACGTTCCCAGTTATAACCATTTATTTTGTTAGTGTTTTAATTGGGACAGCCTGTATTATAGTATGCGTAATAAACATTGCATTTTTCTGGGAAAAAAATTAAGTTATGCTCGAGATATGAACCTCGGTAGGCCTCATTGCTGCGAACCTGCTTATAACTGCTTGGCTGTCAGCGCATATTTGGTAACTGGGATTAAATATGAAAGGTGACAATAGACTAAAGCTAAAGGAACATGTCCCAAGACACCACTATGAACCGGTCGCAGAAACAATTTGCATTTAGACAAATATACGCTTCGAGAGTATACTAATTTTTTTGTCTTAGGGCGTACATTTTATGGTACATGTGTTATATTTGGGTCAACACGTCAAAACAAAATTATGATTAAACTCTTTTTTGCGGGTAATCTTCAAATATAAAGGTGAAAAAATGAAAGCATCACAATATGATCTGCCAAATGATTCAGTGTTTCTACATGCAAGTATATGCTTAGGTATTACAAGAATTCTAAAACCTACTTGCTGATCATCAGGAGTCCATATCCCACAGGTAATAGTGGACTCCAGATTAAGCATGGAAGACCAATAGCGCTGTCCAGCTACTGAACCAACTAATACAAATCCATCCTAGAAAATAAATAATTGTATTGTTACTTTACTTATAAAATATTAATATACTCAAAAGTTTATTTCACAATCAAACAATGCACTCCTTCCTACTTTTAATTACAGCAATGAGATGGAGAGCAAATTTGTGAAAAAGTTAATTTCCAAGTGTTCTTTAAACAAACTCATACCACTTTCACATGGAAGTATATACTTCAATATTACTAACACACATACCCTGCATGTAATAGTGACTCCAGATTAAGTATGGAAAACTAATAATGTTGCCGAGCTACTGAGCCAATTAATGCATATCCATCCCATAAAATAAACAAGTGCCATCTGTTATTTTATTTAAAAACAAACAAAACAAAAAACACGCACTCACACACACAAAATATGATCTTTTAGTCCTTCACAGTAGCACTCCACAGTTAGTAGCCTTCAGTACACTCCTAAAGTGGTTGGTAGCTCGCTATAGTTTAGTGCATGTCAAAGAAATGACAGTTACTTTCCATATTTAAAGCACCATCCCAAATGCAACAAGGGTTGTGAATGATGGTTACAGTTAGACTGCCTCTGCCAGTAAGTATGTTTTCATTTAAGTTGAAAATGTTTTCAATTAAATAGCATGCATTTCTAATGAAAAATGTTTTTAGAGAATGTGGTAAATATACGAAAAAGTGAAATAAAAATTTACAGAATGGTTTTCAAATTCAGGCTACCATTTCAGGATACTGTTTACTGTACAATAAATTTCTAAAACTGTTTCTGCTCATGAAACTGCAAGAAGTCATAGAAAGATTTCTTTTGTGGTGCTACAAACACACAGTATATAAAGATAATCTGAAAACAACAGATGAATGGAAATTGGCAATAATAAGTTACGCAGATTTCAGTGACAAAAGAAACTTTAATCATAGTTATTAATAAAACGAAATGTACGAATCTGTGCCTTCAACAGAATGGGAGACATTTTCAACATCTTCTGTGAATGGGTAAGTTAATTATGATTTTTATTTATTTGTTTACTCTTTCTACTGCTTTCTCGAAATTCATTCCAACCAATCCACAAAAGCATGGAGTCAGCGTTACCAACACATTCGCATATCTCGTTTATTCTATCACAATGGAGGTACTTATGGTCACCTGTGTGTGTGTCTGTATCAAGATTTTATTCCACAATTAAACAGTGCATTCCTTGTTACTATTACAAAAAGATAGAGAGCAACTGTGTAAAACCTTGCCTCTTCCTAATAATTATTATTTCCAACAGCCATTTACAAACCATAGCACTTTCACACAAAAGTACTTGAACATTACTAATAATACTCAAGATTTTATTCCCTCATTTCATTATTGCACTTGTATTCTCAATCTCAGTTTCCTTTTCCTTCAACCTTGAGGTATGCTTACCTGGTAACATATAAGTGCCATTCTACCATCATGTGACCAAGAGAAGTGAGTGACTGGAGTATTACGATCATTGATAAGTTCAATGCTCCAGCGCCCTTCATACTTTATCCAGACAAAAATTATTCCTGAACTGTCACATGAGGCAAGCTTCTGGTATGGTTCATTCCATTTAACTAACATTACCTGAAACATATTAAAATATGTTATATAGAGTTGTGAAATAGGCAAAGTCCAATATGATTGCCTAAAAATATGGACAACTGTATATAAACAATGTATCTAAAAAAAGTATTGCCTTTTTTATTCTATAGATTCCTTTCACCATCTCAGAAGAGTTAGCAGCTGGTGGAACATTTCAGTGAATATCGAAACATTTATAATATGGTCTTCAACTTTTTTCATTTAGCTCTTTACATTTATTAAAATCACTAAATCAAAAGTTACAGTATTTAAAAGAGGAACCAAACTGAAAAAAAAGGAAAGCTTTCGGGTGGTCAAAAGCTGGAGGGCATCAAAGAATTTGACTATTTTGGAGTTTGTATGTGTATATATATATATATATATATATATATATATATAGTTTTACAATGTACAAACATTTTTCTGGCACCCAAAACTACAGTTTTTAACATCTTCTTATCACTTTTCTCCATTCTTACTTATTGGACCATAAATCTTTTTGGAGTAAAGATGACCAATAATGGAGGATCCCAAGGTAGGAAGTGCTAGCTAAAGAGAAGGTGGCCATGACAGAATAAGCATATTAAATAGAAACTGGAAAAGTCAACTAAATGGTTGTAAAGAATGTATGAGATACTGGTAGAGACAAGAATGCTATATGCAGAGGAAATCTGTGAGGGGGGGGGGATTAAATTAAAGGAGGACTGAGCTAAAGTTTTAAAGAATTCTAACAATAAAATATAAACAATTCTGAGCACACTGTTGAAAACTGCATCATTCTATGGTCTCTTGTTTTCATTCTGGAAGCACTTTTATGCTTAATGCTCACTTTAAGGTGGCATTATGTGGCTAGGATCATGCCACTCTACTTATTGTCACTTGAATTAGTTAGCCTTGTGTTGCATTTAATTCCTGTTGTTATTTTGTGACTGTAGGACAGTTTTCCTTTCCCAGTGTTCTGTGAGGTGTAAGCACCCAGTAATCCCGGCATAAACACAAATGTTGATTATTACTCCCTGCTAGAAATAGGATTCAAAATGTGTATAACGTATGTGTTGCTGCTATTAAACACAAACAACTTTGTAACATGCACTTGGTCCTGAGGGATTAGTATGTGAATAATAACTGTGGAACGAGGTAGTATATTTTGGAGCTACTAGGATTCACAATATTCAGCAAACAAAATTGATAACAATTTATTATAAAGTGTTAATACTTTAACAGTAATATATTCAAGCTTGCAAACATTTAACTTTGAAGAATCCAAGATTACTATTTCTTTCAGTTACAAGAACACAATTTCTCTCTTTCACCACATGGTTTTAAAATATCATTAACACATATAAAGCATTTAAATTTTACTGCTGTTGCAAACAAATATGCCCCAATTATACTGAATGCTTCTCCCATGAAATAATACTGAAGCAAATCTGGTGGAGGGCAGGATTTTTTCGGGTGTAAAAGGACCTCAAGCCTGATAAAGAGACCTCTGAGAAAAATTATCGGACTTTCAACACGCAATATAGAATGGGACACTAAGGACCACAGCAGTTAAAGAGCACCCATAAATAAAATTCAATTTTAAGCTCATTACTAACAAAAATGTATGTTAATATATACGAGGGTTGGGGCAAAAGTCATGGCAACTATTTTTTTATTTGTGGATATGTGAACGGATCACAAACGTATATGTGTCGTGAGGGTTCTGCAGGCATAGTGTGTATGCAGACAACAGATGGCTCTGTGATAGCTGGTAGTAGGACAGCGAGGGCTGTGAAATCAGTCAGTTGGTGAATGTCGTGCGAGATGGAAGTAACCCGTGTTGAGCAGCGCGCTTACATCAAAATAGCTGTTCTCCAAGGGAGAAATGCGATGGAATGTCACAGTGAATTAGTGGAAGCCCTTGGGAATAATGCCCTACCATACCGTACAGTAGCACAGTGGGTAGGAAAGTTTCAGCAAGGACATGTGTCAACCAGTGATGAGCAACATTCGGGATGACCTGTCAGTGTGCAGACCGACGTGGCACGTGCCGTCATCGAGCAGCTCCTGGATGAAGACAGACGATGGACGCTACTGGAGTTAGATATGGCAAGTGGCATCGAGAAACGCACCGTCCACAGGATATTGCATTTGGGAGAAACGTTCGGATCTTGTGGACAGTGCAATAATCCTGCACGACAATGCAAAACCACATAAAGCAGAGTGTGTAGGGCAGCTACTGCGACATTGGGGATGGGAAGAATTGGAGCACCCACCGTACTCTCCCGATATTTCGCCCTGTGACTTTGATCCCATTCGAAAGATTAAGGAACCACTACGTGGTAGGCGGTTTGCAACACGAGAGGACATTGCTAATGCTATGCGCGAACAGGTGACCCGATTCACACATGGTGCGGCAAATGCTGAGGCAGATGGTATTCAACGCCTCCCACATCGTTGGCAGCGTGTGGTGACAGTAGCAGGGGACTACTTTGAGGGTCTTTAGCCCAAGTTTGTCGTGTCAACTGTATGTGTACTGTGTTGTCATTCTTTTGCACCGTGAAGGCCATATTGACCTGTTACTACCGTAATAAATTAGTGTGTTACGATATTTCGGTGGTATTCGTTGTCCACACATGTAGCTAACACCTTGTCCTTTCATCTGTATATGTCACATTTTCCTACTGGACTGGTATCTTCAAGAAAATAAATAGTTGCCATGACTCTTGCCCCAACCCTCGTAGAAAAAACTGTAACACCATGTTACATAACACCAGAAACTGCTCAACCAACAATTTACAATTAACATGTAAAACAATTGTTTTACTATTGCTTAAAGATTATATTTGATATAGAACATTTTTAAAATGGCAGTTTGAAGGATAGGGGAACTTCAAATCCACCAATTTTTACCCTACTGATGTCAGGGAATTATGTATTCCCCCAATGTGAAAATGCTCGAGCCTTTATGTTGTTAAATAACTGTGGTACCAAAGAGAGTGAAAGTTTAAAATTTTATTTGGTATCCTTATTGACCATATGGATAATACTTTCACCACTAAAAATACTTATAGGCTACATACATTTTCCAATATGAGGTTTGTCTGTAAGCTGCAGGGGGATGTAAGTTAAGGAGATCAAAAGATCATTTCGTAATTATCAGATTTTTTGTTTACTACCAAGATCATAGGGGTAAAGGAGAGGATTCAGCAAAAAAAAAAAAGTGATTTAGGTTAAACTAACTCAATATTTAAAACACCATCAATTAGCATATACTAAATCTGTGGGGGGGAAGGGAAGAGAGAGAAAACATCTTGTCAGTTAATGCAATAACACCAGAAGTAAAGTCAACCTTTTATAATACAGTCTGCAATGTAGGACAAAGATGTCGTCACATTCTTCCCAAGTCCTCTGAGAGGCTCCCTGATTCACAGGAAGAAAATAATTCTTACTATTTATTATACTATACTCTTTAAAGATCTGCATACAAAACACCTATGGCCATCCTCAGCACCTTCTAAGTGTGTGTGCTTAAGTGTAAAAGAACTCCTTTCATCCGATTTGCAATTTCCAATGCTTTGAATTTAGTCATGTAATACAACTGAACGAAGCACAAATATGTTCAGGATAGAGAAATATGTGTATATTTGTATAAATATAAGATCATCACAGACCATTTCATTTTTCTTTTGGAACATTCCATCTGAAACTGAACAGCGAAAAACCTTGCATTTTTTGCTTGAATTATAATTTTTCTATTAATACAGGGTGCTAAGGAAAGCAAATATGAGCATCTACGACCAATGGTTGTGTACAGTATTAAACTATTAATCTATTGCATTCATTCATTTTATGCAATTTTAAGTGCTTTTAACTCCAGAACCCATTATTTCAGGATACTGTTGAATCTCATTTTGTACACAGAAGTTCTTATTTCATTACAGCTTAGAATAATTATTTTTTTAATGTTCACAAAAAGCAATTTAAGGCTTTTGCTTATTTTATGCTTTGATGGAATGTTATAAAACCAAACATTAGATTCAGGGTAACTCACAGTATTGTTAAGAGAAGCTGGTAATGTTGGTAAAGGGTATTGGTAGGATGTTTGTAGTGATAATACAAAATGTGAACAAATACAGTGGTTTATTCAATATGTTTGCTAGGCACTCTGGACCAGCACATGCGAGGAGTGAATATATTTGATGCAATGAAGGCACGCTTATTCAGCAATATGACACGACACAAACTCAAATTTCATGTTTATTTTCGTTCTCTTCAGTCTTTCCTGTGCTAGCAAGATAATGGTGAGAAGTTTTGTGAGTGAACTAAGCACATCTGATTATTTATTGTGTTATTTTTTTTGTTTCCTTTTTGTTTGTTTTTTTATTATACTTTCTTGTGAATCTTTCATCCAGGTAAAAGAATTAAATTCTAAAGAAGCTTTAATCAAGTTAGGGTATATTCCAAGGTAGCATTGCTGTTTCCAAGACAAAAGCTGCAACACAAATCTAATCTTTGCTTGAGAGAGCAACAAGGTAACTTATCTGCAGCAAGTATCAAAAATTGGAAAGCAATGTGGATCTTCATAGACAAAGCTTGGGGAGAGGGAGCAAAGTGTCAAAGCCATATGATGAAATGTTGTATAAAATATGTTTTAAAGTAGTTTTCAGTCACTTTTCAGAGAAAGAAAACATTAATTGTTTTAAAAAACAAAAAGAATAATCCTCCACCACTACTGCTGCTGCCACCACCAATAATAATGCAACACCACATCAAACTGATTTATTTCCTAATTTCTGTCACTTAGCATCCTTGATAAAAAAAAATTCTGTGTAGCAGTCACACAAATTTCTTTCGATTTATTTTCATGGCTAATCTATAAAATAATGCATACAAAACTTTACTTTCATATCTCTATTTCCTGTTACATTACAAATATTTGCAACAAAATGGTTTCAGATAGTTAATGTCATGCTTATCAGCTGAGACTGCTAAAAAGCAAGTTAATATAATTATGTTAGTCATTATGTCACTAAATGGTTTGCTTGAACTACTGAGAAACAAAACCCTACTTACCTGCTCTCTGGCACTCCAGAATATGTTAACATACGCTAACAGCAATGATAGTTACATTGTTCCCAGCTTACATATAGGGAAATATAAACATACACTAGGCTGAACCCCTAAGGTCAGTATGCATAAGTGGCTTTGTTTTAGGTCAATTGTGATAAAAAGTTCACAGTGCACAGATATTTTAGCAGAAAACTATTCTATTAATTTAAACATACATCACAATTGTATGCTTTTGTTTAACATAAATCAGGACAAAATGTTAAGTTGGAGAGATCCCACTTTAAGGAGGATTGAAGTAAAAATTCACATATCCATTTTATTTAATGTTCTACAAGATCTTGGGTAGTGCATAATAATGTTGAAAACCGGAACAATATACGACTTACCATTCAGGATCTGCAGAGCACTGTGGTGACGTCATGCAGCTAGCTAGCATCTTGAAGCAAGTATCTCCTGCCAGAGCAGCTGTCAGTCATAGCATTAAGTTTCAGCAAGAATGTTTATATCCATTCTTTAAAATGCCACTTCTTTGAACTCGTCTCATTATTTACATATTTTATTGGTTTTTTTAGCCATTTTCTCACAAAAGTAATTTCAACCGAGGGAAGTACCGGCATTCCATTTTCTGCTTATGAGGTTTCATTTTCTGGAGTGAGCCAATATTACAAGGAATGCCACTATGGCAGTAACTCCTAGTACAACATACTCATATTGAAACTTGTGTTCATTTACTTCACTCCCTATTTGTGTTACAAGGTTTTGTCTTCACTCATAAGTTTTATCTCATACTTCCTTTATATATGCCCAGTCTCCAGCCGATTTAGAACATTCCACAGAAATGCTTGGTGAAAATTATGGTCTAGAGCAGCTATCATTGATCTGACATATATGCCTAGAAATGAAAAATGTGTTCATTTTGGGACATACTTCAAGTGTTCATTGTGATAGGATTCAAGGCTTTCTGTATTATGAAAATTATTTATATGCGTAATGTCAATTAAAAATCTTCTATTATTTATGATACTACACTAGTCATTGTATTCTATAGCATTCTTACATAGCCAGTTTGTGTGTTTTTAACTTTTTCTTCACTAACACATCATGAGCACATAAATGGACAATTATGGACATTAGTAATGTGATTTAGAATTGATGTGAACTTTACCTTTAGGAGTACCACTTTGGCAAGTAGCAGATGTCCACCACAGATGATAAGTGATGGTGCTTATAATTATAAGTAGAATGCTTCCATTCATGGACCGATGATTTTGGAAGCACTAAACATTTTCATAAGCAATTTATCAAGTTGCCATACATCAAATTCATGGAATATATGCACAAATGCTTTTTTCAACAAAGTTCTAATACCCATGTGCCTGTCTGTCATAGAAGTCAGTATATTTTCACAAACAGCTTTCTCAATATCACCCTTTACATTCCTCTCTGAACAATTATAAAGTCTAATACTTTCTTTTTCTTTTAACCAGGCTTTGTGCACAGAAGGGAAACAAATTTTTAACAAGTCTATAAAAATATGATTCAGAAAAAAAAAATAATAGTTTTATTCATTTTGAGAATGCTAAGAAACAATTAAATGTCATTCTACAAAGATACATGCCTGAAGCTATGCACACATTACTTTTCAGACTTTTCACTTTTGCCTCCAAAGCAGCACTCATAAGTGTGCCCGTTCACACAATGAGTTATAATTTGCATTAAAGGCCCTCATGTGTTAGATTTTCTTTCTTTCTTTCTTTCTTTCTTTTCTCACCACGTGTGTGACAAATTCTGAATAGTGCAAGGAGAGTATTTACACATACAAATACAAAAGAATATTTTCTGAACATACATATTCTTCGCAGGGTTCCCTAAAATATTCATTGAGTTTATAATCCATCAATTACAGCTGTAGATTTGCCTTCCAACTTTAGTTCACATTATGCTGTTTACAGCACTAAAAGTTTCAGTTCCCAACTCGCATTTTTAGCATCAACCTTCAACTCCACATGTAAAGACTCAGAAACTAATGTAGCTTCACTTTCTACCTGAAAATTGCTTCCTGAATTATCGACTAACTGTAACACTTGCTTTCTTTTAAGAAAATTTGATTGATTTTTTTTTTTGGGGGGGGAGATTTTTCTTCTAGTCATCTTAAAAATGTTTAAGACACCGCATTATCTTCCAGCCTAGGGCTTTGGAATTTCTTGTTCTTCATTATTATTATTCTTATTTTTATATCTGACTCATTAAAATCACTTTCTTTGAAATGAATTCCACATACCTGCATTTTTAGTTGGCACAAAGTTTTTGCGTTTCATAGCAGTAGCACATTTGTTGTACTGAATTGAATTAAATTCTTTATTGAGTGTTGAGGTCTTACAATTCCTTTGGGCATGATCGGCATCGAGCCCTGGCTCATTTTGCTGATCATACCCACGCTTATAGTATTTAACAATCATTACCATTACTTCTTTTGCTTTTTGCTAACAGATTCTATCATTGTCCGCCTAACCTCTTGCTACTTAAATGTGACGATTCTGTCTCTAAACTTTCCATTGATATTCTTACTAGGTTATGTCCACTTTGCTATATTCCACTACTTCTGTCCTTGTATCCAATTTACGAACTATAATCACTCTCTCCTTGCTATTCCTACTTCCATCACGGCATGACGACACATCATTTACTTCCCTGATATAAACTGCCTCCTACCCTAATCAGCTCTTTACATCATTTTCTCCTATTCTTCATTGAAATTACCCATTATTTCTATTTCAATATGTGTATACTTATCCCTTAGACTCTCTATGTCTTTCACTAACATTTTTATTAAATCTGAGTTGTGGTATTGTAAGGTAATTGGCTGGTTATAACTATACCTATACATATGTTTCCGTCATCTAGCTATTTATCTTGGATTGTAATCCATAGTACTACTTTTACTCTGGACCCCTGTTCTCTCTCTGAAAGCTCTACACTTATCTAGGTTTTGTTTACTTCTCAGTCTGTAATCTTCCGTTGATTTTTGGCTTCCTTTCTGTAACACCAAAATGCATCCTTGCGGTGATGACGTAACAGTTCCCTCTCCTTCCGAGCCGAGTAATTTGTTGTACATATTTTGATTCTTATCTCTATCAGGGAATGAGTAATAACCAACATTTCTGTTTATGCTGGAAGTATTAGCACAACCATAAACATTACACACAGGTGTTCTTGACCTAACACCTCACATAACACTAGGAAAGAAAAACTGTCCTACAATCACAACATAACAGGAATTAAATGCAATGCAAGGCCAACTGATCCAAGTGATATTCAGTAACATGGCGTGAGCCTAGCCTCATGACATCACTGCGAGGTGAGAATTAAATATAAAAGTGCTTGCAGAATGAAAACAAGAGGTCATAGAACGATGCAGTTTTCAACAATGTGCTCAGAATTGTTTATATTTTATTGTTAGAAATCTTTAAAAATTTAGTTCAGTCCTCCTTTAAGTCATGCCTATGCTGGTCTCAGTACTTTATCAATATTATGCTATGCTTCCTGTAGTAAAAAGAATCTGCACAGGAATAATCAGTACCATGTATGGCACAGCAACCGTTATCACACTTATCTTATGCACAACAGCTTGCTTCACCTTCAGAATGTGAAGCAGTGACCCTAGCCACATGTTTGTTACCTTTCACATTAAATTATTTTATAAAATCCATATCAGATATAGCTACAATAAAATATAAGTTTGATTGAATTTAAAAATCTCACATAATATAATTATTTTCTATAGTCCAAAAGTGTGTAAATTTGGAAAATTCAAATTGCTTCACTTAAAAATAAAAAGAACAGTTTACACATTTATACATTAGTATGAAATTAAAGTTTTAGGGATCAAAATATAACTTGATTTAATTAATTTAATTTAAAGGTTTCAGAACTGTATCAGCTTGAAGTTTGAAATTTTAGATACAATAAATTTGAACACTTTTATTTACAAAATCATGATGATCTGAGTTTTAAGACTTTGCATAAAGCAATGTATCTGCCTTGTCTCCAAATATAAAAAGCTTTGTTTCATTTAAAAAATGCAAAGTCCATTTGCCTTCATTTCAAATTTGAGATAGAATAATTCTTTTGTAGATGACATTGAAGAAATTATGTAATATTCTCAGAAAAGGTAAAATTTCAATCTTTGAAAGCAGATAATTATGTATTTTAATTAAAAGTGAGTTGATTCAACACAAAATACATTGCTAATACAATGCATATTTTTGTAGGCAGTAGTGGCTGGCGATGGAAGATTCTAGGTTGGCACCCTCCCCATAAATAAATGCCCCATAAGTAAAACATAAAAACAGAAAAGAAATGAACAACAGATGTCATTGCAGTATTAATTTCTGCACAACCCAATTTATTTCATAGATTTTGTTTTGAATGAAATGTTTCTGCAATGCTTACACAGCGAGAAGCTCAAATGTTTTCATTACAGAGTGTATTTCGGACTAAATCAAGTCCATCCGGGAATCCTTGCATTTGTAGATACTGCATTGGTGAGTCATGCAGAAGGGAATGTTTTGAATGTGGACGAGAGGTGCAGAAAGGTAATGCAACTTGGTGGAGTCCAAGGCGCTTTGCTATTGGTTCTTTCTCTACACAGTCTTCTCCAAAAGAAGTCATTCAATTTCTCCAATTTTCATTTCATTTCAACTGCCGCCAACAATGAAAAAGAATTTACTCAGTCCTGTCTGAAATTTAATTCTATTATACAAATTGATTTAACCCTTTGTAGCCAGAAAGTGGTTATAACTGTTACACTATTGGGCGGTGTAAGCTGTCATATTTTTTTATACTGAGTGAGCAGTTGTGGCCTGAACTCTCCTGGTATTTGACTTCTTTCTTGATAGTTGTCAGGAGTATGCAGAATTGGCAGCAAAAACTTGCCTTGACTCGTCTGATGCAATATACCAGTGTCTAAAACCAAATGTGCTAGTTTTGTGTATGTTTTAGTTAGTGAAGTGTAGGTTTTTGAAGATTTTTTATGTGTTACAGCATAATAGCATCACAAAGAACATTAACAGAGGGTAAAATGTTATCTATTTTCAATGAATTGAGTGATGATCTTCAAATTTTTAATCCTTTAGCTCAGAAGACGACAAAATTAAAGAAGAGAACATTCTACAGCTGGGTGAGTATAACAGTGACTTAAGTGATCCAAGTGAAAGCAGTGGCCGCTATAATTATGATTTGCCACTTAGAAATCCCAATACTTCTGTGTGGAAGACGTAAATGACATGAACCCTGGTCCATCAAAACATGCTCCTACTTAGAATGTGGCTCCGGAACCTATTTTATCTTACTCCTTTAATAGTGAAACCACCCCAAATGAGTATTTTTCACTTTTCTTTAAAGATGAATTCATTTCTTTGATTCAAGAAGCTTTGTATGGTGATGTCCCAAAAATGAAAAATACTATGCCTAGAAAACCATTCTTGCCTTTCAAACTGGTCCCATCCTACTACAGCAGACATACAGACTCTTCTTGGAGTAATTTTGAACATAGGGCTTCAACCTCTCGCTGATATTTCAGACTATTTTTCAAAATCCTGCATAAATGTAATGCCAATTTTTTTTTTTCAATGTTTTTCCAACAGAGGAGTTCATGCTATTATTTTATAATCTTCATTTCAACTATAGCAAGACTCCATGACTCAAATCAAGAACTTTTTCTATACAACCTATCATAGAACATGTGGAAAGCAAATGTTCTCATTACAATCCAAGCCATACCATAGCAACTGATGAAAGCAACATTGGTTTCAAGGGCCTCGTTTCCTTCAAATGCTCCAATCCAATGAAACTCATGAAATTTGGAATAAAAATGTTTGTTCTTGCCAGCAGTGCTAATGGCCATATTTGTAATTTCAAACCATTTAAAGGTAAAATACAGTATTCTGATAATTCATCTCTTTCTAAAACAACACTTGTGACAGAATTGAATTCTTCACTCATCAAAGAGTAATCCAAACTCTCATCTGGATATATTTACACAGATAGGTATTCAACCTCTCCTCAGCTTGCAGAAGAACTACTTGAAATGAATTTTAAAACTGGTACTGTCCTACTATCTAGAACAAACATGCCACAACAAATGAAAAAGAAAACAATGCACAAATTTAAAAAGGGCAATGAGCTGTTTTTTCAACAGGGACTCGTATTAGAACTGGTTTGGAGGGATAAATGAACTATTTTCAATCTTTCCACATATGTAGTAAAACACAAATGCCATACACACCTACAAGAATTCCAAATACTCCTGATGTTTTGAAACCCAATGTAGTTCTGGACTATATCAAACACATGGGCGGGGTGGACCAAAGTGAGCATCTGATTTCCAGTTATCAGTTCCTGAGAAGATCCAGGAAGTACAGCCACAAAGTCTTCTTTTGGTATCTTGAGGTTTTGGTCATAAATTCATATATTTTATACTTATAGTACAACAACAAAATTCCAAAGTTCTCATGTTACACATAAAAGTTTTGTTACAGTCTTGTGGAATCTTTAGTTGAGCAGAAAATGATTAAAAAAAAAGAGGGGTTTTATTATTCAGCAGAAGCTGTGGCAGACCATTTTCTGGACCACCAGAACAAAGACTGAATGAGAAACAGCATTTTATGGACTGTGTTGAAAAGTGCAGTGGAAGATGTTGGGTATGCCAGGCAAAGAACATCAGAAAATAAACAGTATACTATTGTGAAACACACAGCAACAAACCATATCTCCATCTAGATAAGTGTTTCAAAGTGTACCATACAACAAAGTTCTATACAAGATAACTGTGGGTGAATAAGTGTGCGTGCGTGTGCGTGTGCGCGTGTGTATGTATTTATGTATGTATATAGGAGCTGTAAATAGGCCGTTTATGCTACAAAGCAATCTGCATTTTCTTGATGGAGACTGTTAAAATATTTAAGTGTGCATTTAAGTTAAATTAATTAAAGAATTGCAATGAACAAAGTAAATAGCAAAGCATCATTTGCAGGATTCCCATAATCACATCAGAGATTGAAAGGTGTTTTTTAACTCTCAAGAGGATAAAAATGTTTGCTACGAACACAATGAAGAAAGACAGAATTAATGCTTTAGTCATATGCTATATTGAGAAGGCTCTGATTTCAATAACTTTACTGAACAGAAGGAAAATGGACATCAACTACTAGAATAAGAATATTAATTAGGTTAGTTTAGTTGTTGCTTTTTTTTTTGGGGGGGGGAGGCATGTAGATGCATAATAATTTTGCAGTTCATGTTATACTCTTGAACATTTTTCCACTGCATGTTGTTGATTGCTTGGTATCATCACATACATGATTAGACATGAGATAAGGTTGGGCAATGAGCAAAAATAAACTCTTAAGCATTTCCATTTAAGAACTTATGCTTTTACTCTGACTTCTGAATAAATATTATTACAGAAGATAGGAACTAAAACTTAGAAAAAATATATTCACAAAACACAGACTTATAAATGTGCAAGCACATGTGATTAAGATTTGTAAGTCATTTATTTTTGAAAACATAGCACAGAATATTCATTTGTTACAAAACCATGTGCTTTCCACTGATATTTTAACCAATATTCATCAACACATGCATGCATTATATGATATAAATGGCAAAAGACTTCCTGCTACTGAAAGGAATAACATAATTATTAATATATTTTCATTTCTGCTCAGCTTGATAGATACATTTTACTGCATGCTTTATTTCTGAATTGCTCCAATGTGTAAGATTTTGTATGTGCTGAAAAATACATGCAGTAATCTGATGAAACAAGAATTGTATGCAGAGTATTTTGGTTTATGGTTTTATATATATAATATTTGTTGGTAATTGTAGAATAAAACCTGCCATGTAAAGCCTGCTTAATAAAAAATATCACCTTCCTTGCTCCAAACTTGCAAATCACAAGCTGCCATTGTTTGTAGTTGTTTACATAGCTCTAACCTTGTGCTTTTGGAGTGATTTTTTTGTTAACATACTGTTACAAGTTCTACCTATGAGACTTTAAGAACAAAATATCTTGAAGGAGAATGAAGTTCCAACAAAAGAATATTCAATTCAGCATGGTATCCGCACACCAAAACTGACTGCTCTTCTTACAGTAACCATATGTACTTATATTTGAAAACATGTGGGCAGAAGTGTGATGAGAGTGCAGATGAGATTAACATTCTGATGTAAATATGAGATCAGTTATATTATGAGCCTAAATACAATAAATGCAGGCATAAATACTACTTCACCAAGGTTCTTGCTGTTGCTACTTTATACATTGGCCAAAGAGTGATGGAAATAATTGGTGTCTGCGATATACTTACATGTCCAAAAGTTTGAACTAATGCTGCATATTCTTAATTTATTTATGCTCAATTTTTTCTTTATAATATACTACATAAATGCATAGAAAAGAGTTAATCTGCACTTGTACACATGATCATAAACTTTAAACACATGATACTTCATAACGGCGGCCAACAACCATGACATATCAGAGCACTACAATCATGAACCCCTAGGGAGCCAAGAATTTATGTGGGTAGCCCCCATTCATGTAGTTCAATATGAAACCACCATTTAATTGTTACACTGTTATAATACAATTCTGATCTCATGTAAGCATGCCAACACATATACATATACCAAGTGAATATTCTCATTCTGCAAATTGGTGGCCAAACAAATCTGCATTTTACAGATAATGTGCACTCTGCCACATTCCAGCCTGTCTATAAGGCTACAATGCTGTCCTTTGTTAATGTGCTCTGCTAGCGCCAACATTTACCATACTGGATTGTCACAGTCTAAGTCTGCAATTTTTTCCATTTCTTTTCGGGAACATTGTAAAATAATATGTTGCTTGTCCAAACAAATGCACTTGGAACATTCCAGAGATATATTGCCTTTAAATACATGGTCCTGCCCAATCATGCACATTGTGGAACAATGTTTTTCAATTGAGTGTATCTAGACATTGGGAAAGCACATCAGGATACAACAAGGGCAGATCATCTTTAGCAACAGAAATTTTTGCATTTTTATGGGATGAAATTGCCTTGTGCGTGACCAGATTGATGTAACATGTGAATGACTATGCCATTCAACATTTGTTTGTAGCACAAGGCACCTTTACAGGGTTTCACCATCAGGCAACATTCTGCTGGAGAATACTGCATACTGCAAAGTTCATTCCTTATCAAATGCAAACAGTAGGAACTGCAGCAGCCGGATCATGGATGAAGAGTGATATTTGGTAGGTGGGTCATATAACAAACTGAACAAAATGAAACTCTTTTTAATGTGTTATTCACAGAGAAAACAGGATTCCATAACAGAGGCCCAATAAATTGCCACAATATGCATTACAGGAACACTATGAACCCTCATTGAATGCAAGAGGTCCAATGGGTCATCAATGTTGAGATCAACCAATAAGACAATCCACCTTTTTATGAACACCTATCGACCAAGATACTGGTTAATCTGATGAATATTATATTTGAAGGAAGAAAAGTACCACATAACTGGAGGGCAAGTATAATTGTACCCATTTATAAAGGGAAAGGAAGTGTCAAAGCTCCAATTAATTATAGGGGTATTAGTTTCTTGTCAGTCTTAGGAAAGATCTATTCAGGAATTTTAGCAACTAAATTGCAAAAATGGGCAGAGGAAGAAAATAAACTATCAATACTTTAGAGGGGATTCACAAAAGGTAGGAGAACAGTGGACAATAATTTTATTATAAAATCAATTGTAGTTAAATACTTTAAGTATTAAAAGAGGTAGGGTATATATGGCATTTATTGACTTAGAGAAGGCATTTGATACTATAGATAAAGAGGCACTATGAATTAAACTGAGAAGTAAGGGACTAAGCTAAAAATTCATTACAGCAAAACAGAACATATATAAATAATAAGTTTTATATTAGGTTGAATGATGATGAAATTATGGGAAAAATTGATAATAATAATATGGGGTTAAGACAAGGTTGCAAACTTAGCCCTATGCTGTTTAACTTATTTATTGATGATATCTTGGAAGCATTGAATAAGAATAATTTATATGTACTCACAGTAAATAATAGAGAAATTCCAGGATTTGTTTTTGCAGATGATTTAGTGATAGGTTCTATTTCAGTAGGAGGTCTAACAAAAGTGCTCCATATCATATATCCATTTTGTAAGAAATGGGGTAAAGAATAACTTTTAAAAAGTCAAAGATAATGGTATTTAAAAAGGGCTATAAATTGAAGAAAGAGGAAAAGTGGTATTTGGAAGGGAAAGAGTTGCAAATAGTAAACAAGTTTGATTATTTAGGAGTGAGAATAAGCAGTAATGGGAGATGGAATGATCACAAGTTAAGTGCCTTAGCTAAGGGAAGATTAACAATGACTGCCATAAGAATGTGCTTAAAGAAAATACCAGATATGCAAATTAAATGCTTGGAAAGGGTTTACAAAGCTGTAGTTGAAGCAAAAATGGTCTATGGATCAGAGATTAGGGGAAGTGACAAAGGATGGGAGATGATTGATAAAGTACATAGATCATGAGTAAGCGTAGGCTTTCACGGCCGGTGTTCGTAATTCTAAAAGAGTCTTCCGGGCTGATTTGCCGTGGTCTGCTGGAGTAATTGGATCCAGACGTTTCGTCCACTACTGCGGTGGACATCATCGGTGGCGTGGTATCAACACCAGACTAAACAAACACAAGAGATGCTGCCGTCTTGGACAATTTGAAAAGTCAGCGGTCGCTGAACATGCTATAGAAGCGGAGGGGGAGCATGTCATCAAGTTTCAGGACACCAGCATTCTATCTAACATCCCACACTACCATGCTCGACTACAGCGCGAAGCCATAGAAATTCATAAGCATTCCAACAACTTCAATAGGAAGGAAGAAGCCCTCAAGCTCAACAAAACTTGGTACCCGATCATCGATGGCATTAACAGACAGTCAAACAACGCGAACCAATCAGAATCTAGTAGCGCCGAGTATGCAGCTAGGCCCCTCCCACCTACCACACTGCCTCAGCGAGCCCCGAGCCAATCAGAGAAGACCCCCCGTGTATAAATACCGCATCCCGGACAGTCGACGCCTCAGACACAACTGTACCTTCACCAAGAAGACTTCGACCACGCCACCGATGATGTCCACCGCAGTAGTGGACGAAACGTCTGGATCCAATTACTCCAGCAGACCACGGCAAATCAGCCCAGAAGACTCTTTTAGAATTAAGTACATAGATCATTCTGTAAATGTATATTAGGGTTATCCATTTCATCACCAAATGGAGCAGCAATGTTGGAGTTGGGAAGAGTAGGTAGCAAGGGCATGATAGTAGATAGGATACTTAAATATTGGCATACATTGAAATCATTGGACGAGCATAATATCTTGAGGCAATGTTTAATAATGCAAGAAAAATCCAGTGCTGTGATGAATTGGGTTTAAGGAATAAGGAGAATCCTACAGGAAATAGGAACAGGTAACTTATGGGATGAGAGAGAGGGGTTAGTTAAAGGTTTCTGGAAAGAAGTAAGGAACACAGTGGAAGACATAGAGAAACAAGAATTATTTCAAAGTCTGGAAGGAAAGAAAAGTTTGGAACTATATAGACAATTAAAGGTGGACTGGGGAAAGGAGAAGTACATGAATGTAGGTAATAGGTTAGCGAGCGAAGGGTGGGTCTGGTCTAGATTAAGTACACATAAGCTAAGGGGAGATAGGAAGGGAGAGAATTTGGATAGATGTCCTCTTTGTGGAGATGCAGATAATGACTTACATTATATAATTGAATGTGAGGAAACTAAGTTGTGGAGAGATCAGTATTAACCTAAAGAATGGAAGAATGTTAACAAAGAAGTATTAAAAGTTAGGATAATGAAAATACAAAAGGAGGGGGATATAAAAAGGAATACATGGGGAGAGTAAGAGAAAAATGGTTTAAAAAAATACATCTGTTATGACCTACCATGCATAAATAACTACAGTGTTAAAATGCAAGGTGGACTAAAGAATAAAATAGCAACTCAAAGTAATGTACGAAAAATTGTAAGATTTTTGTATAGCATAATGGAAAATAAATACATACATACAATATATGAACACTTATCAATGGAGATTACATACACTTTCTGCTACACAAATTGCCTCCTCTGTGTGAAGTACTGCTGCAGACTTGAATTACAATGCTGAATGTGGGACCTACACAATGGGAGCCACCTCATTCAACACATCTCATAATGCCACTTGACCAAAATGGTGCAATGGGTGGTATGGACCAAGAGCCTGGATCATTCAGTGTAACATCATAAGACTTTTTCTTATGGGTCTACCAGATATTGTATACCTGGAGTGACCGACAGCTCACTAACATCTAAGCGAATGCATTGTTACCTTGTCGTAATATCAACCTTCCATGTTCCAAAAATTAAACTACTGATGATGGTTAGACACAGGGAAAGCATCCATAGGCAGGTTTGCCAGTTCAGACACCTGTTACAATCTATGAAGGAAGCAGATATATTTGAGTATAATTCTGTATGGTGATCACTTGTATGAAATCTAGTCCCTTGTACCTATGTACTTGGAAGACCAGAGAGGTTCACAACTACAAAATCATCAGCCTACAGCAAAACAGTTATCAAAATCTGGATTTGACATATTACTTAAGCAAAATTTTGCGCTCCTATCCCCTGTTTAATTCTTATGTTGTATCTCGAAACAGATCTTAAGATATTTTATACTCTTTGTTTCTACTGTCAGAAATATTCCATTAACACTAGCGAAATACATTTAAGTCCTTTAATGTGTTTCACCCCTCAACTTCCTGCAATAAGACAGATATTTCAAACAAAAGTATGCATTATCGACTTAATGGATTTTACTTCTTTACAATACCTATTTCTTGTGCTAGAGCTGATTCCTACTATTCTTACAATGAACGATACAACAATGTAGAAGAAAAAGCCATTATTTAACATTATTTAACTTGTATTATGTTGCAAGTACAGATGGAAAATGACTTCAAGAGTATGTTAATGATGGCTAAAAGTAACCAAATTATTGATAATTTTCCATGTAGAATTATAATTATGCTTTCATAAAATAATGTTAAACATGAATGATAAAACTGTAAAATTTTCATGTTTTTTAACAGATATATACAGGAGTGCAGAGGAATATTCATCTTCTTCCGAAGTGGACAATGATAAAGGTTTTCATGCATTAAGTATCAACTATTATTTTTTGCAGTATGTATTATTACTGAGTGATTCAGGAGACGACCCAGGTCATTTTTCTGTGATTACTGACTATTGATAAAGTTCCCCTTTTATCTAGCAGCTTTTAGACAAGTTTCTTGATAGTTATACAATAAATAGATACATTTTATGGAGTTGAGTCTGAATAGTAGCTTGGCAAATTGGGGTTTTGTGCAATTTTCAATCTCACCCCTTTTGATTTCCATGAAATATAGAGAGAGGTGTGTGTGTGTGTGTGTGTGTGTGTGTGTGCATGCGTGTGTGTGTGTGAGAGAGAGAGAGAGACTTGTATACATTATGTTTAATTGTAGTACAGTGTAGTACAGAGTGATTGTAGTAGGTACAGTCGCATGCATAATTACTGCTACTATGTCTGTAGCTAAAAGTAAATTGGATGGAAGTAAAGTTCTGCATTCTCAGACACGAGAAGTGATATACAATGTGTATATACACTTTAAGAAGAATCTAGATCAAGGACAGTCACTTTACAAAATAGTTGCAAAATCTACTGGTGTATCTGTGAGCAGTGTAAAAAGAATTCTCAAAGAAGCTAAAAACATAGAATGCGGAGCTGCCTCTTCATTTTCTACCCGGCACAAGGAAAGCCCTTGTAGTTCACCTAAATCAAACGAAGAAGTGGTATGCAGAACAATAAATAACTTCTACAAAAAAAAAAAAATACACTCTTAAAAAGTTGCATTCCAAACTGAAGTGCACAATAAATTTCCAAGGCAACATCTCCACTCTTAGAAAAATTGTGAACACATCAAAGACATAGAAAACGGTACATGGAAAGGGAAGGACTTACTGATGCTGGTCAAGAATGGCGATTCATCTCAATGGCAACAGTGATGGTTCTAATGAAAATGATGATGATGATGATGATGATGATGATGATGATGATGATGATGGAGAACAAAATGGGGAGAAGAAGAGGAAACATCCATGTGATTACGCTTCATCTCTGGCCTCTCACCTTTGGAATAGTAGCACAGCATTTGGTAAGTAAAGTCAACAACTTTTGACAGTACTGTACATATTTACACTTATGCTTTGATTGTGAACCTTAAGCATTCCTATTTTCCATGCAAGGGGAATACTGCCAGCCATTCTCCCCCCATTCTAAACTACCTTCTCCTCCTCTGCATTTCTGCAGGGTCAGGTCAAATAAATCAACCTATACAAGAAAGTATATCCAGGGATATAGAATACAAATGTGACTATGAATCGGAGTTCAAAAATATTTTTGTAAGTCAATCCAAAGAAAGGAAAGCTAGCGACTGGATAGAGAACATTCCAGAATTGCCAAAACTGTATTCATAGCTCCTTCTATCTCCAGAGCAAAGAAAAATTATTTACTTTTTGAGAAAGGAATTACGCCACCAGTTACATTTCTCGAATAAAAGGCTTCCATTAAGAAACATCTCCAATATAAGTGCAGAACCATCCATTTAAAATTCAGAATCCAAAAAGGAAAATGAAGTATGTAATATAGACAATTATAGACCTAGTGCACTACAATTAGGATTTTCAAAAATCCTAAAGTCAGTCATGTATAACAGAATAGCACTATTCCTCGAAAAATATGTGCTTAGAACTGAACAAAACCAGCTTAGAAATAACAAACCTGTATAAATGCCTTGTATTCATTTCTAAAGAAAACCTTAAGAGGGGTTGAAAATAACAGATCTAGAGCAGGCATTTTCATGCATTCATAACATCTTGTTAGAGACGCTAGAAGCCTATGATATAAGAGGAGTAGCCCATAAATGGTTTGAGTCCTATATGACAACAGATGACAGGTTACAGTAGTAAAAAGTAAATTCAAGGGTGCTTATGTGAACTCTGATACTAATTTGGTAAAATGTGGAGTCCCTCAAGGTTTTTATCCTGGTCCTCTGCTTTTTCCAGTGTATATAAATGACCTACCTGCTAATATTCATCATGCAGAAACCATACTCTATGCTGATGATGCCAACCTCATACTTGCAGGAAATTCTACTGCTGACCTGCAGCATCACACTGATAATAATGTCAAACTGAGGTAATGGTTGTCCACAAAAAAATTAAAATTAAATGCCAACCAAATCTCACTGCACATGTATCACTGTCTGGTAGAGGTAATTCATGAACAGCACCAAAAATAATGTATGACAATGAAATAATAAAGTATACTATACTGCAGAAACTAAATTTCTTGGAGTAACAATATTGTACTCCACTGGAAGCCACACATTCAGACATTGCAACAAAACTAAATAAGTTGTACTATGCAATTTATGTTTTGAAGAATATATGCAATTTACAAATGTTAAAAATGATATATTTCTCATTTGTATAATTCACACTTTCCTATGGCATCCCTAAATGGGGTTCGACAGCAGAAATAAATTTGCTTTTTGTGTAACAAAAGAAAATAATTTGGTGCATACTAATTTAAACAAAAGGACATCCTGCATACCATACTTTAAGGAACCCAGTATCCTCACACTACCCTGCCTGTACATACATATTAGAAACAGTATGTTTCACAAATAACATCCATTGCTTCAAAAATAGTACCATATATGATCACACTACTAGAAATTGTAACAAAATACAATCTAAATGTTGCAGAAGAGATATAAGAAGAAAAAAAAACATTAACTCCATATTACACAAAGGTATAAATACACATAATTTAATTACTAATAAAGTAAGACAAAATAATAAGGCCAAATTTAGGAAGTACACTAAGAAGTTTTTAATTTACAATTTATACAAAAATTTTATAAATATTTTAGCCCAATTTTATAATGTTATATACATAATTATATTTACTCATAATTATATTGTATATAATGTTTATTGCACACTTGATGTTTTTTTGTATTAATCATTATTTTTAAAGAATTTGACGAAACCATGAAATTGTATAAAAATTTCTTACAGTGAATAAAGACATACCTGCATAAAATATTAAATATTGAGAAATGTTTGTTTCACTCAAAAAAGCTGTGTGAAAATAATATAACAATAGAAAATGTTGTGGTGTTTTGATAAACTTTTAGTTATTTGCTTCACTGATGAAAACTGTATTTATGTAATATTACAAATAAAAGTTGTAACAGAGTTGTGCAGGTAGGTGCTGTACATAGTGGTTTGCTACGCTGTCTTGATTTGGATTTACCACGCCTCTGTAACAGATAGTGCGACAAATTACTTTGTATAGTAGTACTGAATTCCTCGCGGTTATATGAGAAGTGATTGTTGAAGCCTTTTCAAGTGTATACAGGCAGTGCAATGCAAAGGAAATTCTTTAGATTTGAGCATTTCTTTTATATTTTCTTAGAATCCTGCTAGCTAACAGTCATAGAAATATGAGATCTTCTCACAAGTTTGCTGTGTTTGGAAGGTAAGTTAGATTAAATTAAATTGAGTTTTATTTATGGACACTCTTTAACTGCTGTGGTCCTTAGCATCCCATTCTATATTGGGCATGAAAGATCTGTAACTTTGCTCAGAGGCTTCTTTATCAGGCTTGAGGTTCTTTCACATGTTGTAAATTTACAACATGGGGCCAACCGGCTTTACTTCCCTTACGAAGGAAGCCATGCTAAGGATTTTTACACCCCAAAAAAATCCATCGCCCTCTGAACTTGGGAACTAGAGGCTAGCATGGTTGAAAAGTAAAGAATTGCTTTATAAAT
This sequence comes from Deroplatys truncata, assembly GCA_030765065.1. Lineage (NCBI taxonomy): Eukaryota > Metazoa > Arthropoda > Insecta > Mantodea > Mantidae > Deroplatys > Deroplatys truncata. Next base: position 119,991,773 of record CM060979.1, read on the forward strand.
AAATACAATTGATAAACTTTCACAACTTTGTAATTTTTTTGTGATGTTGGACAACATTCTTATGACGTTTTACAAACAGCAATGTAATGAACACGAAGATTTAGTAATAATTTTCCACAATTATAGCTTGTACTTACATATATGTATTAACTTTCACATTCTTAATGTGTTTCACTAATAATAATAATAATAATAATAATAATAATAATAATAATAATAATAATAATAAAATTGCTTTTTAACTTTAAAATTCATAATACGGTGCAATCCATATAAACCTGAACTACTTTAATGGGCCATAATTTCCCTCTGAAAGCTCTAAAAATGTGAAATTTGTTTTAATGATTTAAGTGGCTCTGGTACAATCAGAGCCATTTGTTAACTATTTTGTTGATTTTGATAGCAATTATGAGCATTGTTGACAGTCTTTGTTTGCAGTCGTAACAGATACAGGCAGTAATCACTTCATGAGCATGTTTTTATTGTAAAAACATATTGGAAGACAAATTCATTGATAACAACATAACAGGAATTTTGAAGAGAATTCAATGTGCACGATGTTCCAACAAAGGCAACAATTTTATTACCAGTAAGAAAGCTGGAGACAACTGGTGTACTTGTCAGTGAGAGTGGAAAACATAGACCATCATTGAGTGCAGAGTCTGCTGATAATGTTCAAAGATGCTTAGTAAACTCTTAAAAGAAATTGGTGCCGATTGAGTCAGGAGACAGGCTATTCATATGGTACATGTCAAAAAGCTGCAAAGAAATTGTGATTGCTACCATACGTGCATGAATTGAAAGAAGCAGTTCATGAAAAACGAATGCATTATTGTCAATGGTTCCAGGGTTTTCTTATTCCACTCCAGACATGGTTTACAGAGGATGCATGGTTTCATTTGTCAGGCTACATCAACACACAACTGGGCTGCTGTAAACTACCATATCATCCACAAAACACCACTGCATGATGAAAAGGTTGGAGTATGGTGGATGGTGACAGTTTCCAAGATTGCTGTCCCCATTTTCTTTGATACAACTGTAGACACTGCAGTTTATACAGGCATCTTCAATACATTTTTTGGAGCAGCTGTGTGACATCCAATTGACAGAAGGTTATTTCCAGCAAGATGGGGCAACAAGTCATACATCTAACTCCTCCAATGCAACTTGTAACCAGTTTCTTTGATAATCAAATAATCTTAAAAGCTCTAGAACCAGCGTTCAATATGTGTGGAAAGAGAAGATTTAGAACATATCATTTTTTATTGTAAAGGTACACAGCATTGAAGAAAGCAAGCTATAAATGGGAAATGGTTAAAACTGGATAGGAAAGCAGCCTTAAGCAAGATTTTTAACAAAGACAGTAAGAAGGTAGGAGACTACCTGTCCAAAGTAAAAAAACAAATGGTTATGGACAATAAAAAGAGATGTGAATTAGTTTCACATGTAATTATATTATCATTATTATAATATTAGTATTATTAGATTATTGTTTTGGTATTACTATTATTATTATTATTATTATTATTATTATTATTATTATTATTATTATTATTATTATTATTATTATTATTATCATCATCATCATCATCATCATTTTTATGTTATAATTAAAGAATGTAATATGGGTAGAATATGGCAAGATAACAGCTTGGGCTGATGTATAGCCATATTCTAAGGAAGATTGCTAGCACAAATAAATAAATAAAAGCTCTATGGCCTCCCAGATCACCTGATAATTTCCCCCCCACCCACCAGACTTTTTCTTATGGAGGGGTATCTTAAAAATGGAGTGTATAAGAATAGAACTCATCAGACAACTGCTGAGCTCCATGAATCCATTAGTAATGAAATAAGCAACATTGGCAAGGATACTCTTCATAGAACATCACGAATATGGTGAAATGAGTGCAAATATGTATGGATACCGGTGGAGGACAATTCCAATGTTTACTCTGAGAAATAATGTAATCTCCCAATTGTGTATTATATTCTCCCAAAGTTGCACATGCGTCCTATTATTGGTTCAAGAGTTATGGCTCATTAAAGTGGTTCAGGTTTATATGGATCACACTCTACTTTCACATGGCAGTCTTAAGATGCTTCAATTGCTTCCCTTTACTAAGCATCCCACAAAGCAGATGAAATGTTTATTAGTAATACAAAAACTTTGAATCCTGCTATCTTGTTGCTAGCAATCGTAAAACAAGTCCTCACATTCATAATTTTAACATAGCATAAATAACATATTCAAGAGTCGCTGCCGAGAAGCGAGAGGAGACGGACGTGTGTGACGAGCTCTAGCGCGGATAAAAAATGGGAGTATAGTTGGAAGCTTATAGAGCCAGAATAGGCTTATTTAATGGTGGAGGACGTACTTTGGGAAGAAAGTGTTTGGGAGAGTTAAATGCAACAGTGGAGTGGTATGTGTTGGTGATAATTGTTATATTAGTGATTGGAGGAGTGGAAAACTAAACGCAGGACCGGAAATGGAACAAATTATGGAAATGTTGAAAGGTATCGCAGAAGAAATATCAAACCTCAAAGGAATGGAGAAGAGAATTGAGGATAAAATAATAAAGCAATTCAACGCAATAAAATCAACATGGGCGAGTTTCGAGCACGAGGTGAATAAGGAATTTATAGAATGTAATAGACGAATGTTACGGTTGGAGAGAGCCGAAGAAAGGAGGAGTAGAATGAATGTTATAATATTTGGAATTGAGGAAACAAGAGGAAAAAGAATCAGGGAGCAAGTGGAGGAAATTTTTCAAGATAAATTAGAAATAAAGTTGGGCGGCTGTGAAATAATAGACATTTTTAGAGTGGGAAGAACAGGCACGAACCCAAGACCGGTAATAGTCAAGTTGGCAACAATAAAAATAAAATGGACAATTTTAAGTAGTGCTAAAAACTAAAAGGGACAAGATTATTTGTGGAACAAGATTATGGAAAAAAAGAGAGAGAATTAAGAAGTGTATTAATAAGAGAGATGAAAAAGGCTAGAGCTAGAGGAGATAAGGCGCATGTACGAGGATTAGATCTTTGGATCAATGATAGAAAACAGGATATCCGCCAAATAAGTTGGGCAGATTCTTCAGAAAATTCACGAACCAGAGGACAGGAAGAAGCAGCCAGGGAAAAGAAAAGGAGCGGGGAAAGTAGCTTTGATGGAGAGACAAGGCGAAGGGAGTTGATGTCACCAGGCAAGCTAGATGGACTGGAAAAACAGCTGAGAGAGGATTCACAAAGACTACCAGTGGAGATAGTCATGGGACCAAGCAAAATGGACAAGACGGAGCCCAACATATTCTCTTCACCAGCAGGAAGCATCATACAGGTGGAAAAGGGAACACAAGGCCAAAAACTTGTGGATAGATTTCCATCGACAAGAAGCAAGGCCAAATTACAGCAATTCAGGTTTGAGAGGAAGAGTTTGGTATAGCAAAAGGCATTGGGGGTTATATTCTGAAATGTATCAGGATTGTTTGAAAAGTTAAAGAATAGAGAAATAATGCAGATCTTAAGATTAGGTGATGTGATAGGGGTGGTAGAGACTTGGTTGGCAAACAACTTTCATGTGGAAATAAGCGACTTTTAGTTCTACGGGAAAAGTGGAACAAAGAAGAGCGTAAGAGGACGAATGTCAGGTGGGTTAGGGATATTTGTTAGGAAAGACTTGAAGTGCAAAGTTAAAGTGTGTAAAGATTTGGGAGAAAATTCGGTGTTGTGGTGCGTATTAAGTATAACAGGGGAGAAGAAACAGATATGTCTTGCAGTGGTATATAACCCGCCAAGTGCTTCCAATTTTTATAATCCAAACTTATTCAATTTAATTGGACAGGATATTGAGGAGTTATCAAACAGATATTTGGACAGTAGCTTTATGATAATGGGTGATTTCAATGCCAGATTAGGGGTAAGTCAAATAAAGCTAATAGATCCTGAGTATGAATTAATGGGGGGAGAAAAAGAGATGGTAAGAAGAATGAGTAAAGATAAAGTAATGAATGGTGAAGGAAAAAAGCTGGTGGAATTTTGCGAGGAGTTCAATATGGAGATGTGTAATGGGGTAAAAGGGAAAGATGAAATGGGGGAATTTTCCTGTGACAATTATAATGGTCAGAATGTGGTTGACTATATGTTATACTCAATAGTCTTAGATATAAATATTGCAGATTTTGAAGTCTTAAATACAGTATGTTCTAGTAATCATTTCCCATTGAGGCTAAGTTTTATAAGTACATATAAGAATGAACTAAAACGAGAACATAAAGGAGGAGTTAAAATTGATAAATATAAATGGAGGGGGGGGAGGCAGAAGTTTTTATGAAGGAATTAGGGTCAGACATAGGGGTAATAAGGGAAAAAGAGGTAGAAGAACTGCTGAAAGAAAATAAAATGGACGAAGCAGTTTTAAAGGTAGAAATGTTAGTAAAATATGCAGGTGTAAGGATGAAAGTGAAAGATTGTATAGATAGGAAACAAGGGATGGTATGATGAAGAATGTAGGAGGGCAAAACAAAGAGTTTTAGGGGAATTAAGAAGGTGGAGGCAGGAAGAAGGGCAAAAGGAAAGAGAGGAGTTTTTGATTGCAAGAAGGGGATACAGAAACTTGTTGGAAGTAAAGAGGAGAGAATGGGCCGAGAAGATGAGTATAAAGTTACATGAGGCAGCAAAAGCAAATGATAGCAAAACAATATGGATGTTGGTGAAAAGAATGTATAAGGTTAGATCAAGAGAAAATAATATAAGTGCGGAAGAATGGTTCAAGTATTTTAAAAATTTGCTGGGAGGGCAACATGATAACCAAACAATTTGGGTAATGGAAAATAACAATTATGTTGAGCAATTGGATAAGCCGATAGATGTAGGGGAAGTGAGGGAACAAATTAATAGATTGAAAAGGGACAAAGCATGCGGTATTGATAGCATAACAGGGGAGTTTTGGAAAGCTTGGAGTCTAAATGTAAATCGATTAGAATTGCTGGTTAGGATATTAAATGCAATCTTTGAAGGGGGGAAGGTTCCTAGGAGTTGGAAAACAGCAATAGTGGTGCCAATATTTAAGAATAAAGGGGAGGTGGTTAACCCAGAAAATTATAGGGGGATTAGTTGTTATCAGTGTTAGGTAAAGTTTATACAGGGGTTTTGGCTGAAAGAGTGCAAAGTTGGGCGGAGCAAGAGGGAAAAGTATCTGATTTACAGGTGGGATTTCGGAAAAACAAGAGAGCAATAGACAATATTTTTATAATATCTTCAATGGTAAATAAATATTTATCAAACAAAAGGGGAAGATTGTATATCTTATTTGTTGATTTAGAAAAAGCTTTCGACACAATAAATAGGGAAGCCTTATGGACCAAATTGGGTATGAAAAGAATGAGTAACAAGCGATAAGAACAATACAAACAATATATGAAGATAATGATTTTTGTATAAGATTTGATAAAAATGTAAGGACGAAGGAGATTAAAAAGTGTATAGGTTTATGGCAAGGCTGCAAGTTAAGCCCTATATTATTCAATTTGTTCATTGACGATATTCTAGAGATAATTAAATTTGAAAATAGCCACTCTCCAATAATTGGGAATGAGGAGATATCAGGGTTACTATTCGCAGATGATTTGGTTGCAGGATCAATAACTACTGTAGGATTAAACAAAGTAATTGGAGCAATAGAGAGTTTTTGTAACAAGTGGAGTCTTAGGGTTTATACAAGCAAAACAAAAATAATGGTATTTAAAAAGGGTAATAAGTTGAGAAAGGACAAAAAATGGAGTTGGAAAGGTAAGGAAATTGAGGTTGTCAGAAATTTTGATTATCTGGGAGTAAGACTAAGTAGCAACGGTAGATGGGGAGAACAAAAGAAACAGGCTTTAACAAAAGGAAAAGTGGCAATGAAAGTTATTAGAGCATGTTTAGATAAAATACCTGGGATGCACGTAAAATGGATAGAAAGAGTATATGGAGCAGTAGTTGAGGCAAAAATGCTGTATGGTGCAGAGATTTGGGGATTGAGGAGGGGTGGGAACAGGTAAATAAAGTGCATAGGAGCTTTTGTAAAATAATTCTGGGTCTACCAAGAGCCTCACCTAATGGGGTTGCACAAATGGAGTTAGGGAGATTTGGTAGTAAGGCAAAAATTATTGAAAGAATAGTGAAATATTGGTTGAGAATTGAGGAATCAGAGAATAATAATATTTTAAAACAATGTTTGAAGGTTCAGTGCAAATTAAATAAAGAGGATACTTAGTATAAGTGCCTAGAAGCAATTCTCAATGAAATAGGGTGTGGGGATATTTGGAAATATAGACAATCACGTGAGAAGGGATGTTGGAAAAGAGTTAGATTGAGGATTGAAGATATGGAAAGACAGGAAATAATTGGTAGTTTTAATTCAAAAAGATCATTACATGTATATACAGAGATTAAAAGGACATGGGAAAGAGAAAACTATGATGATGTTTGTAATAAAATAGCAAGAGAGGGCTTTGCACGGGCCAGGTCAGGGGTGGTGAGATTAAAAGGCATAGAAGAAGGAGAAAATGAAGGCAAATGCCCATTATGTAATCGCAAATTTAACAATTACCGGCATTTAATGTTAGAATGTGAAGGAACAATGAATATGAGGAAAAAATTACAAAAAAACAATTGGTCTAGATTACCAAATGAAATTATAGGTAAAAGGTTGTTAAGAGTTAAATCCAAGGAAAGTTTATTTGAAATAGGAAAATATTTAGGTGTAGTGAGAAATAAATGGTTGAAACAAATTAGAAATAGGGAACAGAAAAAAAAATGTAGATTGTTGAATCGTAAATTAAATAGGACCCAATGACTCAACAACCATGGTGTTGGATGTTTGCGGGCCCTTAGTAATGCAGCAACTTAGTGAAAAGGACATGTAAAGGGTAATGTGTAGAGATAAAATTATGTATCATAGAACTTATATGAGAATTAATTTATGTAACTAACTTATAAAAGGAATCTAAGTTATTATAGTAAAAAATCTTATGCTTACGCTAACATATTCAATAAACTAACACATTTACAACCATACATAAATTGTACTTACGCCTAAATTATTATTTATTTGTGTTATATTACAATATTTTTGTTGTGAGAGCCATTCTTTACTGATTATTTGATTTTAATCATACTTTTTAAGTGTATTCAACATTATTTATTTTTCAACATTTTGTGTTGTAACAAGTACATAATTCTATCACAGATTAAAACATTTCAATACTTAAAGCAATGTTAATTGCATAAATAACATTTTAAATGAACAATATATTAATAACTGAAATAAATAATACACATTTAATATATAATCATAAAAATTTCTTTATTCTTTCCTTTAAATTTGTTTTTGTCATATTGAGCAAGAACCACAAAATTTTACAATTATTTATAATTAACTGCTTCAAATGCTCTTTTCTTTTCACTCACTTTACAATATTACTATTCTTTCCCTTTCATAAATCAAACTGAGGTATTTATGTCCATCGCAATTATTACTTCTTGTTTCAGGAAGATGAGAGGAAAGAAACCTTTTCCCCACAAATGTATATTTTACATAACATGTCAGATTATACAATTACAAAAGATGCCAGAAAAGCAGAGGGGCAAGAAAAGAAAGAGATAACAAAAGGAGATAGTTGACCCAGTATACAGTTCTAGAATGTATTAATTGAAGTTCTAAAGCATAAAACAAAAATATCTTGAGTATTTTTAAATTTTAACTCAGTTTTCCCCAAAACTACATTTTTCTACCTTTAGGTACAGTTATCTCACAAAATATGAAAGATACAGACTTGAAATTTTCACAGCTTTTAAAAAAATAGCATGATGGAAACACTGATAGCATTACAGGATGGTAGGACTAACCTAAGGGTTAGTGGGCATGGAAAAGTAGCTCAAAATTTCCATTTTTTTAAAATTCATGTATTTATATTAAGTAATACTTTAAATATCAAAATATAATCATTGTACAAATCTAATCTGTTATCATATTTTAGTTAGATAAGTTAGCTACATTGTGTAAAAATTTCTAAGCTGTGGGTGTTGTACT